>VWZY01012033.1:209231-226415 GCA_013399075.1 Chloroceryle aenea
TGTTGTCACTTGTACTAAACAGGTTTTTGATTTTAAAATGCTCACTTTGGTAATGCAACATTTTTTTAGTGCATGATACTTTTGCTCTGAAATGCGCTTTTTGTTTGGTACCAACCCCATGTCTTTAGCAGGATGGTCGAGCTCCCAGGAAGCATTTATAGGAAAGCAGTGGGGCTCTGAGACCCTGGGGTGCCTGCAAACCAGAGAATCGAGGATAGTTTATTAGCAATCCAATATATAGTGAATTTAATCTTTCTACCTCGATGTTCTGTGCTAATGACAGGTTCAGGGTAGCCATACACTGGAAGTTTTCAGGAGCTTTTTTTTTAAAGTTTGGGGTTTTTTTTAGTAGTAGTATTATTATTTAAGTTCCTAGGAAAATGTTGTGGTTTATGGTTTGGGTTTTGTTTGGCTGTTGTGTTTTTTTTTGTTGTTGTTTTGTTTGGCTGTTGGTTTTTTTGTGTGTGTTTTTTTGTTTGTTTCTTTGTTTCTTTGTTCGTTTGTGGGTTTGTTTGTTTTTTTTTTTAATGACTGCTATAGAGGCCTAGCAGGGAAGAGAAAGAATAAGTTATGAAACAATGGAACAAGGTTTCAGTTGGATGTCTGGAGCTGGTTACCTACTACTAAATAGTGAGTTAGTAACAAGCGGATTTCTTGCCTGTTTGGAAATGCGTATCTGTGAAGAAGCAACAGTGCAAACCAGATGAGCTAACTTCTAAGTCACAAAGGAAAAATTCCACAGATGCTTGAATAAAGAAATAATATTGTCTATAATTTTGGGCACTGTATATTTAGCTGCGACTCTTCCTAGCAAAGCAGATCATTTTGACCAATGTACTACTATAGCTGCTCAAAAAATGGCAGGTTTGTCTTTATTCTAGCATATGTATCCTTCACCTGCCTATCGGGATTGAAGTATCAACATCACATGCCTTTTATTGTGACACCAGTACACAAGGTCTGTGGCTTGAGCTTTTCTGCTGTACTTGAACATGTTCTGAAGGCAGCCTCAACACTGTGCCTACCTGAAGGCAGATGTGATCAGGAGTTTCCAGCCATCCTATTTGGTGCCTATGAAAAAATGAAGAGATTAATCTATATTGCATTCACCTAGTTTGAGACTTAGTAGGGAGACCAAATATTACTTTAGCTAATTAGGCTTTCTAATTTGATTGAAAAAGTTACTAACCTTTTAAATAGACTCTCCAGAGTAGTATGTCAACATGGACTGAACTAATTTGCAGTTAGCTACTGCTTCCACTTTCAGGGCTGGCAGGCGGAGGGCAGGCAAGGGTTGAGTCCCTCCTTGGGGAAGGGAGGGCAGGGAAAATGTCTGTGACCCTGTTCTGCAATGACTAGGGGTGCAGGAGAGGAAGGTGGTGCTCTGGCAGTGAGCACACAAGTGCAGGTTCTCAGCATGTAACTGGTCTGGGTGCATTCCCAAATAGCTTTCTGCCTTACCTTCTGTGTCACCACTCCAAAAAACTAGCTGGGATTTTACAAGGAGGCTGAACGATGAAAGGAAACTCTCCTCAAAGAGAATTTTTCAATCCTTTCACTCTATCTTGTCTTTGAGATTGCCTTTCCTGTTTCTTCGTCCCATAGACAGTAAGGAGTTCATCCTGCATAAAACCCTGAGAGGCATGTTACAGAGTACTGAAAGTGACTGGCAAAAGTCGGGGTGGGGGTAAAAGCTAGAAAGCAGCATAATACTATTTGCTGGACATATTGTAAGGTGTCATGTCTTTACAGTTTTTGGATGAGGACTGCTAGCAACTTTTTCATTCTTGAAAAATTTAAGCGGTGTTCAAAGTTTTCTCTTTTGTCCCACTCAGTTCCATGCATGTAAATGCACGATATGAAAATGTCAGAGATAACCTGAGATGGTTATGATTTTGATCACAAGTATAACTAAAGATGGATAGAATTTTGTTCTACTGTAGCATATCTGCAAGAGCTTTCCTTCAAGTACTTCTCCTTGCCCAATATCCTTTAGGACTTCTGAAATGTTCTTCCTACACTTAACAACCTGACAGTATATGAAATCATATGGGCAAGAAAGAAGATACACATTTATTTACTCAAACTTGTGCTATTAAATAAAAGCAAAATTTAAGTACAAAATCTGATATGATTTTTTTTTATGTTAACAAGAAGTTTAAAAAGCCCAGCTCAAGACCCATTTCATTTTTCTTTCCCAACATAATAAATACTTTTCTACTTCTTATAAGTTATAGGATGCTGTGAGAGCTGGAACATTGAGGCCATCAGTAGGCCACTTGTGTTGCCCATGCTAAATGGCTGCTCCTTGGTGGAATTCATTACTGCAGCAGCTGCTCTGTGCTTCCTGCTTTGCTTCTTGCTTTCTTGACCAAAGATGATGTTCTACCTGCTATGCAGAGCTCAGCTGTACTGTCCTGGCCGTGTCTCTACAGATTGCTGTCAGCCTCATGACGATAGACTTCTATCACTTTGCAGATGTGCAGTCCTCAGCTGCCAGCCTGCTCTATCAAAATCCAGGCACTGAATAGAGGGAAATATGTCATGCTTCTGGTGCTGAGATTTTTCCATGGTTCCCCTTCCAAAGACTTTGATGAAAAGCAGCCTAAAATTTGCCAGAAGTCAAGGATGGGAGCAAGTGCATGCAGAAATAACACTCAGGTCCTTTATCACGTGAATCTTTTTTTTCTTTTTACACAAATCTGCTGGTTTCAGCCTGGAGTAAGAAACCTGTAGCTATGGAATTTTCTTACTGGACTACCTATGGCAGTGGGAGAAGTAAAATAAAACCACCAAATTTTTTTGTATTTTTTTTATCTAAACTCCAAACAACACTTTACCTGCCTTTATTTTATTGCCAACTATATGCGTACCCTGTTCTAGACTCAAAGTGCAGTAATTTTTTTTGGTCATCATTTTGTGTTTGCTGTTATTAAGCTCTTTCTAGAGTACAGTGGGAGATTTCTGAACTGATTCGCTGTCCTGTGTGTTAAAACTAACATAGTGCAGCACTATCCCCTCTTCACCTATCAAGGCTTATAAGTCTTCTCTGTGGTTCATTCAACAAAGTTTATGCTGTAATGGAAATGTTTGGGCTACAGAGTTGAAACCTGTATGTCTGAAATGATGCACACTTGGAAAAATCTTGATGTGATATGTTGCAATGAGGAGTCATAAAAGTATGACAAGTAAATTCCTGCCCTATTCCTTCTCTGAAAGATTGTTTAGACACTTCTTGGAAATGTGCTTTCACTTTGGAGAGCCAAGTATTACTGTCTGTTGTGGTTTATGAGCAGATATCCGTGAGCAAATACCAGCCCTTCAGCAGTTGGACTGGACACTCAGTTGAGGTAGGGAGGAACACAAAACTTGCAGATGTGTAATCTCATCATCACCTGCTGGTTTATGTTAGTATATTCTTGAAACCCCAGCTGAGAGAAAAGTTCTGCTGTTAGTGTACCAAAAGCATTACTGATAAGAGTGAATACCTTCCCTGAACACCTTTGCATTTTAAGAGACAGAGTGGAGAAATACATGTTCTCTCCAGTGTCTGGGGTCCTCCCTATATACTGGAGAGAAATAACTGGAGAGAGCTGAGCAGAAACAAAAGGAAAATGAGGTTAGGCCACGTGTTTGAGGACTACACTGCTGATAGAGATATTGAATCTTACTGCTAGAAACACAAGCTTCTGGAGAAGCTGGCTGAATGCTCCCTCCTTTCCACTCGAGAAAGACTGAAATATGTTAAAAACAATCGTGTACCATGATTATGTACCATCAAACCAATCTTCATCTCTTCCCTCTATAGATGAGACAGAACAGTTGCTGGCTGTAGTCTGGGATAGGCACAAATATGTGTGTGCCTGTATATGTGTTTGTATATAGATATGCATATGGATGTGTTTTTATTCTGTTTTTCCTTCACAAAGCAGAAGATGGAATATACTGTATGTTCAGGAAAAGGCAAAAACCTTCAGACTCACATTTTAACAAGTTTCTGGATGGCTCAGCTTGCTATGCAAGCAGATTTGTTTGCAAGGGCTCAGTGGTTCCATCTTGAAAGCTAGTTTTATTTTTTTTTTCCAAGCTACTTAGGCTTCTGCAAATCTGCAGCCTTAAAATCGATGTGAAGATTATTTTGGGTTTTGAGAAATTAATATTAAAAAAAAATCCACTTTCAGAAGTAGTGATGCATTAAAAAAAAATAGAAACTATGAAAAAATCTATAGAGACAATAGGTCAAATACAAATATACAGGTTTTGAAGTGCTATGTTAAGCAAGCATGCTTTTCAGAATGTTAGCCCTCAGTATCCAATACAGTCACACTCCAAGTCTAATCTGTATTTCTTCTTTTGAATAATATTGTCACTTTATAGATGATAGAAAATGTTATGTACAATACAAATATAGTTGAAAGCAGAATAGCACTCATTTTAGAATAACTGTAATGTCAAAGTCAATTAAAACTCAGGTTTATGATGTCAATTTTAAAACTATTGGAGTGTATGCACCCTAGGGAATTACTCAACTTTTAGCTATTTCTGTGCTAAATGAAATTTCAGCTAAGCTATTTTTAGGGGGTAAATATTAAAGATAAAAGTGGGACTTAAACTGTCTTTTTCACTTCCTAGCTTGTACCTTCTTTCCTCTGTTAAAGCCCTTGTGTCTCAAGTGAACTGTAAGATTCCAGAGGTCAAAAGTGTTTAGAGCATAGCTTTTTGCATGGCTGCCATGGACCACTGTTTTCATAAACAGCAGCAGCAACTTAGATACCAATGCAAAACAACCTTGCTGAAATGACCATTTTGCGGCATCTGGCCTTAGGATGCAGCTTTTAGTCTTTATTTAGTTGTACTTTGCTCCTCTTGAAAGGGGGGGAGGAAAAAGGGGGTTTCATGACATCAGTTGTGTCAGAATTAGCTGCTTCCCATTCCTCTCAGCTGTAGTAGGAAAACACTGTGCAAAGTCATTTTGGAGCGACATGAGCACACTGAGACACAGCTCCTTATCTGTAATCCCTGAAAGTTTAGAAGAGAGAGATAAGAATCTAGAGTCACTGCTACGATACTGGCGGTGTTGCAGAAACTAGACAGGTCCACAGGAGTTGTTTTCACAGTTGACACTTCCTGGCAGAAGTCTTGGGCACTGGACTATGAAATTGCTAGATAGCAAGCACCCTAAGTCCATTGCCTTACCTGGGCTCCTCTTGTGATACAGGCATATAATGAAGATGAGTTCTGGCTGTCATTAATCTTGTTAGTTCCTGATGCTAACTGCTGCTATTAAAATAAAAATAACAACAATCTCTTTGTCAGTATTTTGCATTACAAGCAAGTACTGAATGTACTCCTGTAGTTTCCTCCTCCATTTCTCAGAGGTAAATGCTTTTCTTCAATTTTGAATTGAAGGAAACATGCGGTTTCAAATCTTAGTTTTGGACATCTTGTTATCTCTATAATAGTCATGGAGGGCAGAGAGCAACATCACACATACTTAAAGCATGATTGTCTTTCCTTCTCCTACCACAGTTCCAACTACTTTTTCTAAAATCCTATTCAGCAATTTGAGGAAAAATATACGGGCCAGAACAATTCAAGTGCAACTTAAAGTTTTTATAAAAGCAATGCCAACGCTAGGAAAACATTTAAAAGCAGCAATATGAAACCTCATTCAAGACATTGAGGAATTTTATCACATAGTGCACATGGAAAGCACTGTACCCTTAACGTGACTACAATAATGTGTTTTACTATTAGCTCAAAAACCCTATAATCCTATTCCTTAAAAACGTTTATCTTTTCCTTCATTTTTGTATTTTCAGAGGATTGAGGGCATGCTGTGGGAAGACTTGAACTATTCTAATAGAGGATAACTCGCTCTTCTGACAAAAGTATTTTCTTGCTTATCACGTATGGAACAAGTGTTTGTTAACAGCATAAGCAACCAACTGTAATTCTCATGTGCTTCAGGTAAGATATCTTAGGTTTTGGGGTATTTTTGCCAATAGGAGGTGGACCTGGGCATTCCTTTCCTGCTTGTAAGTAACACAGTGGTTGCCTTTTCAGCCAGCTGAGACCTCGGAAGAACAGTCATATACTTACATGTTTTCTGGTAACATAAAACTACTTTGGAGTGTTTGCAATGGATCAGTGAACCTGATCATTGCATGAAAATAGCACAATTTAGTGTAATTTCTACTGTAAGCAATTCTTTATTAATACTTTTATTAAATTATCTTAAATTTATATATTGAATAGTCATACAGTGCTTAATTGTTGTCCCCCCACCATCTGCTTTACAAAGCGTCACATACTTTGGGACAGTTTCTAAAAAAAGACCCTTCTTCCTTAAACGTGTTGTCTGGCTATGAGATTATCTGATGTACTCTCTTCAGTGTTCCCCTGCAGCTGAAGTCTTTGCTCTGAAGGACTCTTCCCTTGTTGAGGTAGAGCTAAATGAGTTCTATAAATCTGGGAAGGCTTTACCATGCGTGAGCAGTGAGCCCTTAAGTTTCTGGTGGCCTTGGAAGGCAACACCTAATTGGTCTGTAAGTGCCAAGGGTATAGGATGTCAGGATCTGGGATCATACGGTAGAGAAAAAAAAAAAATCATTATATCCTTGTCTCTGTATTTCCTCTGAGATTCATGACTGGATAGCACCAAGGACAGGATATGAAGCTGGAAGAGCTTTTGGCCCTGCCAAGTATAGCTGGTTTTATGATTTTGTTACCTGGTGCATCTGAGCTTTCCTGCCTGACTCATACTGCAACATGGGACTTGGTGGTGTGTCCTCTGCTGCACCTTAGGATCTACCCAGAAGGGCTGGGATAGAAGTCACATTGCACCTTCTGTGGTCATGGCTGTGTTCAGTCTTTCATGCTTTTTGCTGACCTTCATCAAGTGAAAAGGAAAAAAAAAACCCCAAACCAACCAACCAAAAAACCCCAAACAAACAGCAAAATAATGCCCGTCCCCAAAAAACCAAAACCAAAACCAAAAAACCACAAAGAAACATACCTACAAACATTCCCTGTAAGGTGCTTGGGTAGAGAAAGAATAGAAAGTAGTTAAATTGAGAAACTTCCTTGGCCAGCTGTGCTTTGCAGTGCCTCTTTAGAATGCATTTATTGTCTTTCTCCTGTCTAAACTAAGGCTGAAATTTAATTTGAATGTCTTCTAGCCATGCAATACCCCTGGGAATGAATCCTATAAAACAGCCTGTATCAGGCCTGTACAAATTGTAGACCTGCTTAGTCTGAATGAGCTCTAACTTCATTATGTTAGTACAGAATAATAAGAACAAAACCGAAATGCAGTTTTGTCTAAAGAATGGCAGTTCTGGGGCTTTACCTCACCTATAGCCTTGCAAGGCTTTTAGTGTCCTGACAAGCCGTCTGTCAGAGCAGGAATGTCGAGTGCATTCATTTTTTACTTCAGTTCTTTTCTTACAGGAGCTCAAGTGACTCCACTGAAACTCTGGAATTTATCACAGACAAAATTAGGTCAGAAGAAAGCACAGAGGTACTGAACTGAAAAGAGAGAAATTCGTCCTTGAAGAAAAAAAAAACAAACCTAGACGACTCAAGCTGAGAACTTGGGTTTAATTTGTCTTCTCCATGTAAGGTAAGATATTTCCTAAGGGATTTTTCCAGACAAGCTAACAGTATTTTTGCTAGAAATGTGCTATCAAGTTCTAGAAGAAGAATAATAAATATTTTTTTTATTAAACCATGTAACTTCAAGTAACTAAAGAATTGGGATTTTTTTATCTTAAATGTAAAAAAAAGTATCCTAGGAAAGAAGCTGTTCTGGTTTGGTCTTAGTGTCCAGTTGTGCAAGCTGCTGAACATATTTAGGTAGCAGCAAGAGTGGTGGGATTTACTTGTCGCTGTTATTTTGCAGGACCTGGTACTTGCATTTTGGTTACTACCAATCTGATGATAAAAAAGATACATAAAAACTGACCATGGGTATGACTGACTACTGGTGTGACATTTTCTAATGTGAAAAACTGTAACATTCTAACTGACATTTAAGGAAACAAACCTTAGCATCTTTGCTATAGAGCCTATTCCTTAATTGCATACACTGTTGCATTTTAGATAAGGTTTTGGATTTCTCACTGGGCCCAGTTGAATACGTACATACAGAAATAGCATGCTTTTAGGAAATAATCTTGTGAAGAAGATATCTGGTTTCATCTAAATATCTTTCACAATATTGGTGTATTTGCCACGTCATTGTCATGCTCTTCAGCTCATGTAAATCTGGCATTACTCAGATCCTTTCTACATGGATTCTTCTCTTCTAAAAGCTTTTGTAAGCAATTATTTCTCCCATTGAATTCACTACCTAAAGCTGAAGCACTCTTGCCTCTAACAATAAACTGGGTAAGTCTGGGTAACTACCCCAGATCTATCAGTGATGGTCTTTTTTTATTAAAAAAAAATATTAAAAACCATAAAAAGACCAAACAACTTTCTTAAAAACAGCCTCAACTTTCTGCAAGAGAGGGAACCATCTGATTCACACCGAATAGCACTACATCGAACATTTAACAGTGCCAGTGAATCAAAGTCTTTTGCAGCAGAGAGGATGTGGTTAGGAATTGTGGAAAGGGCAGTCAGGATACAGGGAGATAATTTCTGATGGTTTTTCTAGCGGTACTAATGTTTTTTTTATCACATGCTATGTACTGGTCTTATTATTTACCTTCATGATGTGACTGAAATCCTTCAGGCTCCTTAATCTTAAGCACAGGTGTGTTTGCAGGCTTAGCGCCTTAGGTTGTGTGATCTATGCAGTCTTTGAAGTAAGAATGAATGGGTACCTTGGTGCAAGCTTCTGCCAACAGAAAGATAAGGCAGAAGCTGTTCAGCTGTTTTGTGCTTAGGAGAAAGGACTTGACAATGCTCTGGCCACCAGGCTGTGACTCTTGGCAGTGAATAGCTGAGATAACCAGTAGCCCCTAAAATATTTATAGTGCCCCTAAAATATTTATAGTAGAATATTAATAGTGCCATGATATAGTAATTGGAGTTGGATCAGGGGTTGGACTCGATGATCTTGGAGGTCTTTTCCAACCCAATCTATTCTATGATTCTATGATTTAAATGCAGCACAATTCAAGTCAGCAAAACACACGTGGTTCCAGATGGTTCTGTGGTTTGTATCAAATCAAGGTTATGAAGAGAGGCCACAATCCAAGTGTAAAATACCTGAATAGCAGCACCTCCAAAATTTGACATTTGCATCTTAATAGTGATTCCTCATAGCTGAGGCTAAGTATAGCAGTGTTTAGAAAAAAAACAAAACAAAACAAAAACTTAGGCCTATTTTGAATGCAAAACCACTGGATAAAAAAATAAATCAATCTGAATGAAGGTCTTGTTTTCATCTCATCTCTAAACAAAGCTTTGTGTGGGAGTGTGCTGCAGCTACACAAATCGTATTTGACAAATATAGCAGGTGTTTGTTTAAAAGCATCTCTTATCACCAAGTCAGTTCTAATAATAGCTTAACTTTTGATTCTTGATGTTATTACAAAATATTTCTGTAAATATTTTTAACAAATTGCCAAACATTTATTAAGCATTTACTGTATTTGCAGATGGCTCTTAAGGTGTTGGACACTTTTTTAGCCAATTTATTTTAAGAATTATTATTCTAAATTAACCAATCCCATAGTAAAAACAGATTCTACAAGGTAAGACAGACTTTTTATAAGGTTGGTAAATCAAAGTTATTCTGCTAGGATCCTACTGTTATTGCTAGAACATATCATTAACCAGCTTCTAAAGAATTATCACATCAGCATATGGGAAGAATAAATCACTGGGGTAGAAGGAACAAGACCTTCTTAATGTCCTTGTAAATAACATAGAAAATCTGAAGATTTGCCTGGGAGCTGATGTAAAAGAAAAATCTGGTTTAATATGCTGACCTGATTCTGTTCCTCTCAGTAATCTTGCTATTTGAGAACCTAACAGAAAGTGGTATGGATAATGAAATGTAGAAAAATACTGATAATTCTGAGTTTGGGGTTGGAGGTTTTTGTGGATTTAGGTTTTTGTTTGGTTTGGGGTTTTTTTGGGGGTGTAGTGTGGTGGTTTGGTTTTTTTTGTGTGATTGTTTTGGTTTTTTTCTTCAAAAAATATTTTTTTTTTTCGGATCCTAAGTGCATACACACCAAAGTGTGTTTCCACGTGCTGCTTCTTAAATTTAAAAAAGGAAAACTTTTGTCTGTGTACGTTCACATACATATACACTTGTGTACACACCCATAGCATTCCATTGAAATTAATGTTTGTTTTCTTAAGAATAACAGATTACATTTTAACACAAGCTTTAAGAACTTACTGATGTTTTTTCAGCTATTAACACTCCAAATTGGTGCATCTATTACTTTCTTTAGAATTAATGGAAAGGATTGAAACGCCCTTTCTGCATGTTAAGTATCAGCCACGTAAGGTACCACAGCTTAAAAACAAGACTAAGAAAATTAAGCTGTGTGTCTTGCTAAGCAGTAGTATATTAGGTAATAGAAGTTACAATAGCTCAGACTAAGTACTTTCTCTGATACCAAGTGAACACGGGTGCTGGGGCATTTCTCTTTGAAATGCTTCTAAGGGTGCATTTGCTCAAGGGCTATGAGGGGCAATCATTTGAGACAAGGACAAGTCAAATGTCTCTTTTGAAGTGCCAAATCGTGTTTTTTCGAGCAGCATTCTCAAAATGGAAGGTAAAGTTCAGAGTCTTTGGCAGAAGAGCTTCAGTGCAATCTGCACTTTGGAGAAGAATCACTGTAATTTAAGTGTGAGTGATAAGGGCTTCCACTGTACTAAATGAAAGTGCAGGATTTCAAAGTTCAGTGTTTGCCTTGCAACAATTGCCAGCTTCTGATATCTAGACTCTGAAGCGAGATTGATCTTTGCTCTCAAAATTGCTAATTTTGTCTCAGAGGTTGAAATTGTCAGGGAGAAGGCAAACCTCCCTAAAGCTGAACTCTGTTTTTTAGTTCAACTGACTGCTTTGAGATAGGAATTGTCGGGATGCCTACACAGCTTTTCATTTGCCTCCTGTCTGCCTTGTACAAATGGAGCTGATTGGAAATTTTCTAGTTAAAGAAATTTGATCCAATTCTGATTCATAAGAAATTTTCCTAACCGCTCTTTGGTTGAGTGAAGAGAAGAGAGAAAAAGTGAAAGGTTCTTCTGTTAAATAGCAAGTAAAACCATTATGAGAACTCCTCTGAAATCCTAGCTTTGCTGGGGGAGGTATGTAGGTAATGAGGGAACTGGAAAAGGAGGGAAGTGCAAAGGAAGACAATAAATTACAGAGAAGTTAAATAGTACCTCAGGTACAGTGTATTAAAAATACAGTACTCTACAAAATGTGTGTAGTCCTCGCTAAATGAGCTACAGAATGGTTAGCCAAGGAAAGGCTGAGTGCTTCATAGTGGATTTCTGTGAACTGTGATCTTATTTCAGTGGTTTTCGTTCTCTTAATGAATGGAAACCACTGCCCTCTTCTAGATCAATCTATTTGGAGACATCCACATAACTTCAAACCTTGTTCTCTTGTCTATCATCAGTTGCTTCCTCCTTGCTTTATTTCATTACTGTCCACCCCAAGCCTCTCATCAAACTGCTGCCACCTCCTCCTTCCCTCTTTTTCTGTCCTGCCTGTGCTGCTGGCTGTGAAGCAGTGGAGGACTTCTGATGAAATGAGATTTGCCTGTGCTGTGCCAAGGTGAGTGTTCAGGCATGCTTTAGAATGGGAGCCAGTGATTGAAACAAAATGAAATTAAATAATTTCATTTTAAGTGGCAGAGAGTTTATAGACCAGTCAGGCTTACTTGCTTGCTAAGGTAGGCTCATTTTGAAAAGCTGTCTTTCCATACTGTCAGATGTAAAAACCACACAAGTGGATGAAATCATGTTCCTTACACTCAGATCAACATCTCTTCCAAAGGATTTTGAAAAAAAAATGGTACAGTAAATACAATTATTTGACCTATGAGAATAAAAGTAGTAGTTAACTGCATGTGTAGTGCTTGTGGTGCTAGAACTGTAACCAGTCCCAGTATCCTTAGTGTGACCCTGTGGGGTTGTAACACAACTCCACATCACCTAGCGTTACAGTTCTGACAGTTGGCAGTGTTGGATGTTTAAGGAAGAATGTGTAATGTATCAGTATACAGTGATACTTCCTAAGAATATTTTCCTAATGTTCAGTAACTTTATGAACCAAGGGTGGTGACTTTGCATTGAAAAACTTAAAGGCTACCCATTTAGTGTTTGTGATGAGGAAGTGAACGCTCATTTAGTAAATGTTACATGAGCACATAAAGACTCTGTGTTCAACCCTTATATGAGTGAGGTGGGGGATTAATTTCCCCATTTCCTGCCTTATAAATGTTTTACTTAATGTTTATACTATCTTTTAGTTAAGTTCTAACAAACATAGAAACAAACAAAGGTATGGTAAGAAGTGATTTGATAGGGGAAGATAAATAGTGATATTTAAAACAGCACTAAGCAATGTTCTGGATGTTGTGAACAGTGTTTCTTATTCCCATTGAAGCTCTGGTCTTTAAAAATAAGCAGGTTTGTTGAAATCTTGTGGCCTTGTCATTCATTTTATAGTTTAATTATTTTAGCATTGCTAGGACATTTATTCAATCATGTAAGTCTATAATATGAAAGTGAGGATAGCCAATTATTTTGCATTTATGTAATTTTGGTTTAAGCATTGATATGCATCTCTGGAGAATATTTTCAGGTAGTGTTAATAGCTGTTCCATGTGAAATTTCCTCTTGTTCTGACTCTAAAAAGCTTTAGCAAATATATATCTATTTGTAGTCCATTACTGTTCAAACTTTTCTGTAAAGACATTACAAAAATAGAAATGTTGTTGTTATTGCAGAGATGCAGTTAAAAACAATAATCAAAAATTAAGTTTATATTGGAGAGGCGGTTTTAGAAAATACATGTAGTATAATTCCTAATGCAAATATTTTTATATATTATGGTACATGATCATCCCATTTTAGACCCTAGTCCTGCAAATTCAACTGTGTAAGATCACAAGGTTAAGAAGACTCTGGGAATATGGTGCCTTCACCTCTAAACAAACCCTGGAAATGTGACTTTGGAAAGTCTGTTCAGGACATCCTTTCTAGAGCTGTCTGGAGATATCTCTAACTGAGCTTATCTAGAATGTGGATATTACCCAGCAAGATGGAGATTTTTTTCTGGGCCTCACCATGGTGACTGTGCTTATATTAGTCTGCTGTCTAAAAAGCAGAACTAATACTGGAGTTGAAATGAAGAAATATCTCATCTTTTCTCCTTGCACAGGAATGGCAGAGAGCCAAGTCCTCAAGGTCCCTCTTGCTTGTGCTCCTTCCAGATCCATCAGTTTTCATCTCCTGAATGTACACTACTGCAGGATAGATACTGTACACTCCTGGTGTGCAGGGTGTTCACTTGGATTGTGAGAGTAGCACAGGGGTCTAGAACCCAATTTTTTTCAATGCCTGAGAAAATGGTCTAAACATTATTCTCTTTCCACAAAAAAAACCCTGCAGTGCTGTCAGCTTCCACTTCTGAGCTGAGAAGGTAGAGGTTCAGGTGTCTTTGCAGATTTATTCCTGGGTCAGGAATTTCAAAATTGTGTCCCTAAATTCTAATTCCTAAATTTTTTTCCAATTTAGGTACCTAAATTGTCACTAGATTTGACTTTTGGTCTGCTGTGATAAATCTTGTTCATAGACATGCTGACAAAGTCCCTCTCCTCTCAGACTTTGGTGTCATCATGTGGACTGGTGTAGATGTGACTGATTTATTTTTAATTCAAATGATTAATATCCTTATTGCCAGAACCTCTTGTGGGTATTTCGTTTGTAACTTTACAGTTTCTGTAAAGAAAAAATTTTAGACTGATACAGGAAAACTATAACAGTAAAGTGATTGGGATGGTCCGAGGCTGTAGTGTTCACATTGCCATGGTTATTTGCCCATCACTTATCTTCTATAATTGGAGTACAACACCCCTGGCCATTTATCATTAAGCACTGCAACATCAGTTTCTGGCCTTTTTGTGAACTCTTAAGAATTGTGACTTCTCTTTGAACTTTCAGCTTTTAGTTCCACTGACCCTATTTCCCATTTGTAACTGGTGCATCATTTATCACTCTCAGCCTTAGAAATATGGTTAGGGGGAAAGACTCAAGTGCAATCATTCACACCTGTGGTCTCTCTGTATTTGGACTTCACAGTTTCTGTGTGGTGTAACTGATAGGGAAAGATTAGTTACAAAACTGTACTTCCATTGAAGGATTGTGATAATACCATACCATAAACTGTATATGATGCTCAAGAGGTTTGACATCATCGGGGTTCTGAGATTAAGTTACAGTATCTACTATTAGTCTCTGTCAGTATCTGGTTTAGAAGTGGGGTTTTGTGAAAAATAATAGGATGTTTTGTAAATCAGGAAGCTTGCTATTGCATTAATCTCCACAGAGTCATGTTAATAGTTAAACTACAGCATGACATAAACCAGATTTGGTACAAAAAGACATATTTATTTTTATATGCTACAGAGAAATTTCTCTATACTGATTACCAGCAAGGTCTTGGCATATCAGACTGAACTGGGACTACTTTGACATCTTAACAGTTTTGCATTCTGAAATAAAAAGAAAGCACCATGTGAAACCTATCAGAAAGAGTTGCTGATGAGTCTAGAATATCATTCTGGGGGTGGGGGGAATCTGTGTGTATTTTAACAGCAAAACAAACGTACTTCTTTCTCTCTTTTGCATTCCTTTTTCCCCCTATAGTTTCTGCTATTTACACACACAACCTTAATGCCTGTAGGAAACTATAGCTTTCCCTTCTTTAAGCTGTTCTTCACACCTTCTTTTTATCTATTTTTTCATCTCATTCTTCTGCCTTTTGCTGTAAATTTTTCTGTCACTTAAATGATAAACAGGTGAGTACATTGTGCTTTAATGTAATTTTGGCCAAGGAAAGCTTATTTTTAAAGTGATTTTCCCTTATGTAGAAAAAACAAGAAATTGCTTCAGAGCTCCATCAAAGTATGAAGTTGTTACTATGGGGGAGAGATCTTTTTACAGTTCATCTGAAGGAGGCTAGATAAGGGAAAAGCTCAGAAAGCTTAATAGGTCCAGGTAAGACTTTGGAAAGGACTCTCTTCTTCTGAGACTAGCTCTCCTGTTATGAGAAGGATTGATCAATGCTCAGGATTTCATGTCATGGAAATAAAAGATGTTTCCTTTGAAATCAGAAAAAAAATGGGGGTCTTTTATTGGCTACAATATGAACCACTCAGAAAAACAATTATTTGAATAATTATTTCAGTTCACTGTAACGAAATACTCCAATTTTTATGCAAAATTCAACAAGCTTATTTGCCATTCTTCCTTGTGCTTCTTTTTGCCTCCTGTGTCCAGTCTTCCTGGTTGGACAGTGTCTCCCCCAGTCACATACCTCCACGATCACAGAATTCCTATGCTGTGTTATGATGTAGGAAGGAAGGGTGCAGAGATGTCTGAGCCCTTTTCCTCTGCCATACTGTCTGCCTTCAGTATGCTTTTTTAGGAAAGAGAAATATTAAGTACCTACGAAGAGTTCAGTTTATGCCTGATGACTAATAAAACAAAGCATTTTGAGATATATGTCAAATTTCACAGTAATCCTGTGTCAAAGCCTCTGACATCTTCCCTTGCATTTTCAAAACCATCCTTCTCTTTACTGTGAAGTTGTCCCTGTCCCGTCCCCCTCCGCTACTTATGCGTGAAGACTCTAAATAGTTACATGCCAATAGTCAAACTTTGCCTTCTTAGCAAGGTGTTGTCTTGAATCATATGCTGAAATGCCTAATTCTGGTGAGAAAACTGTCCCCTCACAAACAGATCTGTATTTCATCTATTGTGTGTAGGTCTAGCCTTACATTATGCTTTGTGGTAATTACCATGCAGCCATTGGTTAGGGTGCAATACCACGTCTGTTTAATTAGTAGATAATTAATCAATTGTAATTGTAAATGTTGAATATACTGCAAGCCTTTGCAACCAGCATTGTTGTGTTAAAAGGGTTTAAATTTTCATTCATTCGGGATAAGGTAATTTAGCCACTTTGTTTCTGTATTCAAAGTTAGTACTCAGACAAAGCCCTGTAAATCTTTGTACCCCTCAGAGGGGAAAATGTAAATGACATGAACCAGTTACCATTAGGTCTTTTAATGCTGACCTGTTCAAGATAATGTAGATTGAACAGTGTTTCATAAATCAGGTGTGTTCTAATGTAGTTTAAAATACTTGATTTAGTTTGAATATATAACTGAAACAGAGACATATAAGAAAAGGGAATGTTATTCTTGTTTAAATGGAGACCAGCTGGTTAATTGTTTGATTCTTGCATCATTTACTGGAAGCTTCTCTGGCATTTTGTTACTCCCTACAGTGTTGCCTAGCCGTTTTTAATTCATATTATTTTAAATTGCTAGTTCACAAATTTAAGATAAGCATTTTGGTGCAAGTTTCAATAGATTTATTTTGGAGCTTTTCCATTAGTAAAACAGGGTTAGTGTTACTCCTCTTTTCCACAAAAAAAAAAAGATACTGTGGCTTATTATAAAACACATTTAAAAAAAAAAAAGGGGGGGTGTGTGGAGAAAATGAAAATGCTACTTCTATAGATTGGAAAAGGGATCTTAGTTTCTTTTTTTGGAGAATGGACTGAGGATTTGATATTGTTTTAGTTATGTAAAAGGTGGTTATGTGATCAAGGGCAGACTATTGAGGAAGCATTCCTACTCCATCTACAGGAGGTATCGCACTCACAGGCTCTCGTCCCGCTGGGGGACTTCAATCACCCTGACATTTGCTGGAAAAGTAACACAGCCAGAAGTAGGCAGTCACGGAGGCTCCTGGGGTGCCTTGATGAGAACTTTCTGGGACAAGAAATAGACAGCCCTACACAAGGGAATGCAGTACTGGATCTACTGGTCACCACTGCAGGTGAGCTTGTCAAGGATCTCAAGATAGGAGGCAGCCTGGGCAGCAGTGACCATGCACTGGTGAAATTTGCACTACTAAGGGTCACAAATCAGTCAAGGAGCATAGTCAGGACTCTGAATTTCAGAAAGGCAA
>VWZY01012033.1:226659-257543 GCA_013399075.1 Chloroceryle aenea
TAAACAGGGACAGGTATCCTGGGAAGAGAACAGAGATGCTGCCCAGTTGTGTAGCTGAACCTGGCAATGGATGCAAAAAAATAACAAGAAGGGTTTCTACAGGTACATCAATGAATAAAGGAAGGTGAAAGAAAGGCTCAAAGTTCTGATGGAGATCAGTGAGAAGCGGTGTCCATTAGGGGTCTGTACTGGGACCTGTCTTGTTTAACATTTTTATCAATGACATAGACAGTGGGATTGAGTTCGCCATCAGCAAGTTTGGAGATGACACAAGTAGTTCTGTTGATACATCAGAGGGACGGGATGTCATCCAGAAGGACCTGGACAAGCTGGAGAGGTGGGCCCAGGCGAGCCGCATGAGGTTCAACAAGAGCAAGTGCAGGGTTCAGCACCTGGGCCAGAACAATCACTATCAATACAGGCTGGGGGANTGATGAGGCTCTGAGCAACCTGTTCTAGTTGAAGTTGTCCATTCTCTCAGCAGGGGGTTTGGACTAGATGACCTTTATCCCTTCCAGCCCAGACATTTCTATGATTCTGTGATACTCTTATGTTTATGGGTAGCATTAGCTTTTTGTTCCTGAGATGATAAACCCCAGGGATTTTCCCTCCTGAGTATGCAGAAGGAAAAAATGGGACAATTAAGTTACTTGTCTTTTTAGTTAATTTTTTTTCTCAGTGGGTTATGAAAAGATAAATTATTAAAATTGGACTATAAATAATGTACTGAACTTTCCATGCTGAGAGATGCAATGGTGTCCTCCTCTGTAGGAAGACAGTTTGTACTGTAAATAAAATGAGTGCATTCTGTTGACCAGGGACTGAAGGGGCAAGCAGGAATGGAGGGACTAGCCCAAGCTACACAGCGGTAAGATCCAACTTTAATTTATCATACCTAACCTTGATTCTGCTCCACTCAATTTAAGTAAGACTTACCTTAGCGTATATGTGCAAATTTTATTAAATAAACTCCCTATCTGGTGTTATGGATTTTTTTTTCATATGGTTTATGTGATCTGTAATAGATACTCTTAATCCGTTCCGTCAGATTTGAAAAAAAAATTGTAGGGGCTGCTGATGCAGTTTTTTAATGTGGTTTTTTTAACATTATGTTCTTCAAATTTGAAGTTCGAGAAAAAATCTTGTATTTTAGTGACAGCAAAATGCCTACAGGTTAGATTCTTTGAAAATGTGAAAATGCTTTGTGACATGAATGCAATTTACCCTCTTAACATTCTCCGCACAGTGCTCTCTGATCTGTTTGCTTCCCATGTACTTTCAACCCCATTGAAAATGCCTTAAGGTCCCACTTGATAATACTTATGAGCCAAAGCATACTGAACCTCTGGAGGATGCTCAGAATGGTCTGCAAATTGATGCATCTGAGGGTTCAAAGAGATCTAGGAAAAACTGCTTTCTTCTAGAGCTTGCTTGTAATTTTGTATTTTATGATAGTTTGGAATTATATGTACATATGTGTACGTTGATTTTTGGCAGATCTCTACTTTGGGGTATTACAGAACATGAAAATATGTTTTGTAAAGGGCTATCTTGATCGGTATTTCCTTGAGTAAAGCTACTGTAGGAGAGCAAAAGAGACAACAATGAAGCAAAAATGAATCTACTGCTTTTATGGGATTCATGTGGGAAGTTGTGAGGAGGAGATACAGCTTTGAGGAAAAAACAAACCAAAACCAACAGCCTAATAGTGGTGCACCTCATTTTTTTTTTTTTTTTCATAGCTACATAATTTGGGCTGAGGTATGACTAAGATTTTCACATATGATTTTTCTTTTTTTTTATTCCTATGGAAAGATTGGATAATTTTCCTTTAATCGAGTTTTACACTAAGAACTGCATTTCTTTAGAAGCTCCCTGTCCTACCTCCTGAGAGGAAATGCATAAAATAGTACATGTGTAAATATAGTAGATCAGGAGAAAGTGTTTAATACATGTCTAATAGCATTATACAGACGTAGTAGGCAAGTCTGTCCACTTGAAACTGTAAGCTTTGTTAGTTCTAAGTTGCCCACAACTTTGTTCTCACAACCATTTTATGCTTGTCTTGAATGTCCTTATACCTAATGATAGGCTCTGTCCTATGATCTGTACTGAAGCTCACACTGATTTTGTGAGTGAATCTATTGACCTTTAGTGTTTAAATTATAGCTACAAAAGTGGTCTAAACCAGCTTGCAAAGTCAATGGCTTTGAAAGCCTCAGAACATGTCAGGTTAGCCCAGATTCTGTTACCAGGCTGGCGGCCTTGTGCTTGCTCATGTATGTCCTTTGGCCAAGTAGTACTGTGCAGTCTCAGAGGTCGTGTTTTTTCAAGTCTCAGCAACATAGACAGTCACTGACGTGTAGCCTTTTTGTCACCAAGTCACAATTGCCAAATAGTGGAAGATTTCTCATTAACGTACATTTTCTCCAAAAGAACATATAGCTAACATATATTTAGAAAGCCTTTTGTTCCCCTCTAAAATGCTGTTAAAAATATAGAGAATATATCTTTTTTTCTATAGCATATATTCTGTAACCATTTAAGAATTATTCATTTTTTCTGCAGAGACTGAAACAATTTATCAATTTCCACTGTCAAAACTTTCTTGTTTATTATATGCCTTCATATCTAGTAACTGTCTGTTAATAAAGAGTGAAATACAGAAAGAGATATAACTGGAGGTTTATTTTTATTGTAGGCGTTCTTAAAACCTCTAGACAGAATTATGATTCTTCTGTCTCACTTTCTACGTGTGTGGAAAGAGACAAAATTTGAGCCTCTTAAAATCTAATTACACAAGACTTTCTTAGAGAAGAGTAATTAAAAAGGTAGTACTTTTTGTTTCTCAGGAAGAGTGGGGAAAAAAAACCCTGGGGATCTAATTTTTGTGATGTGAACATAAGGAGTTTAAATGTTTACAACTTTACAATTTTGGATGCTGAACAGTCAAACATTAAGTGTCCTCATGGTAGTGGACTGCCTATGGATGTCCTCTCTGAATTTCACTCACCCAATGGATACTCAATAATTTTGAAGATACAGACTGAGGATTTTGAGTTCTGGATGTTGGGAAGTCTGCTCCTGATTGATTTAACAAAGATAGCGTAAAAAATCCTTGGCGGTAGTGGGAAGAATCTAACTGACTTTCAGTGCAGAGTTTAAGGTATGTCTTCTCTGTTTTCCCTGGGTTTTATGTGTCATTTAAATCCACAGTATGTTCAGAGAATTGCTGAAAAATACTTGTTCAGCTTGGGAGTCCTGCTGGTAGAGAGGACCAGTCTAGGACATAACCCTCATTTTCAGTAGCTAGTATATAAAGAACTGTGGTTTATCTTCTACCTTTGGGTCTTGTTGTTTTAAATTGAAAGAAACTTTTTCAGATTTAAATTTGATATGTTATTCTTCTTCTAAAAGTTATTTTTCACATGTATTTAAAGTATAAAGAGTGATATTTCATTAAGCTGATATGATTTAGAACATACACCTATACCTTGACCAAATCTTACGGCTACAAAGGAAAAAACACAACCCGAACTTAAAAAACCTCACATAAACAAACAGACAAAAACTAAAAAAGGCATGACTTTCTAAGAAATGTTTGTTAGGTCTCAAAAGTCTTTGTGTTATTTTCTTTACCATTAAATAAACTTTTTAGCACTATAGTAGGAATAACTTTCATGTCAAAATCACAATTAGTAGCAGGAATTTTATTGCATACTGTATAGCCAAAGAAGTACATTACCTCCTAATAGTCTTTTATTTTCCTTGTATGTTGACTCATATTTTTTTTTGCTTCTGTAGAATTTTCATCTTGCAGACTGGGAGAATCTTTTCTTCACCATGCCCTTGTGGAAGCAAGTTGGTTGCATCACATTTAAAAATAGAGACTGATGAAGAACAGTCTCTGAGTCTTTTGAGCTTCTGTCCAGTAATGTGACCCTTGGCCATCATTTCCTTTCCTTCTTATCACTTAGTTCTTATAAAGCAGTTTAATTGGATTTGTAAATTTTCAGAAATAGAATTAAGATATAGTTGAAAATATTTTCAGGGGTGAGCAGTTTTGAAGACTTGATTAGTTCTAAACCAAATCATTTTCTAACCTATAATGCATTTGTGTTTTTCTCTCATCTTGAATATAAGTAGTCCAAAGTAAGTACAGATCAAATGCACTGTTGCTCGAGTACCTTTCAAACTACAGGTTAATTTTAGCTTCTTGTTGACAGGCAACACAGATGTCCATATTTTGAAACTTTTTGCCTATAAGCAACAGAGACTTGCAAGATGAATCATTATTTACATCTTCTCTAGAAACCCAGTTGCTGTTCTGCAGTGGAGGAACTGTTTCAGTTCAAGAAATAACTGTTGGGATTTTTAGTGTGTTTTTTTTTAGTAAAAGTTACAATCAAGATTCTACAGGCTTGTTTAACTTGTTAAAGTGTGTTTCACATGATAATCTTAAAATAGACTCAAAACATGTGAACGATAAGTTTGCTTTAACTTCTGTGTTCAAATGTTTTTTTCTAATTTACTTAACAAAAATGGTATTGTAGTTCATACTAGAACTTAAAAATCTAAATATGCAACCATGCTTTCTCTCTACACCTGACTTGGAAGTGTTAGAGTTTAGTTCAAAAGACTAAAACTTTTGACACTCCCTTATTCTACTAAGTCACTTCTCTTGTATGTTACTGAGGTTTTGTGAAAATAAGTCTACTTTCTAGACAAGAGCTAGCGAACAGAATTCATGCGTGCTGCAGCAAGTTCAAGGCCTCTTCAGAAAAGTCTGAGCCTTCTCTCCTCTTCTATTCTGGAAAATGTGACTGTGAAGTAGCATTGAGTATAAAAATGAATGAAGAATGGGAGAAAAGGTGGTTTATTTTCCAAAATGTAAATGATACAAATTTCACCTGAAACTTGAAAGTCAAACTTTTTTCTGTTCTTGTCTTACTGTGTTTCATGCAGTAAAAGTTTACTGTGGGCAGATTGAGATTCTTCAACTTTCAAAGCCTGAAAAAAACACATGAACGCTTTGCCATAAGAGGTGATTCCCCTCTGTGATAGACTTTCATCTAATAAAGTGTGAAAGGCACCACCATAAACATGTTTGTTATTAAAACCATATGGATTTAGCATTTCCTTATGCTCCATTGGAAATCTTGTGCCTGAGTGTAACTTGTGTGGTTGGTTCACCCTGTACACACCTCCCAGATCTCCCACCCCTGCAGCTGCCTATTGTGTCCTTACTGCATCGCCACACAAGACCTTTGAGAAAGTTAAATTTGCTCCAGGTCACCTTGTATTCAGCACAGGGTGAAAAGCCTCTCTTCTCACCTGAATTGACAGCAGGTTAAGAGAATAGTGAGACTGAACCAGTGCTTGTGTGTTTGCCTTGAGGCTTTATTGCTTTCGGGGGCAGAGGCAGTGTGTGCACATATGCACTGCAGGGATGCTGGCTGTGAGTCCTTAGATGCATAAGAGCTGTGCATCGGGAGCCTTGTCACTCAAGCCTGTGGTGCAGTACACAGAGCTCCTCCCAGACATATTCTCCTTCTCTTGGCAGTAATGCGTGCTCATTGTGCCCTCTGGAGGGGCTCATGGCTCCGTGGAAGAGCCACAACCACACTATCCCTGCGTTTCGCTCACAGGCAAATACTTGGCTTTGTTGTTGTTTCGCAGTGGGTTCCTCCAGGAATCGCTCCTTCTGGAGCACAAGGGGGAGGGGCATGCAGACCAAGCCACATCCTCGGTGGCATTGGGTTGTATGTGGGTTGCTGAAGGCATCATTTGCTGTACGAAATAGCTGTTGTAGATGAAACTAACAGATAGAGAAAGAATCTACGGTGACTAACTTTTTCTGGTTGCCTGTCATTTGGGCAGTTGTTTGGTTTTCTCCCATTGCTAAGCAACATGCCAATTAAAGAAACAAGTCTCTTTGACCCTTACTTACTGATGTTTTTGTAATAACCTACCAGAACTGAAATTGTATTATTCTAACATAATAATCAGTCTTTTTTTTTTCTGTTTCAGATATTTTCCCAAGATGTCTTTTCAATTAATTCTGAAAACTTTTAGATTTAGATTACAGGTTCTGTAGGGGAGGAGTTTATTAAATACAACGCAGAAGGACTATATATATCCTCCTGAGGCTATTATGAAGTAACCAGATACTATGATCCCTGGTTATGTGATGAAGAAATGGGTCACAGACTTGTCCAAAATTGTAAAGTATTTGGCATGCTACAGAGTTGGACCACAGAAGCTTTTCTGACTGTATGCCAAATCACCAATAAATAAGGCTACCTTTCATTAGAGCTTAAATATAACTTAAGCTTTTGATCTAGTACTGAGGAGGAATCCTGCCCTTGACTTAAAGATACATTTAGTAAGCTTATGTTCTTCCATATCTGATTTATGTCACACAGATTTATTGCCTTATGTTATGTAAGAAGGAAATTGGCATAGGAGGTGCTCCACAGCTTGTAATGGCTGGAAGGATACCCCCCCACCCCCATCCCGTTTCATCATTCATAGTGCTAGATTTGCCTTTGGAGGAACATGCAGCATTTGGGTATGCACCAATATGAGCTTTTTCAAATGTGCCATTTAAGTATTAGGTTGCATCCAGTCATTCCATTATCTTAAAATAATACTGGTTTGGATGCTGTTCTTTCCAACTACCCCTGTTCAAAAAAGTTCCTTCTCTCTGACAAAGCTTCAGTTTCTTCAGTTTTACTGCAGCATGCCAAACTCTAGTTTTTCTGACAACCATATGTGCTTTGCTATGTCAAGACATTGTGCTGTTGCATAGTCAAGATGGCTTTAGGTAGTTTTCATTAATTGTATGTGGGTTACATACTTTGCTGTGTGGTTTGGGACACTGGTATCAGCTGCTCAGTATGTGCTTCAGTTCTGCTGAATCTTCCTTTTGTTGTTGATCACATTCATCTACCTTTACTTTTGCCTGTGTTCAGGGTAAATATTTCAAGGAGGGTATTGTTTAGCAGGCCACTGTAAGGGGTCCCAATAAGAGTAATGTCTTAAGCAAGTCCATTATAATTTTATCCAAAGAACCTATGCTAATTCAGCAGAAACAAAAATGGTTGCTAAATGCAAAACTGTAAGAGTTAGATGTAGAGGACTGTATATCTTCTCATACGTGTCCTTGGAGCTACAGCAGTTTGTACTAGCTGAGATCTCATGTAGCATATACAGATTTTGCTAGAGAAGACGAGGCTGGGATGGTGAGCTCTGACTTTCCATGTATCTGATACAAACAGAGTAGAATAATTCTAAATTTGGGTGATGTAGCAATTGCAGTAGCAAACACTCAAAATGGAGAACATTTTTACAAGTCTTTCACGGGCATATTATATAACTTCTGTGTACTGATGTGTTGTT
Source organism: Chloroceryle aenea (assembly GCA_013399075.1). Lineage (NCBI taxonomy): Eukaryota > Metazoa > Chordata > Aves > Coraciiformes > Cerylidae > Chloroceryle > Chloroceryle aenea. Next base: position 234,061 of record VWZY01012033.1, read on the forward strand.
TTTGGCTGGGGTGGAGTGAACTTTCTTCACAGTAGCTTGTTTGGGGCTGTGTTGTGGATTTGTGCTGAAAACAGTGTTCATAAACAGGAATGTTTTCATCATTGCTGAGCAGCACTTACAGTCTAAGACTTTCCTGCTTTTCACCCCACCAGCACATGGGCTAGAGGTGCACAAGAAGTTGAGAGAGGACACACCTGACCCCAACTGACTGAAGGAATATCCCATGCCATATGATGTTATACTCAGCATATAAAACTTGGGGAGGGAGGAGGAAGCAGGGGATGTTTGTGGTGACTGGCGTTTGTCTTCTGAAGTAACCTTTGCACACGATACAGGCTTGCTTTCCTGGAGATGGCTGAACACCTGCCTGACAGTGGGAAGCAGTGAATGAATCCCTTCTTTTGCTTTGCTTGTGTGCATGGCTTTTTCTTTAAACTGTCTTTATTGCTACCCATGAGTTTTCTCACTTTTACTCTTCGATTCTCCCCTCTAGTGGGATAGGGGAGAGTGCGTGAGCAGCTGGGCGGGGCTTAGCTGCCAGCTGGAGTTAAACCACAACAACTGAGAAAAGTAATAAGCCTAAATACAACCATTCTGGGAGGTTTGATGCCACTTTTAATATGTTTGTAAATGATACGGTCGGGTTGAAATACAGAGCTATGAACTTCAATTGCAGTTTCCAGGTAAGGTTTCTGACCTCTTTCCAGGATTTGTCATAGCTGAATTCTGCAGCATTTGTGATTTCTGGTAGGAACGTTGAAAGGATGGTTAATCGTTCCTTTATAAGTACCTGAGATTTTAGGAAAAAGCAATTTTCTTTACCTTTTTTCTGAATGTCTCTTTGAATTTCAGTTTATTTTTCTAAATAGTAAGGGCTTTAGGAGCCCATGATATAATGTGAACATTTGTAACTGTTGTGACTCAAACTTCTAGTCCCTTTTATATTTCCATTACCTTAATGGACATGCAAAAATTAATACAGATAAATGATCAGATTAAAACTGAGTGCATCCCCTGAACCGTACATATAGTCATAGAAGGCATAGCCCTGTATGTAGCCATAGAGGTGAGCCTATCAGAACGTTGCAAACTGTTTTTTTAATATCCTGTTTAGTTGCTGTAGTAGCATTGCAACTCTATTTCCTGTAGTGCCTCATAATTAGTGTTGAAAAGATACTGGGAAATACTCACTACACCTCTAAATGATGTGTCACTCTGCGATTACTCATGTTCCACGATTTCAACCTGCAAATACGAAGAGTTTCCGGTAGAGGTCAGGATGACATTGTCAGATATTTTGTCAACGTCTTGACCTGAATAGGAACCTTCTAACACTTTTCTTTTTATCACAGGGAAAAGAGGTGGGTTTTGTTTGTTTTACTTTTTAATATGCAGATAAAGTATTGTATAAGTATTTTTATTTCCCTGCGATTTCATCAGCAGCTTTGTAAAGCTTGATGACAAATGTGTCAAATGTTTCTTGAGAAACTGTGAAGGTTTGGAATAGAGGAAAAACAGTGGGAATGAGATGACCGTGAAGAATTAACACTGCTGTTGAGGTAAAGATCTGTTACACTGCAAATGTTAGAACTAGAGGGCCTGGGAAATCAATTTGGAAATGTTTAATTCTTTATATCCAGTGTGTGCATGTAACTCTACACATACATATATGTATATACACATGTATGCATAGAACACACGCTTACCTACACATACATATATACATGTGCATGTATATATTTTTATCTAAGACTGTGCTACACTTAGCAGGAATACTCAGGCAGCCTTTAATTTTAGCACTCATTTCTGCTTTGTCATTGTAGCTGCTGTGTATTAGCTTAAATGAAAGAACAGACCTGGCTGAAAAAGTAACCCTATGCAAGTTGAAAATGTGTTGGTTTCTTTGTTTTGTTGTTTACTGGGTGAGGTTTTTTGTTTGTTTGTTTGTTTTTTTTTTAGCCACACCACTTACTTGATCAGTTTTTACTTGCATGGTTACACTGCAACATATTAACACAATGCACTGGGCTACTCAGGGGATAAGGACTACCTAATCTGTCGTGGTGATTGAGACGAGCTAGGAAGCACCCTCCATGTTTTTAATCTTCTAGCCTCTAGAACACAGTTTTCTGATTCAGGCAGATTTTGTGGTATATTCTGTAGTGCAGACCCACAAGTTTTGTGTAACCTCATGTTCTGGCACTCTTACCTAACTGTGGATTTGCTACTGGACATAAACAGGCAGATCACAGAACAGCTCACTTCATTTATTTTGCACAGTCCACTGGTGGCTGACATCAGAGTACATGCTTTTATTTTCACCCTTATTTTGCATTAAGATCTCAAATTTATGCCAGCATGTGCTCATGCACACACTACACACGAGAAGTTATCTGTGGTGTATTATGTGCCACCTTGTGATTACAAAACTCCGGCATTCAGGCTTTATGTTCTTATGGGCACACCAATTGGTGGTGCATCAGCAATTTACACGTATGTACACACAAAGCTCTTTTGCAGCAATGTGTGTCATTCTCTCTTGATGAGTGCATGACCCAACTTTTGCAACCAAGCTTTCAGTGGGCATAAGCCCCTGGCATATTCATATCTTCACTCTACTCAGAGACACTTCAGCACCTGTGTTCAGTAAGAGCTGTAGTAGCGTGTTGTTTATTTTCCCTTAGACTAGCTACAAAATGGCTTACTCCACTTGTGGTAGGAACCATCTACTAAATGCATGTAAAATTCAGGCTCCAAAATGCAACTTGGTTGCATTACTCCTAAAGTAAGGAGGTGATGTTCACCATCTCTGAGTATATAAAACATTGTGAAAGAAGATAAATAACTGAGGGTGAGGTACAATAAGATGAAAATGAAATAAAATCCACTTTTCCTGATGTCTGTTCTAAATTATCTTGACAATAAGGTTTTATCAGACCATGGCATACTTTCCAAGGGTAAGTGGTGAAAGTTCATATTGCAGTGACATTAATAGCTAGATTGGAAAAAACACTTTGAATGCTCATAGGGAATGAATCAGAAAGTTCAGTGAGACATATTGAGGTAGCTCAGTTGGTCTGTTTTGGTCTACTTATTGTGGCAAAATAAAATGAAATATTAAGCTTTCTCTTTCCTTGTTTAGGAATCATTTTATAGCCACATAGATGTTTTATCTTTTTTATTGGAAACAAGGATACTATGAAATCAAGCAGTCCTGGACTGAGATGACTGCAAATGAAATAAAGCAATACTTTTTTGCATTATATGGTCCATAATTTATTATGTTAGGCAAGGATAGTTTAGAAATAACGAGGTCACCTTGTATTTTAGGAAGTTAGGTTTTCTTAACCAAAAAGGGGTCTCTTTCCTCATAGTGGTTTTCAATTTAAAAAGTCTGCTTAACTAGATGATGAAAACATACATACTTTCACATACATCCTGAGAGAATTCTGTTGATACAATGGCCATTAGATAGTTACTGGGTAAAGAAGGGTTGCTATTTCTCTCAAACTCAGGGGTGTTCAGCCCATTAAGATCAAACTCTTCCTTCTGAGCTGAGAACTTTCTGGATGCTTGACATTAAGGCTTGTCTTCACAATCAACCATATAAAAAGTAGCAGTACATGGCAGGCTTTAATTATTAATTATACTTCAATGCATTTCTAAGAGAAAAGGTATTGCTGGTACAGTGGCACTTGGGTTACTTGAGCTTTATAAAAAGTTCTACATGAGACATATTTAGAATTTTTAGCCGAGTCCCTTTTTAGTTTTTTTATGTCTCTGCCTGGTGTTTACGCTCAGTGTAGGAATACAAAGCACTCTCAGGTTCTGCCAGTTTTTATGCTGTTGGGTTTAAGCAAGCTGTGATCCTGCAGAAGACAGTTCCACAACTCCACTGCTTCCCCTGGTAGCTGTTTTCTGTAACTGACACAACTTTTAAACTCTCTTTCCCATATAGGGCAGACTTCCAAATGGTCTTATGCAATGTCACAGAATCACAGGATGTTAGGGTTGGAAGGGACCTCTAAAGATCATCTAGTCCAACACCCCCTGTCAGAGCAGGATCACCTAGAGCAGGTCTTAAAGGATCGTGTCCAGGCAGGTTTTGAAAGTCTCCAGAGAAGGAGACTCCACAAATTCTCTGGGCAACCTGTTCCAGTGATCTGTTGCCTTCATAGTGAAAAAGTTTTTCCTAATGTTTTTGTGGAACCTCCTATGTTCCAGTTTACATCCGGTGTCCCTTGTCCTATCACTGGACATCACTGAAAAGAGCCTGGCTCTGTCCTCCTGACGCTCACCCTTTACATATTTATAAACAGTAATGAGGTCACTCCTCAGTCTCCTCTTCTCCTTGCTAAAGAGACCCAGCTCCTTCAGCCTTTCCTCATAAGGGAGATGCTCCACTCCCTTGATCATCTTTGTGGCTCTACACTGGACTCTTTTTCAAGCATTTCCCTGTCCTTGAACTGAGGGGCCCAGAACTGAACACAATATCCAGATGTGGCCTCACCAGGGCAGAGTAGAGGGGTAGGAGGGACTTCTCTTGACCTACTAGCCAGTCCCCTTCTAATACATCCCAGGATGCCATTGGCCTTCTTGGCCACAAGGGCACATTGCTGGCTCATGGTCATCCTGCTGTCCCCAAGAACCCCCAGGTCACTTTCCCCTACACTGCTCTCCAACATATCAGTCCCCAGTCTGTACTGGCACTTNCACCTGGTTATGTCTTCATAAAAGGCTAACAGGTTGCTCAAACGTGACTTCCCCTTAGCAAAGCTATTCTGACTGCTCCTAATGACCCTCTTATTCTTGACACCTAGACACAGCACCCAGGATAAGTTTTTGCATCACATTTCCAGGGATGGAGGTGAGGCTGACCAGTCTGTAGTTACCTGGGTCCTCCTTCCTGCCCTTTTTGAAGACTGGAGGAGTTATGTTTGCTTTCCTCTAGTTCTCAGTCACCTCACCTGTTGCCCATGACTTAGCAAAGGTGATAGAGAGTGGCCTAGCAATGACATCTGCCAGCTCCTTCAGCACCTGCAGGTGCATCCCATCGGGACCCATGGATTTGTGGATATTCAAGTGTCCTAATGGATCCCTAATCCAGTCCTTCTCAACCAGGGCAAACTCCACTCATCTTGCTCCAGAACTAACTGGAGCAACGCACCACTGATGGTTACCAGTGCTGAATCAAATTGGGTGCTGATACTTGAGTTCTCACATTTATTTTTCCTGACTAGCTGCCTTCTGCTAGCATAGCCTTCCATCTAACTATAAAGCTGTCATCCAAGCTTCACCATTTGAAGGTCTTGCTCTCTTATAACTCCATTTAAAACATTTTCCATTGTCACTGATATTCTGTACATCTCTGCAGCACCTAGCAGACCAGTGAGGAGGAATGATATCCATTTTAACTTTGCCAGCTCTCCTCTTTTCTTGAGTCTTAGTACATCTATTATATCTTACTTTGTCAAAAACACTGCAAAAGGTTCATGGAGTTCTTCTTGTTTGGGATAGGACATGGGGGACAGGATGGGGAAGTTTGATCATTTTATGCCCATAGGTAGAAAACAGCTCATTCTAGCATATTGTTTGGAATTTGTAGAAAGGATAAGGTCCAGCACGTCAAAGGAGATTCTTCTTCCCCTTTGCTCTAGTGCGACTATATCTGGCATACTGTGTTCAGTTCCAGTCTCCTGACAGGGAAATATTAAAGAGAGTCTAATGGAGGCTATGAGGGTGATTAAGGGACTGGAACATCTCTCTTGTGAGGAAAAGCTGAGAGCCCTGGGACTGTTTAGCCTGAAGAAGATGGAGAGGGGATCTTAATAATGTTTACAAATATCTGAAGGGTGGGTGTTGAGTAGAAAGGGTCAGTCTCTTTTCAGTGGTGCCCTGTGACAGGATGAGAGGTAATGGTCACAAACTGGAACACAGGAAGTTCCACCTCAGCATTAGGAAAAACTTCTTTCATGTGAGGGTGATGGAGCACTGGAACAGGCTGTCCAGAGAGGTTGTGGAGTCTCCTCCTCTAGAGACTTTCAAAACCTGCCTGGATCTGTTCCTGTGTGGCCTGCCCTGGGTGTTCCTGCTCTGTCAGGGGGGCTGGACTTGATGATCTCCAGAGGTCCCTTCCAACCTCTACCTTCTATGATAAAGTCAAAGCATCTATCTTCCTTCCTGGTCACAGCACTAAGTTAACACTATTAACAGAGAATGTATTAAAGGCATAAAGCACAAAAATATTTTTTTATGTCTGCTACTTAGTTCTGGAAGAAAAAACATCCATTTATTCCCACTATACATAAAGTACCTGTTTCCAGGGTAGTGCTGTCCTGAAGAAAATGCCTACAGTAACTACAGTTAGTTATTATCGTTATTGCCAAGTAGTAACTCCTTATTATTTGGCTTTCAGTTTAACCGCAAAGATCTCATTTATACTTGATTTATATTGCATATATAACTTTTTTTTTTTCCCTAGACTTACTTCACACTTTCTGATTCCTTTGCAGAGTGGTAAGAAACTTTACATTCTTTCTTAGTAGTGAGAGCTTGTTGGTTGAAATTTAAATTGAAAATGGCACAGAGCATCAAGGGAAAAGGCTCAGCTCCTATGCTATTCTCCTTCTTGCCCAGATCTCTCATATATAATTTCAAACATAACCTTTTATATTTCAGATCTGTGAAGTGCTCACCTTTTTGACCTCTGATGTCCAAATAGACCCGCTGTTTAGTATTTCTAAAGACAGGGTTTTCTGTTTCTGAAGTAAGGTAGTGAAGACATGAAGCAGTAGTGTTTTTATACGTGCAGCCTACTAATTTAATACATCAAATATTCAATAACAAAAACATTGTGTCACTATTTTGATTACAATAATATAGTGTTGATTGCTGTTCTCAGATCATGGTTTGGTCAACAAATACAAGCTGTGTCCTAAATTTTGAATATTAATCTGTGTACATTTTTGTGGGAAATCTTACAAGTAGTAAAAAGGTTAAATTTTGTTGTGTTTTAAATGTGTCCTATTGTGTTTACTGTTTCCCCATTCCATATGCTTCTTATTTATGTGCACCTGACTCCCAATTAAATCTTTATTAACATGCACATCTGCAGAAGCTCTGCTTGCTTTCATCCTATTTGAAGCATTGGATGTTTTACAACATATACATTTCTAGCTTAGTTTTTTCTAAAGTTCCAGAATAAACACAGAGAGATAAAAAATCCAGAAGTGAAAAGAACCCCAATCTTAACAAAACTTTAGGACTCAAAAGTCTTGTTAATTTTTGCTCTGGTTTCTGCTTTATTTGTATTAATTTCTCATTTCGTTGTATTCATTGTGAATGTGTATGACAATTTTCATTATACAGCTTGGGACTGACTGACTATTATTGGCAATAGTTGTTGATGTTCTTCCAAGAAAGCTCTTATTTAGTGAGAGGACCTCTTCAAAAATCTCCAAATTGTGGGACTGCTTACAATGGGAAGCAAGTCATCTACTTCACTGAAGGACTGAAGAAAAATAATTTTAGCCATGCTGCCATTAACAAACACCTTAAGTAAATCATCTGTTGTGCACATATTGTGTACATGTTCAAGTGAACTTATGTTGAAAATCTGGCTGTTGAAGAAGATATAACAAACGCCCACTGGTACAATGGTTGTTATCCGTCCAGTACTAGAAGCTCACAACTAATGCCTAGAATACAGCAGCTAAATGATTTGTTCCCTCTGCAGGGAAGGAGGGGGAGAAATATAAAAAACCCCCCAGAAATATAATCATTACTTCAGGTCACCACTGAGGTCACTGACGGCACAGCATGGGGGATTCAAGCATAGCAGCATGACTGCAGCTAGCTCATGGCTGTGAAAGAGATCTTTAGTCCTCATTGCTGCTATGTGCTTCAGTTGGAAGAATCAAGAATGCATTCTGGTTTTATTCATTTACTTTTTGAAAAAGAAAAGAAAAACATAATTTGAAAAGCAAGTTTATTTGTAAAAGTAAACATTACTGTCGGCCCCGCTGTATACTGTTCTATGAAGATGTTGTCTATTAGTAAAATCAAGGGTGAGTTGGTGGGGAGACCCCTCTGCAATCCATGCACTGCTTGTTGTAATAATTAGATATGGTTCTGTTGTCAAACTATAGTCCAGCTTTTATCATTCTTGGCAGACAGAGCAGAACAACACTCTGTCACTTGACTTGCCCATAAAAACTTGAACAGGAAACAGCAATAAATAATCCACTCAAAAGGCCCTTGAGGAAAGCATTACACTCGATTCCTGATAGGAATTGCATGCTATTCCAAGGGGGAAGTGTGGGCTCTTTCAAAACACAGACTTTGTATGGTTAGCATATTTTTACAATTAAATGTCTCAATGGTAGCTTTATTTATTTATTTTTGTTGTATATAGCAGAGCTGAGAAGCTTCAAAATTGTTTCCAGTTTTATTCCTTCTAATCAACATAGACATCAGTTTATAGTATGCATATGCACAGAAAGTGTGTCTCAAATAAACCCACCAGGCCTCATTTTCCTCCAGAGCTGTTCCTGACTTCTTTCAGGAATCCTGATATTTCTTGTTCTGCTACAGAAGCCTTCATCCTCCTGCAGTGATGTGTTTGACCCCAAATCCCTTGCCTTGGTCAGAACATTAACTTGGTGCCTGGGCATTGAAATGGGCATGAGGTGAAAAAATTGCTCCAACTTCTGTGGAAATTTCTTCCCTCAGTTTCTCAGGGAAGTGGAAGAATATCACAGTTCTTTTTCTAGCCTGAAAGAATAGACTGGTTCTGGTTTTATTTTTGCAACATATTTATAGGCTCTATAAATGCAACCTATTCCATAGACATTTTCTTTAATCTCTGGCATTTCTCATAATGTGAATTAGAGAATTAAGGGCATAATTTGTAGTGGCTTTACTCACAAAGAGGAATAAGTTGGGTTTTTTTCATGGGTGTACAATAATTTAATTCTTCATGTTCTTTCAGTGCCCTGAATGAATCTGTGATGAAAACAAAAAACTGTAGTATTTTACAAGAATAGTTTGAGTAAAAAATAGCTTTGTCAGACTACTAGCACACTTCTCACCTTTAATAACTTAAAATCATTAGTAGTTAAATGCAGTGCTGGTTTTGTTTTTGATGTGTTTTTTCTTCTCTCATACAGTCATTGTGTCCTTCTCTGCTAGTTTCTAACTAGATTAAGAAATTAAAAACAAAACAAACCCTGAACTCTTTTTTGTAGGGTTTATTTCCAGTTAAGATTAAACTTTTTTTTTTTCCCCCACGGTTTTTAAAAGCCAAACTCCTAGGTTTTTGGCCAGTTAGACAAGTAGGTTTTACTGAAATTATTCCTGTGGCTTGCTGAAGATACATGTTTTTAAATATTTTTTCCAGTTTAGCAAGACTGTTGTTTTTTTCAGAAATAACTCATTACCACTTGGATGAATTTGCTTGTTTTGCATAGGGGCAAGGAAGCGATGCTGGTGAGACACAAGGTAGTCTGTAGTTACCACTTTGCGTCTCTGGTAAGCAGTCTCATCCCAGCCATATTCCAGCTGAGATTTGCTGGTAGGACTATCTCAGTACACTGGAATTTATGTGCTTTACTTCTTGCTCTTCTCTCTATTTTATTCATCAGAATATTAGGAACATCTTGAATGCCATGAAATTTTGGTAATTTCTATGATGTTTAACCAGACTGGAATACGTGAGTGATTTTGGTAGCAAGAATGGCTAAAACTGTTAGATTCTGCCTAGTAAATAATTGCCAAGCTGTTAGCATTATCTATTTAATTTTTCAATTTTTCATTAGATGTTCAAAAAGGTTAGTATTGCATGGCTTATGCAAACACCCACCCTCGATGTATATTTAATATACTCTGTTGAGAGATTTACCCTTATACCAAGTATTTATTTTCCTACGTGGAATTTATAGGTTAGTGGAGAACTCATTTATTTATTTACTAATTTTCTTGGTTATTGACTATGCAAAACTTTCCACTAATGAGAATTTTTCCCCATTGTGAATCATTAATACATTAAGTACACTTCAGATTCCTCCAGTAATCACACAATGAGAATTGCTTAGCTGATGTAAATGACACAGATGTAGTACTAATTATACATTTTAAATTGGCAACAAACACAATTAATTTGCTGATTAACTAAAACAAAAGTAAACTTTTTTATTATAGTAATTTACTATAATTTATCACATGGCTATTTTATTTCTGTAATATGTATGCATTTGACAAACCTACAAAGAGATATGTAATTAGACCTGTTTCATCCATCACTGGATGCCTTTTAAGTAGAGGTCTTATGTGAACAGCTTACAAAGACACCATCGCATTAACCAGTTCATAACAGTGGCATCTTTTAAATCAACAAATGGATTTTTTTTTTCCTAGTAGGTTCTGTGAATTATTAAAATTGAATGGTTTTAATTTAACTTATGTTTCTTGAAGGTATTTTACAGGGCTGTTGTTTGGACGGTGGTTTGATAACTGTAGTTAGTTTTAGTTTCCAAGTTCTTTTGGAAAATCTGAAACAAAATTTGTTTATGGATATTTTTGGAAGGGGAAAAACCCCAAAAAGAATCCAGCAAAACAAAAATCTACCCCCCCAGCAACGTACCCTGTAAATGCTTTGTGCTCAGGGAAGTTTAGAATGATTTGTCCATTGATTCAGGAAATCAGAGTGAGGTCATAGAAATATTTAATTTTAATTCAAGCCTAGATTTTGAGCATTAAAAATCTGCCAGTGTCCATCTCAAGGCCTGTTCCCAGGTCATTTATTTGTCTATTAAATACTGGCTTTATAGAGCTTTATACAGGTTCTAATAGCGTCACTGAGATTTGCCAGATGTGTGGCATCATTAAAATAGCTTATTTTTACATAGAATAGACAGGCACATCTTGAAAGCAATTCTAGTTGTTGGCTCTGGTGTAACTTTAAATTGACTGTAGGATCAGGAATTAAAAATAACAAACCACAAACCCCAAGGCCCTCACTCCTCCAGCCTCACCCTCCCCAACCCGAAACAAATAAACACTATTTGCATATACCTTTTCTGTATTTTCAACATTATTGATGCTTCTAGAGGAAACCTATGTATCAGACATATTGTTACAGATGGAAAGACCTTTCAGTTCCTTTAGAAATGATGTAGAATTGTAGATTTCCAGCTACTGACACTTGTAGCCACCATGGGCTAGAAATTTTATCAGAACATGTAAATATCCTTTGATCTGTGCATTCCTCATGCTTGAGAACCTCATTGTAGCTAAAAAACTCAGTTTTGTTTTCTATTAAGTGCTTTTAAATAAAAAAAAATTACTTACTTTTTCTAGGTCTATGCATGATCCCTTTGTTTAAAATGGAATTTGAAAAAGAGAAGTCCTACTCACCATGATTTTCTTTCACAGTAGAAGTTAATTACTAATTGCTGGAAAATAATAATGTATCTAAGTGGAGAATGGGATCTACAAGAGGGAATCCAGAATTTAGTTTCCTTGGACACTATCTATAGTAGTGCCATTGATGAGAGGTAACAGCTGCAACAGTGTAGTACTCATCCTAAGTGAGCACAGGGGCATTTGAAGGAGATCTACTGTTTCTAGGTAGATTTTATTTCTATTTTTAAATAGATTTCTATTTTTAGATATTAATTTTTGATATTTAAATAGATTTCTTTTTCGAAATAGATTTCTGTTCCCTTTTCTAGACTGTTCATTTGCCCCTCACCATCTGTCTCCAGCTAAAATCATAGCCACATGCCAAGAACCACTCTTCCATCTGTGATCCCAAAACATTCCTCAACAAAAAAGCCAACCCCATACCAACCCAAACTTGAATTCTGTTTCTGACAATGAATCCTCTACTCTTAAAGAAAAGCATCTATTTATGTTTTATAAAGCATTTATATCTATATTTATTTACTTATGTTTTATGAAATGTGGGCTTGGTAAACAGGACTTCCAAAATGTCTTCTCTTCCTCATTTGAATTTATTTTTCCTTCCTTATTTTTTTTCAGGAGGGAAAATGGGTAGTGGTGAGTGTACAGGCATGGGCATGCAGTTGCTTGGGAACAATTAAGATTTCCTTTTAAGAGTATAAAATAGCTATTTCACTATACTATAATTTAACTGTATTATACCTTTAAGAAGAAATATGCAGTTGTTCTTGAACTATTAAACTATATGTGTCACCAATTTATCCTGTTACCAAAAGGATCTCATGTGTCACTTGGCAGAATGACAGCTTTTTTTCCAAGGCTATTGTATAATTGTGTTTTGTTAGCTGTTTTTGTTTTGTAAATACTGTAAAATACTAAAGCAATCTCTGAAGATCAAGATTTTTGATGCATTCTTTTTCTTTGCTGTTCTTTGATGTTGACCTTCCCCCACTCCCATCACAGCAACAAGCGCAGTATTTTGTTCTCAAAAGTTACCATTTCTATGTCAGGAAAAAAGTGTTTATTTTTCATGTCAGAGTTTTTTGCAAGCAGGCTGACTCCATTCCAGCATATTCCTCTGAAACAGTTTTCCCAGCAAAACCAGGTTTGTGAAAGTTGCCTTTATTTGAAAATCTGTGAAGTGACTCCAGTGCTATCATTCTTTTTACTTCTGACCATTTCCCTTTCTAGCAAAAGCAGTGGCCTGGGCTCTCTCTTTGCCTGTATGTTTAGAGTGAGAAGCTTCTGTAATAATCCATTTAAATCCCTCTTATTGAAAAATAGTTGAACAAGATCTTATCCTATCCCTTGGCAGTTACGGAGAGAAATTACTTGTTGTGTGGTTTATAATAAATTCTACATACTAGAATTCTGTTTTACACCCTTTGTCCTGCTTTATTTTCACTTTACTAAACAAATTCAGTTCCCTTAACCTTACTTCCCATATCATAATTGTGAAACATTTTTCCAGTCTCAAGGTTTCCCTCAGCCCTGTCTGCAATTTCTCTGCCTTTCTCAAGGAGAAATGACCCAAATGAATATTGTAGTTGAGATTCCTCATTACCAAGAGAGTGGAAAACTTACCTCCCATGTCTTTTGCATGACACTTTATGAAGTATTTTTCAGATTGACATTACCAGTTTTGCAACAGCATTATGATTTTGGCACCTATTCAGTTTGAGCTATTATAACACATTAACTCTTCCTCAGTTATGGCTGTTTAGCCAAGTAGCTCCCATTTTATATTGTCTTTTCACCTTTTGGAATTTAAAAATTTGAATTTTACCTTCATTGAATTGAAATCTGTTGGCATTATAACACTCCTACAGTTCCTGAAATTAGTACAAAATTTAATCCTGCTCTCGAGGTTGCCTGAAACCACTCCCAGCTCAGTGATACCCATAAATGTTGTAATGTGTTTGCTCTCCAAGTTGTTAATGAAAATATTTGAAATTTACCAGATTTTTGCCAAGACCTTGCATGATACAACCCTCCAGTTTTACAGTGAGCTTTATCTTTGGGAACTCTTCTTCAAATTGTGATAGATGATATAACTGTTCAATTTGCTTAAAATTAAATGCACATATATTCTATGCTATGTTTCTTTAAAGGAGGTGCATCTGAACAGCAGGGAGGAGGGTTTGGCTCCTGCGCACTAGGTGAGGTGCAAGCCTCAAAAGAGGGAGTTGACTGCTGCACAGGCAGTGCCTGGGTGTGCTTAGCTGGAGGAAACTTCTGGAGTGCAGGTTAAGTGGGCAGGCAACCTACAGCTCAGATGAGAGGAAGATCTCTGCAGAGCTCAGGAAGCAAGTACTTAACCATGCCTCAGAGATTCATCATAGCAAGCCACTGTGTCCTTGCAAGAGAAACCATATTCTCCAGTCTTGCTTTCCAGTGTGACAGCTTTCTGTAGATTGATGGGTTGCAAAAAAATGTCTACCTAGTTTTCACTGGGTCCCTGGGAAAGTTGCATCTGGTGGGCTGGAGGTTGTCAGTGCTGCCTGTCACTCACTAATCATGTTATTATTGTATTTATATACCAAGATGAGTAGTAGTGAGGTATAGAAATGTTACCTAGTAGGGAATAAAACAAGTTTGGGTTCATTGTTGTTGTTTTGTTTTGGTTTTTTTTTTGTGTGTGTTCAGCTATGTAAACTATATATTTAGTCGCCTATGGAGAGATTTGCCAAAACTTAGACCAGTTCTAGAGCTTAATGTGAAATATGAAGTAGCAAGGAGTTATGGAGAAAGCCTTCCACAAAATTACTGTAGCCTAAAAGTGTGGTATGTGTTGTAGCATCCCAACTGGGCAGAGAGGCAGAAAGGGAGATGGAGAAGCAGTCATCATTCTCCAGCCTTCTTGCCTAGTGGAGACCAGTGAATGACTTTGTCAGTCAGGATGTTTTTCTGTAACTGAGCTAATGTTTAAACTATCATTTAAGACATTAATGGTAAAGTAGAATGAGAAATTATATTCTACAAACACTTGCAGCTGTCCTGGGGTCTTCGAGTTTACAATATTGGTCTCAAACCACTCTGTCAAAAATGCTTGATCTGATGAGAGTTCTCTTAAACGAACTGTGATTTATACAAGCGTATCTTCTCAGTAAATTTGAAAAATAAATATTCAAAATTATGTAAGCATAGGAAATTTATAGTCAGGTTTAGCTGTCATCCTCTGGAATCTGGATTTACAATATGATAGATTTTATAGCTTGGGCAACTAACTGATATAATGACATGGCCTTTTAGAATTGCCAGCTGTAAAACTAATTTTGGCAAGAGGAGTGTCCAGACATAATCCCCACCATCCTCAGTCTGAACTGATTAGTAGGGACTATAAATAGCTTCATAAACATTTTGCTCTGTCTACATTTTGTTCTTGTTGTAAAAGATTGGGAGGTAGATTGTTCAGGTTCCTCATAACATGAATAAAAAAATGAGCAGGATGAATAAAAAAACCTACCCTTACTTTAAATGTCAGTGTTCTCATATGTCTGCAATAGCTCCCTTTTTGGCTGACCATTGCTTGGCAATGTGAGCATCCCTTTCTTCTTCATATAAAGACTAGTCCTGAAAACATGGCCACAAAAGAAAAAAATCAAGGTTGCTGTTGACTTTAGCCAAAAAAGCCACCTTTATCGTGGTTGATTTTCTTGTCCATGTGACTTTAAATGAAGGAGATGAATGACAGAAGTAGTGTTGTTCAAACAAAAGGAAAGTATGTTGTATTTGTTCCTTTTTTTTTCTGCTGTTTTGGTCAGGAATCTCTGTCCCGAATTTAAATGCTAACTTTGAACTGAAGGTAGCTGTGTCTGTGTCCTTGAACCAAGTACCTCCACCTATCATTATTGAATTTAATTTATTTATTGAACTTTGACAGGTTATTAACCAAGCTTACTCCAAGTGTGCCATTTAACTTTATCTCAGAGGATGTTCACTGCCAATTTATGGAACAGAATGCAATAAAGAAATCCCAAAATAATCTACATCCATTTGTGTGCCACAGCCAAAAAGAGAAGAATCACAGCTTGGCTTTTGAATTTACATTGGTTTGAGCCAGAATGTCTTTTTTTTTTTTTTCCAGTGTTTAAGAAAAGAAAAGAAAAAAAGAAAGATGAAGACTACCTACCAACAAATCTCCTTGCTATTCTGGATATTGAACTGGGAAATTTAAGTGGTACTCTATTTCCTCTTTATTTTTTCAAGGAAAGCTAGCTTGCTCATGCTCATTTGTATTTGTTTTAGGGAAAAAGAAGAGGTATTTTAAGACACTGTTACTAGAAAAATCTGCAGTAATGTGTGGCATACACTTCTTCATCTGAGTTTTGACTATAGCAAACCTCAGTGCTGTTCACCCCTTTCACAAATCAGCGAAGCTCTGTGCTTATTTTGAAGCTTTAATTTAGTAAAGAATTTAAGCATGTTCCTAATATATGGTGTATGGAAAAGTGGTGTGCTCATTTATCAAATCCACTCCTTAATTTCCAGTGTGCTTCTGTCTGTCCTTGTTATTATTCAGAGCAAAGATGGGTTCCATGGCAGGTATGAGCCACAGAATCTGATTTTATTTCATTCAACTAACCATTTGGCTGTGCGCTATCTATAATCAGATGGATTAGTGTTTCTTGGCTTTGCTTTTTGAGTTTGATAGAAAGCAAAGTTGTCTTGTTAAGTGGATTCCTTGTCTGCTCTGTAATTCTTAGACAAAGCCAAAAAACCACACAAACATTTCTCTTTGTTTTCCCTCCCTGCAGCCTACTTTGGCATGTACTACAGGTGTGATACTGAGACAAAAGTTATCCTACTTTTATATCTTATTTGAATGTCTTTGTTATGTGTTAAAAGCACCATCTCCTGCTCTAGTGAAAAATATTGAGGAGAAGAGATAGCATTTTGGGTCATGTTCTGTGAAACAACTTGCATACTGCCTATGTATTGGCACCCTCCACAGTTTATTTGAATTCTTGTGAAGTTTCACTTGTTGCAGATAATTTAATTTCAAACCAGGAACACCCAATATCCAGGGGCTTCTGATAGATGACTTACACAGTTGAATAGTAAACTTACTTAATTTGTGACTCGGTGTGTGTATGTTTTTCTTTGAGAACTGTAATCGAGATTTCAAATGAAGGAAAATCCACCTTCTAAAATTTCTTATGGAAAATAAAATCTATAGAGTTTTCTGTTTTAAAGACAGTTTTTCTGACCCAGACCTCTCTTTCTTTTTTTTTTTTTATGATACTTATTTTTCTTAATATTATGACAGTGAAGGAGGCTGATGTCTTTGAATGTATCTGGATTATGATTATAAAATAATGCAGATTAATTACAAAATGTCACATCACTGAAAATTACTATTGTCCTTTTTTGGATAATCAGTTAACTAAAATAAGTTGTTTAAATCTTCCTGTTTAAAAGCTTTGGATTTTTGTTTTGACCTATTATACCTTAAAATAAAAAGTGAAAAGAAACAAGACAGACACAGTTATGGTTCTTCATGTTTAGGTACAGAATGCAGTCACTCCAAGGCCAATAGCAGATATGAGGCTGGAGATTGTATGGATATTTCTTCCATCAGTTTGCACAGGGAATGGGAATTAAGAAGATGCTGTTGATAGTCTGGAAGGTTTGTATCTGAATGTTCAGGTATTAAAGGTGTCTTAACTTTTTTGGATCAGATACACACACATAAGACATGTAAGTCTCCTGAAAATACCTCTGAATATTGTTTTGTTAGAAGCAGTGCCTTTTCAACTGTTTATTTTACTTCTCCTTGGGCAATTCATGTGGTTGGGGGTGGAGAAGGAAGTTAAAGGATTTTTGCAGATGTCTTGTCTCAGACCTGTATGCTGTCAAACAATAGCTGAAACTTTTTTGCTGTTCCCTGTGATTAAAAAGAGGCAAAGAACTCTCTGAGCAACCTAAGCTTCATCTTCTGAATGTCAGAACTCAAACTATAATAACCCTCATAGTTGTCTCCAAATATATGCCAAGTGTCTTGTGTGCTAGAACTAAAGCAATAGTTTTTCTCAAAAAAATACAAATTAAGTACTGTATTATGTATTTCATACCCACACCAGAAGAAACATTTTCCATCAGTGATACCTAAGTACCTAAGAAGCCTAGTAAAAATTCTAATAAGGATGACAAATCCTAGCTCTTATGAAGTGCAGATGCTCAAGGGTGCACATAAATGTCACTTATCTTTTGTTTCTGTTCTATGATCAGAGTTGTACCACAACTCCATCAGAGGAAAAGGAAGTTAGGGGGAACCTTACTCTATTTTCTACTATATAATTATTTTAAAATAAGATATAGAAGGGTTGTCAGTATTTATAAACTGACCAAAAGAGATATTTTTTTCTGAAGGACTTTTCAGTCTCTGGAGTTGAACTGGCATGTGTTAGTGAAGTCTGAACTGGTGTCAGTTAGAGTTCCAATTAATTGATAGCAACATATGTATTTCATTGGCATGAATCAGTCAGTTTAATTTCCATTTCAGCACTGAGAAGACAAAAATTTAAATGGTTAGATGCTCACTTGGACCCTAACACAAAGCCTAATATGTTAGATAGCTACACAGTTTTAAAGGTGTTTGCTGTAGACTACTTTTGACCTCAGAACATCTTTTAATATGCTCATTTGCTGTCCTACCTGCCCAGTATGATGTGTGAGGCTGTGTCAGTGACATAGGTATGTTCTTACCAGAAGGTGAAAAAATTATCATCAATAGGGAAGATGCTTTTGACTGAATACACTGTTGAATGGTGGCCTTATGAAGGGGAAGTTATGGTTCTTAAAATATTCTACCATAAATGGTTCATAGTTTCAGAAACTAAATAAATAAACTGAAATTTATTCACTAACCTTACATTGAAATCTATGACTTGAAGCCAAATGATAGCAACAAAGAAAATGAAGAAATTAAGTAGGAACTCCTCATAGAAAGACATCGCTATTTGCAGATTACAACAGGCTATTTTTATAGTTCTTGTTTGGAAAGAAATTTAAGAAAGACAGAAAAAGTGGTGCATAAAAAGAAGCAAGAAAGAAAAATACAAAGAGTATGACAGCAATGTAAATATCACCTAGAGTCAGGTTATCCATGTGCAGATTATGTCCACTTGGTTTTCTGCTTGATCTTTCTGGGTTTTGTTGTTTGTTTCGGGTTTGCTTGGTTGGTTTTGTTTGTTTTTTTTATTTTGTTTCCAACACAGAACGAGTGATGGAAAAGGAGGGGGAACTGTGGGAAAAAATTAGGGCTCATGGGTCCAGGTTTTGTGTTTAGTTATAAAAAAATACACGTGTGAAGCCCAAACAGTAATTTTTTAATATCCCAGCTACACCTGCGCCAGAACAATCTTCCCGAACCATACAGGCTGGTGGATGAGGTGANAGGACAAGGAGCAATGGTTTTAAACTAGAGAAGAGTAGATTTAGATTGGATGTTAGAAATTAGTTCTTTACCAGGATGGTGGTGGAATACTGGAACAGGTTACCCAGGGAGGTGGTTGAGGCCCCATCCGTGGAGATATTCAAGGTGAGGTTTGACGAGACTCTGAGTAACATGATCTAGTTGAAGATGTCCCTGCTTACTGCAGGGGGTTTGGACTAGGTGACCTTTAGAGGTCCCTTCCAACCCAGACATGTCTGTTTCTACGATTTCATGATTCAGAGCCTTCTAGGCCACATAAAATGGCAAACGACCTG
Source organism: Chloroceryle aenea (assembly GCA_013399075.1). NCBI lineage: Eukaryota > Metazoa > Chordata > Aves > Coraciiformes > Cerylidae > Chloroceryle > Chloroceryle aenea. Next base: position 253,234 of record VWZY01012033.1, read on the forward strand.
AAAAATTGGGATGTCACAGTGACAGATGATAGTTGGAGATAAGCTTAAGACACTTTTTTTTTTTTTTNCAGAACGAGTGATGGAAAAGGAGGGGGAACTGTGGGAAAAAATTAGGGCTCATGGGTCCAGGTTTTGTGTTTAGTTATAAAAAAATACACGTGTAAAGCCCAAACAGTAATTTTTTAATATCCCAGCTACACCTGCGCCAGAACAATCTTCCCGAACCATACAGGCTGGTGGATGAGGTGNTTATCCTTATTGCTTTAAAATAATAATGAAGTCAAAAAAAGTAATTTTTGAGGCATATGTAAGTCTCCACCTGGAGAAAAACAGGATTTATCCTTTCATTCTTTCTGCAGTATTACCCATAGATTGCTTCTCTCTCTTTGTCCAAACCATTGTTGATGGTGTTGGTTCCCTTATACTACACCTTACTGGAGTATTTGATATTACTTTTGTCAGGTAAATTTGACCTGAATCTAGATCTATGTTGCAGTCTTTAAACTGATCTAGCAGCAATGGTATAAGTGTTCGTGATGATACACTTAAATAAAAGTAAATCCAGCTTATATTGGTTGTAGTTTAACCTTCTCCATTTCTTTCAATTTTCAGGGATTTTTATCCCATATCCTATTACTGATTTTGTAAAAACATATATTTCTGTAGTATCCAGAGGTCTTGTTTTGTTCGAGGTCCTGTACAATGTTGATTACTAAACTTTCTGGAGCAGGAACTGTCTCTGTCTGAAGAGTCTGTTACAGATAGATAAGGAGAATGGTGTCCACAAGGACAAAACAAATTGTGCAAATTCACACCCTCCTCTCTCTTTTTCTTGTACATCCTCCTTCTCACTGGACCCCACTGTACCCCATGCCCATGAGCTGCAACAGCACAGAATCAGAGAGCTACATTGCCTTCCTGTTCTTGCTGAGACTTGTTCTCCTGGCTGGGTGCCTCTCTTCCTATCAAACAACCTTTTTCTCATTTTCAACTCTGTCCAGAGGATTTGATTACCAGATGTGTGTTCTTATTTTCACTCACCTAGCTGCATTTATGGCTGTGTAGCAGTGACCTCTGCATGTTTTTAACTTACATATTCTTCTTAAGTAGTGACAGAGTACAGGGAAAAGAAGGAAGGATTGTTCATTTGTTCTGTCTCAAGAGTGCACCCAGGTACTTAGGACAAAACAATCCCTCTCTGTAGTAATGTAGCTAAATGGTTGGATATGTATCTTTATTAACCTACTAATACAATGACTGTCAGGTATGACCATTTTCAGACAATATTGCTAATTTAGCACTTTACTGGAACACTTATTGTATGCCAAGGCTGATATGAGTAGCATGGTGGATAAAGGAAATTATTATTGCAGTCCAGGATGGATCTAGGTTAGGGTTTTTGTGGTTTTTTTTGTTTTTTTTTCTTTCATTTTAAGTGAATGCATTTCTGGCTCCCTATTAGACTGGCCATATCAGGAAAAGTTGAGGTTTACACCTTCCCATCTTCTTTCCTGGTTTCCTAGAGTGTCATAATGAAATCTCTCTGAAGTTAATGCAGCACTTGAAACTGTGATGCTATTCAGAGTCTAAAAAATAATAAAGAGTCATGTTCCAGTGGGTGTCATCAGTTATCAACAGCACAGTAAAAATTTAACAAGAACAGCGACACTATCCATGTATCTTGCACTTTGCTTCAGCTGGTTTGAGTTACTTTCAACACTTATGTAAGAGATTTAATAGCTGAAAGCATTTTGCTGCTTGTGGTATTTGTTAGAAATGTAATCTGAACTGCTGCAATGGAAGAACACCTGATCAAGTTTTCAGTGACAAGAGACTGGCTGTTTCAGTTTTGAAGTCAGCCTTGATTTTTCAGTAGAAGAAAACAAAGATGAAGTAATCCCTTGTAGGATGCTCACAAACAGCAGGGTGTAGCTTTCTAAACAGTGTCGGGGCAATGGGATGTGACACTTGAGAGGACATAGTTTGTGGCCGTGTGAGATGCGCAGTGTTTTGAAGCTGAGCTATGTAAATTTCCACACCAAAAGGCTACAAAGCATTTCTTCCAAGAGATGCACATAAGACAACAGATGACATATATGTCATACATGTCATCTGACAATAACAAAGTTTTGCAAAACTTGACTGCTGTCCATTGCTTTATTTGCATTTGTCATGTCTGTTTTCCTACAAATGGCAAAAAATATATCATGTAAAGGAACTTTCTTAACTTTTAGGCAGCCACACTTAAATTTGAAGTATAACCTGGTGGCTGGTACTAAGTATTTCAATGTATATGCAACATTGTCTTTCTCCTTCTATGGTACTTTTTGTGGAACGTGAACAATTTCTTGTACATTGAGTGCAATGTGTAGGAGGAAAGGAGAAAACAAAAAAGAGATGGAGTGCTTTCTGAAAAAAATAGTTATTACTTCAATTTTCAGGATTTGAGGGGATGAAAAAAAATCTTCCTTACATTTAGAATAGCACATATGGGAACAATCATGTCTAAACATTGTTTATATATATGTGCTTCTATAGCAAATCTTATCATTTACTGTCTCAGCATCCATACATAATAAGAACATGGGAGAACATGTACCTTTACCCAACAGCAAAACCCATTGGAGGTTTTTCAGTCCAATCATTTCCTTGCACATAAACAACTGTGCTTTTTGTTGCTGTTCGTAAATATTAATATTATTGATATTTTTGTTTGGAAATATGTAGCAGGTTAGCTGTGGAGCAAAATATTTTGCATCATGCAGATGACTGGCCAGATCAGATACAGTCATGGAAATTACTAGTTTTGGTTTACTGCTACGGGAAAAAAATGTCTGTGATGCATAAATCCTGTACTCCTCTGTGGTTTTACCATTGATTATTAGCTGGAAAGTGTGTGTATATAAATGCTCGCAGCACCTGTAGAAACCAAGACACTTGAAATCAACAGTGGCATTAGCATCCTTACCTAACACTACTGAGACAGCTTGTCACGGGTCAGGAGGATGTGTTATTTAGAATAATGCACATTGACATTGGAACGGTTGTATCAAGCAGGGTGAAATCTTCTCACTCCTGGTTAGGGAAAATTGAGTTTTGTCATACCAAGTTTTAGGGGCCAGAATCAGACCTCTGCAGCCTCTGAAAAGCAGGATGAAAATAAAAAAAAGGAAAAACAGGGCCAGGTGGATCAGAGCCTTTGAGAATTTTGTTCTTCCCTCCATTGCAAGGGGAAGAACACTTAAAACCTGTGTGTTACATTTATGGAAAGAAAGTATATGCTGTGTTTTTTATCCTATTGTAACAAAATATGTATGGAAGACTTGTTTAGACTAGGATAATAAGCTAAATCCTCTTTGACCACTGGACAGTTCTCATCATTGTTTTGCCAAATAGAGCAAGACCCTTGCACCTGATGAGATCTTTCTTGGGTTATTATGCTGAAAAATGGGAGGATATGTCATTTCTGCCTTCTGCAAGGAGTTAAAAACAACAGAAAGCACTGCTGTGTCAACATATGGGACAGACAGCATGCAGCACAATCAATGTTTATGTCAATTGCTTGATGCATTGTACTTCATATAAAGAGGTTTACATACTGAAGCATGCCATGGGCTCAAACATACAGGCTTATACATAGACAGTCTGGTGGTTGCATAGCACCAGAGCAGATACTAATTTAATGCTCTCACTTTTAACTTGTTGTGATGAGTTTCTTCTCCACAGTCAATTTGCAAATCTCATGTGCATCTTGTTCGTTTGGTCTTAATTCAAGATGTTTCTGTGGGGTCGTATTGTCTACATGGATTTCGCATCTGAAGGCCTGTTATGTAGTAGAGGAGGTACTCCAGATGGGCTGGTACTTAGATGAAATAGTTATAACAGAAGATGTGGATTTACATTGCATCAGCATTCGGGTTGTGATTCACTTATCTTAGTAGTAGTCACTATACTACTTCCTCAAGACAGTATTTCTCATATCTTGTGATCATGTTTGCAGAAGAATGAAATTCCACATTCCATCAGCACTGTGTGGCAGGTTAGGATGCTGTCTTGCCTGCAGAAATCCTTTTATTTCTCAACAGAAAACTAGATAAAATCTCACCAGCATGGAATTCCTGTTAATAAGGCTTGTTAAGTTCCTTGTCTTCCTGCACAAAGTATGGCATTAACTGAATCCCTCATTGAATAATGGATATTTTTCCATTCTTTCCCTTTTCTAGCTGCCTCCGGAACAGCTAATGCTAAATATTTCTTGTTTGTCACATATGAATTGAAGATTACTGCTTTTTGAATCTTTTTTTTTTTTT
>VWZY01012033.1:257562-269017 GCA_013399075.1 Chloroceryle aenea
TTTCATACTGAATTGAAAACTATTACTTTAGGTAGTGGTGGAAACAGAATTCTTAGCACAACCCCCTATTACTCTTAGCACAACCCCCCTATTGCATAAGACTTTGGTTGAAGTCTAACTTAAAGCTAAATCGTGGGGTGTTTGAAAGGATGCAGGTAACATGGCTTTGTTCCTGATTTTTTTTATTTTTATGAGTTTCTTTATATTTTTTTTCTATTTTTTGTATGTTTTAATTGGTGGAAAATGGAACTAAAGGCAAACACATTAAGTTCTCTAGTGCTTTTGCTTGCTTCAATGTTCAGGGTGGGCTGATGCTTAAAGTGTGCAGTGCACATAATTCTATGCCTGCATTTTTCCCAGCTGTACAGTGATGGCATGAGGTGTCATGTCAAATAGACTTGAGACCCCAGCAGGACAGGAAGCATTGCCATCATACCAGAATATCTATCCTACCACTGCTTCTCTTTCAACCTTTTATTAACCTCCCTGGCTAGAGACATTGGGGTAAAGACAAATTCTGAGGAGTTATGTCCTCCTGCTGACACAGAAATGCATCTTTTCAAAGCATTGTGTAGCTAAATCCCTAAACAACCCCCACTGATACTAAAGAGTATCCCACAGCGAAATCCTTGAATGTTTCCTTGAGCATGTGTTCATTAAGACTTCATCTTCTGCACTCTTATCTCCCACCTCTGTTTTCAAGTAGAGGGCCAAGAGGTCGCTTTCTGAAGCAAAACAAATGAACAAGGCAACAGCTAATACAGGCATTGTGTTCTGAGCGAACTATCTATGCATTTATGAAAGTCCTTGTGATATGTAAGATCTTTTATTTGATGTGGAGGGGGTATATCTTAAAGAGCTAAGGCAAAGAAAGCTAATGGTGTCAGCAGCAGTCCCCCCTTACAGTCCATGGAAGAGAAGCAGTCAGTTCTTGTATCCTGCCATAAATCCAGTAGGCAAATATTGTTCAGAGGAAAGTAAAAGGAATTTCATAGACTGTAAGATTAGCCCTCAATTTGTCTATAGTTTTAGTGATTACATTAAGTGAATTTTTGATATTTTAAGAAAAAAAACACAGACGTGGATAATGGTAAACCTTATTGCAATATAATATTTTGTCAGCTTGCTGTAAGAGTTGTATGCATGCTTACAATCTTCAGGATTTAGATAATTTACTTAATTTTTCCTCCTTTGCTTTCTCACTGGCACTTACTGTAGCTGCAGGTGAGTTAACATCTGTTTTTTTTCTTATATACACAATATGCTCCATGTATGTTGTATTTCATAGAAGTATAATGAAAGATAATAGAAATTTAAAGTGTTTTAAGTTGGACTAATACTGAATTCTTATATGGTGTAGATCAGTCTGATTCCTCTTTTTTTGCTCTAGTTCTATTCACAGGAAGGAGCATTTAGGAGATTAACATTTAATTTCTAATTGCTACCATTTTAGCTTCATATCTCTTGAGATTAAATTCCCATCTGTAAAATGACAAAGGTAACAGCCATACCTTTTGTGAGTGTTTTGAGGATAACTTCATCAATACTTGTGTAATACTCAGAAAATATGTCAAGATATACTATTTATACAAATACTTTTTTTTTTTTTTCTCCCTCCTGACTAGTCCTCCTATTAAGGAAATTGCTACCATGTCTTATTTGGCAAAGCAGGAACAGATTAATGTTTTGAGGAATGTTTGCACTATATTTTATAGTTTAATGTATGCTCCAAGCCCTTAGTTTCTGTTTTGCATAAAGAGCTGTTTCATATAGTCAGAATGAAGAAAGCAACTTCCTCTCTCTGCAAGTCCCCCTGCATGTCTTACTTAAGTCTCCCTTGGGCTTATATATTCTTCGGACAAATAGCCGATTCTCAGAAAGAAATAGATTGGAAATTAGGTTTGAAGTATGTCACTACATGCAGCTTGGTCCAGTGTGTCTCTGGGCAGGTTCCTGACAGCTGTTAGTAGCGCCAGTTCATAAGATGCAAGAGGAGGGCACTGCTGATCACAGGCATGGATCTGGGTTTCTGAGACAATCTCCCAGGTGCAGAATCAGTTTCTGAAAACACTGTTGTTCATGAAGAGTCTTACAGGTTGACCATGTGGGCTGTGAAACTAAGGTGACAGCTGTTGAAAATACCTCAGGTGATTGGTCATCCTTTTGTATAATTAACCTGTCTGTGACATCTCAGTTTTTCCAGCTAATTCCTTCAGGAGATCAAGTAATGCAGCATTAACAAAGAAACTTCTTAGGCATGTCCTCTTTACTCCTAGATAAGTTAAAACAACCAAAGAAACCAACAACCTAAACAGCTGTGGGGAGCAGCAGAGAATCCTGATTTTTACAGCACGTGTTGCTTGGGCCAGAACCTCTGATGAGGCAGAAACTCCTCTGACTTTTTGTCTACTCCCTCAGGGCATGGCAGCCTTCCAAACAACCCTTGACCTTTTCCAACAGGAGACCAGGGTGAGGAACTCAGCCACATGCCCCTAAAGCAGAGATTTCCCATCTCTGTGTAGAGAAGCCTGCTCACTAGAACAACTGGGCCAGCCACTGAGTGCTCATGAGCAGCATCCCTCTGCTGGGAGGGGCAACAGGAGCCACAGAGCATCAGCATCTTACTTCTGTGTTCTCTTGTTTATTTCTTTTGTGCCTCGTGCATTACATCTGAGGATCATCAGGTACTGGTTTTGTCCAGGATAGATAGACTTGTCAAGGATTTCAGCATCACCTAGGTGTGTTAAATCAAGGAGAAGGTTACAATGCAGACTGTGGCAGTGAATATTGCAGGGAAGGTTCCTGTTGTGTGGAGTCCACAGGTTCACTTGGGAACAGTCCAAATCCTTTAACAATTATCAATACATTTCAAATAGCAGCTTGCACTGAATGCGTGTGTATTTATACTAGGAAACCTATAATTTATTAATCCTAGCTATTAAAGTAATACATAGGGTTCTCTGATTGATGTCTGGCTCTGTTTTGTAAGAATTATGCAAAGGGGGAAGACCTAATGTAATAGATAGGCAAGGTTTTTCTTGGTAAAAAAGTGTTTAGGTGTCCTCGTGGATATTCTCATGACTATGTATCTGGGCTTGAGTTGGCCAACCTTTTTTGTCCTTTGACAGTTAATTAGGCATTATTTTAACTGTTGTTCCTTTCTTCAGTAACAGGCTTTTTCAAAAGGCTATGGAGCAGTCTTATTACCTGTCTGTTTTTATCTACCCAGACCTGTGGGCCTGGGTAGAACAGCAGCTGATAGTGGAAGCTTTTTCCACTGTTTCTGTGCTTGAAGGTTTGTTCTGCTCCTTCATTGCTGATTCATAACTGGGGGTAGTAACCTCTTAGATCACACCAGCAACTAATGGCCAGAGAAGTCAGAGAGCGTGAAGTTTCGAGCAGTTCTTGTAAGGGTTTTTCTTTCTGCATCTCCAGCTTTGTGGAGGTAAGACAGCAGCAGGGGTTTATTGTACCTGTGTGCAGAAGGAATTTAACTGCTGGACAGAAAATGGTCTTTATACATGTTTTGTCCTGAAGGCTGACTGAGGATACCTGTCCACAGAGAACAAAAGCACTCTGTGGAGAAACCCGAGCTTGGGATGAAAAGCTGTGAGCACTATAGCTACTTCACAGCAGTGCTTCACACAGGCAAACTATGAACACACTATGTGTGTTCACTTAAGCACATTATCAGTCGAGGAAAAAATCTGTGTGTGAACTGTTTAAGCTTTTCAGAAAGAGACAACATAGAACCCTGCATAGAGGTGCCCAGTCTTTGGCAGGGGTGCTGCAGCTGTGGCCTCTGTGCAGAGGGGCCAGCGCTGCCCCATGCTGGACACAACTGGCTCCAGCCAACAACTGCAGGTCATGGCCAAGCCCCATGGCCTTGATGGCGGTGCCACGGGGACAGGAGCCTGGCTAAGGGAGGGAAAAATGTTGCCCGGTGGTGAGGGGAGAGGGGAAATGTGAGAGAACCAGCCCTGCAAGCACCCAGGGGAGAGGGGGAGGAACAGGTGGTCCAAGTGCCCTAGCAGGGTTTCCCTTGGAGAGGACCATTGTGGAGCAGGTATCAACACAGCAGCCTGTGGAGGACCACACGTTGGGGGAGGTGGATATCCCCTGAAGGAACTGGAGCCTACAGAGAGCCCACCCAGGGCCAGGTTTATCCTGAAGGACTGCAGCCTGTGCAAAAGATGCACACTGGAGCAGGGGAAGAGTGTGAGGAGCTATTACAGACTGATGGAAGCCACTTATCCTCTCTGTGCCACTGGGGGCTAACAGTAGGTTAACTTACCTTAACTCAACTCTGTTTTTCCAGTGATGGACACTTGTGAGTGATGTCCTGTCTTTATCTTGCTCTATGAACTTTTGCATCTTATTTTCTCCCTCTGCCCTGTTGAGGAGGGGCAGTGACAGAGTGGCTGTGTGGGCATGTGGCAGCCCACCACAATATGAAAGTGTCAGAATGATGTTGTAATGCAATTGATGTACCTTTCTGTGGCACTGCCTTTAGCAGAATAGAGATGTCCAGGAGGGATGGGTTGCTGCCGAGAGGATTGTGTAGGCTGTGGATTGCTGAGAGAGAAAAAAAGATTGGACTGCTTCAAGATTAGTTTTGTTTGAAAGGGGAAGGTAAAATCTGAGGTGAAATTCAGTATCTTAAAGCGAGGCACTGAATGCCATATACATGACTGGTAGGTATCCAAAATTTTCCATGTTGGCCAGCCACCATGTAGGACTTGTGGTTTCCCATCCTGGGGGGCCAGGTGGCCCTAAATTGTTTAACACTAAACACAGACCACCAAACCCTGCCCAGATTTCTAGCTTATAAGGTGCAATGTGTGTGTCATTTGCCATCCATCCATTTGTCATGGACGGAGGTGTTTTGTGTTTTAGGGGAGGTGGTGGAACTTCCTTGTATAACAGTGTGTCAGAGGTACCTGACAGTACACATCCTTCTTTGTCATGCTGCTTTTCTCAGTGGCCCAGATTGACATTGCCTCCTGAAAGATCTTACATGTGGACTGAGGAGGACTGTCATCTCGCTCTTGACATCTTGTACTTAGTATTTAGACATCTTGTGCTTGGAGGACTTTGAAACTTTGCATTTTCTTTCAAATTCAGTGATTGTTTTCTGTATTTGAGGAGAGTTAACCTGAGGTTGCAAAAACAGATAAGTTGCCAGATAAGTGGAGTTACAGCTGGGTACCATAGGCTTTCTGCTTCTCTGCTGGCTGAAAGATGTGCTGAAATATTACCCCAGACAGGCTCCATTAAAAGTAAGCTCTTGTATTCAATGTAGATTAAGAAATTCCAAGTTTGTCCAAGATACATATTTAACAATAAACCAAAAATCCTTTATGATGTAGATGGATGTGTTCAGTCATCTTCACAGCAATGGTACCTCATAATGAATAAGGACACTAATAAGTTTGAACATTATTATCTTTATCTCTGGGTCCTGGTAATTCAAACATAAAACAGTACTGTAGCATCTACCAACCTTTAGACAGACTCATTTCCTCTATCTTAAGACAAAACAGCATTCAGATGTAGATCCATCGTTTAGTGTGTGGTTGCTTTGGTACTGGTAAGTACTGGAAGTAAAAAAAAACAAGAACCAAAACCCAGACTGTTTGCTACTGGAAATGAGTATTTACTGAGATTTGCTTAATGCATGTGCAAGAAAAAGAAGGAAAACTCTGTTAAACCAGAATTTACTTCAGTTACCTCAGTTAAAACAACATCTTATGGTAGGCCATGAATATACAACATATCAAACAGTCACATAGTAATGGCCCATGTAACTTTGCCTAGAGTATTCTGTTCCCAAATAAATGAGACACAGGTAAGTGAAATTAGGTTTATGGTAGATAGGGTACTGCAATGTAAAAGTGCTTACAGCAGTATAACTGCTGTGGAGAAATAGACCCTTAATCCTATGTTTACATGACCATACAAGCAGTTTAATTAAATTACTGTCAAAAGCGTATCATTCAATTTTTCCTCTTTAGGAGGACTAAGTAGAGCCTGAGGAAAGGATGAATTCTGAATAAGGGGAAGATGCAGCTGAGTAGGAAATGAGGGTTAAAATAACCCTAAGATAAGTTTCTTGAAGGGGTAAATGAAGAGGAGTTTTTCACTGGAACATACTTTCAAGTGGCAAAGACTTTAGGCAAATAGTTTTTTATATATTCTGAAAATGGATTAATTGCAAACTTTCCTAAATGTGAATCCTTAGTGACATTTAGAAGTGCCAGGTAATTGTAGTTCCATTATTTTAAATTAATAAATAAAAATAAGTAAACATGGAATAAATCCCCAAAGAATGTCTGAAACATTACATATAAACAGGTTACAGTTTCGCTTCAAAACAATGCACCTTTATCTGCTTTTATTATTCTCATTTTTAAAGTTATAGACTCTGAATTTATTGAGTATGTAGCCCAGCAAAATTTCCTGCAAAACCTGAATTAAAAAAGGGAGAAAAATTACTATGTATCACCGTTCTTATGTAGGGTTCTTTGACTGGATATTTTCATGAGAGTTATGAAGGTGGAAATCCTTCAGTGAATTTTAATCAGCGTGTCTGTTGGTGCCATAATGCCAGAGTACTTGAAAACTAAACTTGTTAGACCCTGGGCAAAGAATTTCCAAGTTTTTAGCACTTGTCCAGATACAGATATTAGATACAGACTATTACGTGATAACTATATTTTTTTTACTGAAACTTTTTTACACCCCTGATATTTTGCATCAACCCAAATACTAGTCTCATGTTGCCACAGATTTAAGTAGTAATACTGAATGCTACACTTCTCACTTCTTAAGCCTTTGCTACTTTTTCACAGAAGGTTACAAGTCCAAGCCTGGAAAGTTTTATTCCATCATCAGAGCATTTGGGATTGTAAGATTTACTAAAAAGAAAAAGATCAGGTCAATATTTACATCAGGTCCTTTACGAAAGCCAAATGTTTGGCATCTGTGTCGTATTTATGGCAGTTCAGTTAACAGGAGCTCCTGTAGTGCACAATTGAGGTGCAGGTTTCTGGTGCTTCTGAAAGTCAGACTACCTGCTTATTTAGGATCTTAAGTGTCAGCTATGTGGTAATTTTCTGGAATGAGGTTTATAGCAGGACCAGAGTTTAAACATGGATGCCAGAGTCTGAGTGTTGTTTGAAAACTCAGACTACAATTCAGAATCTGAAGGGGTAGCAAGTATATGTACTAAGTATCATCACTACTAATGCTGTTGATGTAGTGTGGTGTTTTCTGGGAACTTATAAGAACTTGAATAAAGGACTGAGGCTGATGGTACTACATGTTATAAAAATATAGAATAAAATATGATACTCTGAAAAGAATACAGCAATTGATATTGAAGAAGGATATAGAAAACTGATGTGGTTCATGATGAAGTTCTAGAATTAGAAACATTAAACATAGTGATATTTTTTTAACTGTTGTCCTTTTCATTTGATGCCAAGTGTAACAAATTAGTTAATATTTTTGCTGAAATTTCTTAACTTGCACTATTGTTACAAATGTTTACTCTGCTGGAATGAGATAAATAAAAAAATCAGCACTCGGTATGACAGATTATAAAATGGGACATAAATCTGCCCACATTTAGATGTATGTGATTACATTTATTTCAATACAGTGCTTGAGCATTGCCAGGTTCATTGCCACAAGAGAACTTTTTTTTTTTTCTCTCAGTAAGCACGGAACATAAAATTACAGATTTTCTTTAAGCAAAACTGCCTCAATTCTCCCATGAATACTTGAAGTTTTCGGATGTTACCCTCTAACAAAAGCTACAAATTAGCACTGATGTACTTGAAATTACAGAGTAGGGTTCTTGAATACAGGCTGTGCTATGATTTTTAAAAGGTCCATACCTTAAAACAAGGTATCATCATTCTACTCTGTAAAGGCTTCCCTTTTAGCAATGAAGCTTATTTTTGTGCTATATGATGTCATAGCCCAGACATTTAAGATGAAGAGGAAAATTAATAATTAGCTCACAGATTTGGAGTCACTGGATTTTGAATTTTAGGTGGAGACGAACGCAGAGAATATATTCGGCAGCTTATTGTTTTGACAGAGACAATAACAGTGGTCTGGTTGAAGAATTATGCTTTAGTTAATTTTTTTTCCTGGGTTGTTTTTTTTTTTTTCCTGTTTATTTGCTTTTGCAAAATCTACTTTAGAGAACCAAAAGCAATTTCTTTTGTGATTATTTTAAAACACGCATTCAGTATAGTTAGTTAAATTTCTAATGGTATCTTATAAAAAAGTACCACTTTTTAAACTATATTTTTACAACGTAATATATAATTTCTGCCATTAAGAAAATATTACTGCATGCCTACATTGAATGATTGTGATTCAAAGTGTATAGTATAGACGTGTAAGGAGAAAAAAAACCTCTTTTTTTCTTTTATGGTAGAATTCAATACAGTGTTTTGTGAAAACTAATATACCACAAGGCCTGTCAAATGTATGGCTATTGCATCAAATTGTTTCATTTCCCTTTGGAAAATTAATTATCTTTACCTTGCTATCTGTAGTATTATCTTTACCAAATGTAGGGAAAAGCACACATCTGTAGGTAATGTGATCTGGCTATTAAAGGGAAATTTGGGCTGTTTTGAGTGGCAGCTACCAAACACATAAACGAACATTTAAAAATAATTATACTAAATGCATAAATGGGACAAGGTTGCAGTCAGCATAATGTGCTTATTTATATGAAATTGTTACAAATATAAATGCACACAGTATCTGCAATACTGCCTGAACTACCTTTCCTCTGGTGATTTTTTTTTTTCCCCTTTAAAAAACAATAGAACCTGAAAGTGACTCAGAGGATATATTTTACCAGATTTGAAAAACATGCAGTTCTAATAGGTTGGGAAAAAAATGGCAATGGTAATGAAGAATGCCAGCTTTCCTGGGAAAGGTATAATTCTCTAATTCAGAGCAAGTATTAGAATATAAAATCAAGATTTTTAAATATTGGATGGAATTTCTAGTCCTTTCAGATTCGTATTTTTGTGTATTGCATGAATACGTCCTAAGCATCTGTAAACCGAAAATGGTCCCTAATGCAAAGTCAAAACTTGCAGAACGTTGGGCACCAACTGGAAAATAATTTTATTTCAGCTACCAATGGATGATTACTAATAACACAGATTTAGTTTGCTTTCGTGTTCAGAATACTTACATGTTTTTGTAAGTCGTCTACCTACAATTCATAAATAGGAAATAAAATAACCCTCTAAAGCCAAACAACTTCTTCTCCTTGTCGCCATATGCTACATCTTTTGCCCCTAGGTTTTGTATACTCTGTGTGCTGGAGAATGGTGTCTTTTCTTTTCACGTTGCTCTGTCGGCGGTCATAACAGCTATTCTCTTCATGAATATGTAAATCCCATGCATAAAATCAGAAAAATTAGCATGGCGATTCCCACTATAGAATGTGCCCAGTTATGTCTGTCTAATACGTGAATAGTGATGATTTAATCTTTTGACTATATGAGCGGATTCAGGTACTGTTACAAGAGATGCTGTAATTACAGAATACCCAAATACACAAGCTGGATGTGTTGCACATGCTGGGGGATCATCGGGCTTTTAATAAGAACTGGGCATCTGATGCATGGCTGTGATGGAGTGCATGCAGATTCATTTACAGGCACTCACTCTAATGGTTAGTGACAAGGGAGAAAAATGCCCTAGGTCTGCAATACCCTTCCCCTTGCTAACTGAGACTCATTTGCATTTGAAATTTTTTTTTTCAGTTCCTACTGAATGCCTGAAATTAGAATGGAATGAATAAAAGTTTGGGTAAATAAAGGGAGAAAATGGTGACCATGTTTGCTAGGCATCTTTAACTCATTTGGTTTGATCAGGAAGGGGTGTTGGAGGGGGGAGGAAGGACATGCAGAAAACAAAACCAAAAAGGCACCACCAGCAATTGATGCATTTTTGTATTTAAATAAGCAGGCGTGCTCATGCATATTTATATGACGTGCATGCCTATGCGCCGCTCTGAGCAGTGGCACTGCGGCTCGGCTGCAGTAATTAGGCTGATGTAATTATGGCAAAAGAAAGCAAGCTCAGGCTGATATTGATTTTTTTTTTTTTGATACAGTAGGAACATTAAAGACATATGCGTGTTCCACTGTACAAAAAATGAACCTGAACCGCTGTCAGAGTCTAGGAGGACAGTGTGGCCAGTGCACCTATTGTGTCACTGCTGTAGAAAGCAGCTTAGCGATTGGCCACTGTCTGCAGCACATAATACTGACTGGTTATAAAGGACTTGTCTAGAGGAAAGCCTGTAGGTACTCCATTGTCTGGCAAAGTTGATATGACTGCATTCTTTTTGCAGGGGGTCAGACAGCTGAACTGTAAAAGCTGCACAGAATTTTTTTATTTTTTTTCCTTCTTTCTCTGTCTCTCTCTCTGTCTCTTCCATACAGCATTTTTCTTTCATGCCCTCACTTTGCATAGTTAAAGAGAATGCTAATTAAGATCCCTTGTCTTAACCTGAAAATTATGACTCGGATGTAAATAGAAAACTGGCGATAGTTTAAAATATTCTTGCATAGCACTAAGATATCAGTTACTCTTCTAGGGGGAAAAAAAAATGAAGAATTCTTTTTTGTAATCAAGGTAAACAAGAAGAGTTGCTGCTTCTCTTTCATCCTTTCATTATTTTTTTTTTTTCTTTCCTTTTTTTTTTTTATAACCAATGACGCTGTGCTATTGCAGGTCAGATAATGTTTTATTTCAGAAAGTGTGCTAGCTACATAATTTAAAAGTCCACAAATCAGTTGCAATTTAGTGCTTATTAATCCTTCTTAGGATGTAATTCGGTGAAAGAACTGCTTAAAAAAATTCTTTTCTGTATTATAGACGGATCTAACAACGCAGTCTGGGCTCCGTGCCAAAGGCTGGTATTTCACAGCAGCGACCGCCTTACAGATGAGCTGTGGGAAGCAGGAGGGAGACTCTCTTAGGGTGCCACTACTATGGAGACACAGCTGGGCTGAACAAGATTTGCTTCAAACGACAACAAGAGAGACAGAAAGTGTCTGGTTCGACCGCTGCCCAAGCAGGCAGTAACCAGAAGAGCTAGCAGCCAATCCGGCCATGCTGCACTGTTCGAAACCAGCTCTACATCCCAGCCAATCAGTGACATCACTGGTGAGAAACTCATTTACATCATGCAGTAATGAACTTTGTTTAACGTATCCTTTTTTCTTTTCCTTTTTTTATTTTTTTTTCTTCCCCTCACAGAGATTAGGTCCTCCATTAATTATTCTGCCAGCATAATTTGAATGGCTATGCAAAACGGTGGCTACATTTTTCATGATTTTCTTTTTTTTAACTGTGTGCTGTCTCTGCAGGTAACCATGGGCATTGTTCTTTTTTTTTTTTTTTT
>VWZY01012033.1:269060-332968 GCA_013399075.1 Chloroceryle aenea
AAAAGAATCTTTTGTTGTGAATATTGTGCATATATTTTTCTATCATGTATGTTTGTCTCCTTGTAATCCTTACCTAATGTGCTACTGCTTCCTTCAATAATAGTCTGAGATTACCTTTAACCATCTTGGAAGGTAAAAAGGGTGTTGCTGCAGCATTGAGTTTGCATCCTTAGCTGCCATCACGGTCTAAGTACTTATTCTAATGCTTCAGAAATCATTTCGCTGTGGCCGTTTTACATATATGGCTTTCTCTAAAGATTCTTACATGCATCTGTTACAACTGAGTGAAGTTCAGTACTGCTGTATTTCATTCTTCACCACTTTCAGCCAAGATGTCATTTTATTAATGAATAGAACTGAGATCATTTCTGAACAAATTTCACCCCCTTCCTTCCACCTCAACACAATGCACCTGATTTGCATCCATTTACCAGAATAACTGAATACAAGAGCCAGTATGAAAAGAAGTCAAGGGAGAGCTTGCATACTGCTTCAGGGTATGTTGCAGCAAAGCGAAATATAGAATTTTTGTTTAGCTGTTTCTCTTTTTACTTAGAATGTGCTTGATCTGCACAGAAAAGATTAGATTTTAGCTTGAAAAACTCTTCTCTAGACAACTTTTCATATTAGGGAATAGGTTCGGTGGAGTGGTTTTTGTTTGTTTGTTTATTTTTAAATAATAAACATGAACAATTTCTTAAGATGTGTTCAACTATAAATGGAAAACATTTGGGCTAGCCAACATTGTGTTGAACATTTGGATTTAGTTCTTTGTGGGTAAAGTAATTTGTTGTGCGAACAATTTTAAACCAGCACAGAATACTGTGGAATGCAGAGATTTCAGACCGCATAATCTAATGAGGCAAGGTTTTGCTCTTCAGTATCCTAATAGCTGAAACAGAATCAGATATGAGACAAATTCAATATTGTGTTATTAAATTAAAGCTATATCTATTGCTAGTGGGCTTCAAGAGGTCAACAGTCTTTGGTAAAACAAAATTATATTTAAAGAAGTATTCTTAAATAGAATTTTTGTTAAAGCATGATAACTTCCCCCATCCGTGTACACAATAATATATGATTTGATTATGGGGCTTCAGTTATATATTGATCCTTGTAGTCACTTTGAAAATACAGAGGATTTAAACACTAAACCATAGCTCTTTCAATGCATGATGCATTCCATCATCCCATCATCAGTATTCTGTGTGCGGCTGTCCTGATTCAGCCACTAGCTCCCCTGCTGCAGATCCTGTAATTTGAATCATGCGTAATAATATATTATCCTACTGGGGGCCTTCTTTCAGTAGGAGAGTGGTTTTATACCTTCTGCTATAAGAGAGCTGTTGGCTCCTTGCCATCTCGTAGCCATTATTCACAGAGGCAATCAAGATAGTCTTCCTTAAGGACTAACATCTGCACAACTGCATGTGCCAGAAATATGCAGCCTCCCTTCACATTATAAATTTGGTTTTCTTGGAAGCAGGAATATTTGAAAATATTGGGGCACAAAACTTGGACACTTACAGAAATTCATCAGAAGTGTATTGAATGTACCATGTGCTGAAAGCCAAGTTGTAAGGACATTTGGAGTGCCTAACAGGGGCAGAGGAGACAATAGAAGCTGGTGGCTCTTCTATGGATCTTGCTAAATTTTTTCAAATTCAGGTTATTGACTTAGCTGATAATTAGTGCTGTATTAAAAATCTGACTTTCTCCTTGCTTGCAAGGTCATTTTCTAGCTAATATGCTGAGGGTGTGTTGTCATTTGGAGCTGGAGCTGCATTTCCCAAGTTGAGAATCTGATATTATTCGATGCATTCAACAGGATGTATTATCAGTTAGTAATGAAAGAAAAACAGATACAAAGAGGGGCTAAGATTGTAGAAAATATGGAAACTTCACAATGAAATAGCAAATCTCAGAAATGCAGAATCTGACAATAGTCTGAAAAGTTTGAGTTATATCTGCTGGTAAAAGCTCTGTAGGGCATCCAAGGGCTGGGAAAGCAGCTGTGTTAGGGCAGAGAAAGAGAAACCCCAGATCCGTGCAACCCTGTCATGTATAGAATGTACACTACTGCCACCTGTAGTGTCTCTTCCAACACTGTGGCCTACAATTTTCTTTCACGTAAATATAACCACTAAGCCACAAACAAAAAGCTGTGAGATCTTTTTTTTATAAATATTATTTTTGTGTAAGCATGTAGAGAAGTGGATTTTTTTTTTTCTTACATAACCCTGGTTTGACCATTCCTGTTAATGACAGTAGAGTAGTTATTTTTGGTTTAGGGCAGAGAGAGGGAGCAGTATTGTATGGAAGGAGAAGAAAAATCTGATATAGCATATTTATCTCATCCTGGAGCCTTCCTATTGCTTGTTGAAGAACAATACAACTGTAGTAACTAATCATACACAGACTATGTTTATTACAGTACTATTGAGATGTACAGAGATGAGGGGGAGTCTTCTTGTTGCTGTCATCTCCTCTTTTTCCTTCCAGAAGAGAGAAATAAGATCCATAACCTGGATGAAAATTGGAAGTGCTAATATTTAGGAACGTACATTCTTCTGAGACTGGAGGAATGATAGGTAAATAGAACTCATGTGGTGGTTGACATTTAAAGAATCTTCTAGAGGGTAGACATGACCTCAGTACCTGAATAATCTGTCATATTCCAAATACTGTACAAATCAAAAAGATTTATTTTCTTAAAAGAAGCAAGGGAAATCCAGTGATGTAGCCTAGAAATAAACTAAGCTTTAGACAAAGAAGTTGGTGGTTTCTGCTTATTCCCTGACTCATGCCAAGCTGGTAGTG
This sequence comes from Chloroceryle aenea, assembly GCA_013399075.1. NCBI lineage: Eukaryota > Metazoa > Chordata > Aves > Coraciiformes > Cerylidae > Chloroceryle > Chloroceryle aenea. Next base: position 271,881 of record VWZY01012033.1, read on the forward strand.
AGGGCGAAAGCTTCTAGGCCATTGATGCTCCATTGAAGAACATCCTCCATATAGTCCTTGAGTTTTCAATACTAGGGATCAATAGGAAAAACAATACAAATGAACATAATTTGATGGATCACAGATGGAGACAAATCATCTTTAGGACAGCTGAACTCTGCTTTGAAATAAGGAAACAGAGTAAGTAGAGCACAGCATTTGTCATAGTTCATCCTATTTAAGAGTTATATCATTTTGGAGGATGAGCCAGCAAATAACAGCCACTGGAAATTACAAAATGTTTCTTTTCTACTTCTGTGAACAAATATATAGTGCTTTGTTCTGTTCTGCTGTGCTAGCATTTCTGCTTTCTGATTAAAGTCCTAACAAAAAGTCCATTCAACTTATTTCTACAACAGAAGCCTATTATTTCAATATCTGATGCTTCCAAGTTGGAAACCTACATGAAGAGGGTATGGACACTGAAATTTGTTTTCTGCCATTACAGAGTCTGTAAAAATCCTGCTTTTTTCAGCTCAGGTTGTATTATTTATAATGAAAACAGACTGAATGGCAGAGGTGATTGCTATTGTGAATTGCTGTATTTCAATTTTTATGTGATATCTAATTTTTATAGTTTAAGAGAATTTTCCTGTTTCATAGAAACATAGAAATGTCTAGGTTGGAAGGGACCTTTAGAGGCCACCTAATTCAACCCCCCTGCTGAGAGCAGGGACATACTCAACTAGAGCAGGATGCTCAGAGCTTCATCAAGCCCCACCTTGAATGTCTCCAGGGATGGGGCCTCAACCACCTCCCTGGGCAACCTGTTCCAGTGTGCCACCACTCTCGTCTCCTCCTTATTTCTAATCTAAATCCACTCCTTTCTAATTTAAAACCATTACCCCTCATCCTTTCACTCCAGGCCATTGTAAACAGGCCCTCTCCAGTCTTTTTATAAGCCCCCTTCAGGTACTGGAAGGTGGCTTTTGGGTCTCCCCGGAGCCTTCTCCAGTCTGAACAGACCCAGCTCCCTCAGCCTGTCCTCACAGGAGAGGTGCTCCAGCCCCCTGATCATCTTTGTGGCCCTCCTCTGGACCCGCTCCATCAGGTCCATGTCCTTCCTCAAATAGTTAATTTTTAAACAGATTAATTCAATCAGTTCTTAGAATTAAGTGTGACAATATTGGGATGACATAAGAAACTACTAACTTCTAGGTTCTCCCTTCAAAACTTAAAAGAGAGACTGTGAGAAATATGTAATTGTTTCTTTTTTGTTGATGACCTTTCAGCTGCCACGCTTTAAAAGGCCTGTACCTCCTGCTTTTTGCAGCATGCTAAATTGAATTGCTTTTAATAGTAATTCATAAATCAAGACAAGAATACCCTGTGTATGTTTACCTGAAGGCAGATGATATTGAGCTATTATATACATCAGCTTGCATTACAGTCAACAGTTAAATTGTAGAACGTTATAGAGAGATATCTGCCTTGTTGAGTTTGGTCTAAAAATGTAGAATAGTAAATACATATATATTTTACTTGGGCATTTAAATGTTCTTTGAGTACGGAATGTTTATTATTCTGATTTTAGACACCACTGAGATACATACTTGTCTAAGACTGTGGAAGAAAGAGCTTATTTATAGGATAAAAATAAGGATCAAAAATAGGATCAAAATATGATATTGGGTAAACAAGGTCAGATACTATTTTACTGCAACACTTTAGCTTTCCTCACTTAAAATTAGGCTGTAGGAAGTGGAGTGAGATGGCTGCTTGCTTTATGAGAAAAAGCCTGGAAGGGACTGAAAGCTGTTTTCTAGAAACAAGTATAGAATGGATGGTGCGTAATAGATAAAAGTCAACAGTTGTTTAAGGACTGTCACACAATTACTTAAGGGTGATACCAGAAAAAGGGGCTCTTTCTTGGCCTAAACACTGCACTGAAGTATCTTTGTTTTACTGGTGGCTAATGACAGGGCAGTTGAACAGTGTGTCACCCCAAAGGCCATCAAACAGGGTCTTTGATGTGCAAGACAGTAAACTGCTGACCTCTGTGGTTGTGTGCTTATTTCTTCTTACAGTTGTTTTAATTTTTCATTTTAGCTGTCAATGTTGTATTGTGCTTAGTGAAAATTTTGGAATCCAGACATGTTTTATTAAAGCATTTATAATTATTCATTTTACTCTTGGATTTAAACAAAAGGAGAAAATATTGCTATTAGAAAATCATTAACCAAATAAACTTAAGACAATTGTTTTCACTGAGAGAAACTGATCTCTGTATTACTATCTAGCAACTATAAAATTAGGCACTAATATTTTGTTACTAGAACTATTACTTAATGTTTTTTGGATAGTGTCTTTAGGAGGATTCAAGTCATACCATCTAGAAATTGTAAAAGAATACCATGATTTATAACAGCTTATGATTGTGACCCCATTTCAGTTCATGAAAGGCAAATTCAGAGAAGTATCTTTGCCAAATTCTTAGGCTCAAAGGTGGGATTGAGAGGTGTTGGATTTGTTTTAACATAAATAAATGAATCCAAAAGGCCCAATGACATAGACTTTTAAAAAACTTTAGATTGACAAAATTGTTAAGGAATATTCAGATAATCTCAGGCAACGGATAACCATAAAAAGGGGTAGGAATAAACCAGGAGTAACATACAGTACATATTGGTACAGTTCTGATCAGATGCCAGCTGTGGCATGAATGAAGTTACCTTGGTGTACTAGAAGCAGGCGTGCTTTGTTAATATGTTAATATGACCATATATGAGCTAATTTACCTTTGCAGCTAGCCCAAGTAGCTGAGATAGATCCCTAGAGTAGTTGAGATAAATTTAGCTTCACCGGAGGGCTTTGCATTGTACATTGAATATATCCAGAATGGCTCTATAGGACATCACAAAAACCATATGAGCCCAAACTAGCTTGAGAGTGGAGAACAAACCCTCATTTTTATAGTTACAAGCTAGCATCAAAGTGATTGGAGCTGGAAGGAACTTTCTTCATGAAAAATTGTATTTCATAATTAATTACTTTACGTGACTTGCACAGAATTCCCATCCAGGCTGTCAGTGTCCTTAGTCTGGCAGAGTATAAATTTTGTGTAGAATTGTACTGGTAAAAAGATAAGTGGGGAGGGCTTTAACTTCCAGGGCAGAAAGCTTTAAACTGAATCACTGTGAAACTTAACCTTATTGCAAGAGGATATGAGAGCAATGTCACTCTTGAAATCTGTCACTAAACACTAGCTGAACCCTTGTTGTTGAGTGCATTTATTCCTAGAAATAAGATTAGGAAACATGTATGGAGATGGAAAATCGTACCCATCACAACCTGCTCAGTATCTGATGAAGTATAATCAAGTCTTCTTATCCACTGCAAAGAGAAATGGGTATTTTTTGTCCCTAGAGCTGTTCATCTGTTGGTGGTTTGGAGGATTCTGAGAGGGGCAGGAAGCTTTGGGCTGAGGCAGCAGTATGAGGATAACTGACCTCTAATATGGGGGTTGTACCAAGGAAGCAAGGCTTGCCTTCTTCTGTTATTAGTTAGCTGCTTCATCCTTAGGATTTAACTTCACCTGGACACTAAGAAATGTAGAGGATTATTCTTTTATATTCATCATAAAGGAGATACAGATTTAGGGGCTGTCTGTTACTAGTTTTCTCAAAGGCTTTGAAGAGAGGCCAAATGGCAATAAGAAACATATTTAAAACATTTCAGACTTTCCAGGATAGGTGGAGTGGTGTTTGGTCCTACTGAGGCTGATATGAGAAACCTTAAAGGTCTGTACTGAAAATCATGCCGTAGCTCAGTTATGACCATTGTAGCTCATCTAATGTAGTGTGCAGAATTGGGAATGTTTTGCAGCTGGTAGAGTGGGCTTGGAATTTATAATTGTGCTGGATGTCCAGTGAAAATTAATGTTGCTCTAAAATCCAAGCAAGATTTGGGTAATATTTGTTACCAAGAATTTTCAAATTTAAAAAAGGTAAGAAAGATTGCACTGCATGTCAGTCACCTCAAAACAAATAAAAATCACCTGATGAAAAATTTGCTTTGAGTTTGTCTGACAAAACTGCGTGTAGCACGTTCCATTTTAGCATGCCATGTTATCAGAATAGCAGTTGGGCTTCTTTTTTTGCTCCATACTCAAAACAAACAACAGGAAGTATCTTTATACATATGCACACAATGGTGTAGTGAAACATTTCATCATGGGATGCTCCTCATTCAAAAAAAAAAATCATTATTCAAAGTGTGTTCAGACAAATTCCTGGATGAGAAATCCACAAAGAGCTGTTGAACACATTGATGTTATCTCTAACTTGGGAAATCCTTGAGATGTGAATTGCTGAAGGCTGGGAAGTTATAGCAGGAAAGTATCTCTATGTTTGTGTTTCCTTACTCTTGTCTCTTAGGCATCTACTGTCAGAGGTGGGTTACTGGACTCTCTGATGTAACACGTATGTACATGCATTACTAGGTTCCCCGAGATATTAAGTATAATACCATACAAATTTTCCTCAGTGCTGTGTACAGGAATCAATTAAATTTTGCTATAATAAACAAAATATAGTTGAGCAGATGGTATATGCATAAAAATTAAAGCAACAAGCCATTAAATTTTTCTTTTTAGGTATTATATTGTGATAACAAAAGATGGAGGAATTTTCATGGTGCATGTTAAACATTGGTCAATTAAAACAAGCCATTTTGGGTTTTTGGAATGTTCAGAGGTGCTTACCATTTATCAGCAAAATTGTAATATTTCTGAAATTTCAAACTCTTTTGGAATGTCCCATTCAAAACTTTGAAATTGCTACACTTTGACCATATTGGCAATGAGAAAAAAAACCCTGAAATGGTGAAACATCTTGCTACATGAAAATTTTATATTTTGATAATTTCAAGCAAGCTGCTATATATTATGTTGTAAGGCAGTATTTTCCCCTTCTATAAATGGAAGGGTACTGTCCTGAAGCCTGCCCATGAAATACCTACAAAACAACCACAATGTGTGTGAAATAGATTCTTTTTAGATTCCCATTAACATTTCATATGAAATTTATGTTCTATAACTGTTTCCTGTAGATAAATTTTGTCTACAGTTTTTTTTGTGGGAGGCCGTTGTTATCATTTGAGTCTTCAGTAGTACATGAAACATCTTGAAAGTTATGTAGATTTACTGACCATGCAGAATGGTCCAAGTACATGTAAATGTACATATTTTTAGAAAAACACTCCTTGTTAAACCTGCTGCTTTAATTGGTCTGCAAAACTGCAATTACTTCCTTTTGGGTTTTGTCCTGCAAAATATGGAACTAGAGTTAAGACTATGATAATGATGGTTGCCATGCTGAAAATAAATATTTACAGTGCAAATTGCAAATAGCACCAAAGCACTAGTTACAGCTGACAATAGGATAATAAGGTTTTGACTCTGTTGTTGTTTTGTAACAAAATATATTTCCATTTGAGTCACTGAATAGCAACAAAGTGTTAAGCATTGCTTCCACAATATTTCTAAATTAATTATAATCTACAATGATTGCAAAGACCTGGAGAATTCTGGGGCTTAATGTTTCTCTGGAAATATTTCTGAATAGTCAACATAGTATAATTGTAAAAAATTGTGCTAAATGCATTTGCGAACTTTTTTGTGTGTTCTTTCTGAAGGCATTGGGTGGTTTTGTTTTCAATCCAAATTTGTGAATTAGTTTGGGAGCCAACATCAACATGAATGTTAATGTGAATGCAAACCATTATGTTGATATAGTTACATAATTTTACTATACATACTCATTTTCTGGCAAGTATTTGGAATTATATTTGTGTGTTTTCAAAAAGTTTTGTTTTCAGAAAGTTTTGGCTTATCTGACTAAATAAAGACCTGCCCCTCAGTTGCATTTTCCTATGCCATTCTGATACATGTCTGAAATAGCCTGTGATTTTATTGCATTACCAGCCATTTTCCCTACAGGAGGCTACAGTAATCACCTATTCCCTATCGGCCTGTGTAGACATTGTGAGCTATTTGGGGCAAAACCTATCTTACTATGATGTGTGCTTGTTCAAGCCCCAGAACGGGGAGGCCTGTGGAGCATCCAGGGATTCACACTGGGCAAATCACAGCTGCAATGTCAAAAGAAATAGTCACGCTAGGTGGAAAAATGTGATAAAGTAAGTGATTTTCAAATATCTGTCCACTTTCTTTGGTCCTTCTGGCAGATGATCTTTTAGAAACATGGCTATGATAGGATGTGCAGACACAACCTGAAATGCCAGCCCAAACAAAGCCTGAGCAGTCATTTATACTCTGATACCTTCCCCTTGTCTGAAGTCAGAGGTCTACAGCTACCCATGAGCAGGTTTTTGAGTGGGGTCAGTGTGCAAGACCTCATGTTGGTGGCAGCTCTAGCTATGGGATAAATGAGTAATATTTCTTTTCTTTCTTACCTTTTCAGTCTCCCTTTTGATTAGCATAGTTTCTTTTACGACACTGTCTATGGAAAACAGAAATGTATGTCATCATTAAAATGTATCTCCAAGAAGCACCTGGGCACAGATACTGTGAGCCTCATAACCAGTTGCCTCATATTCCTAATAGTTAGACTCTCGTAACTGGTAGCTACGTTACTCATTTTCTCTCATTTTTTTACACAGTTCCCATTGCCCGAATCATTTATTATTAATGTGATTCACTAAATTGTTTCTTGATAACTTTCAACTCCTCCTGACTTACCTCTCTATCATAATATCTATGATAAAATTTGGAGCCACTTTTTGATAGTACTGGAGGCCTAATTAGAATCAGAAGGCAGTGTTGTTTCACAAAAATGATGAAGATAGAAATCCTATCCAAGTGACAAACAAACCAACCCAACAAACAAAAACAATGCAAAGTAGTATGTATCAAAATAGCATATAGTAGTGCTATTATTTATTTTTGCTGCAAACTCATGCAAAATCAGGCTCAGTACATTTATTTCTCACTTTATTTCTTTAAAATGTGGACATTCTCATGTTATTCAAAATTATCATCATACAAGAACATGCAGATTATTCTGCACAGTGAATAAAGTGTATGTTGGTCTCACGTTCAGATTATGCGTAGTTAAAGCTGGTATCTCCTGCCCGTATCTATAAAAGGCATTATTTTGCTCAAGAGTTTTTCTAAATAGAGTTAATCACACATTGGCTAAGTGCTTCCATGTAAATCGAGGACATTTAGCTTTGACTCACAATTGTAAGGGATATAGAATCATCTGCAATCAGAGATCTGCCTGTTCATCTGGACTCTTACATTGTATTTTCTGGTCTGTGTCAGTAAGTTGTACTCTAAATAAAGTGGTGCAGATTTATGTTAAGCATTGAAGTACTTTGAACAATTCAGTCAGTGACAAACAAATGCATCTTCTACCATCGTTGAGAAAAGTAGAGTCATAGGAGGGAATGGAAAATAAGGAGCTGATTTCTAAATATATGGCTGTTGAGACAATCCATTTATCATTTATCATTCTTTTCCAAGTTTTGTGTATAGTGAGTGAATTAGACAATTTGCTTCCCCTCCATTCTGTACTCAGCATATTTTAAACTTTGATAGTAGAAAGTTTATTTCACACTGTACTTAAAACAGTTTAGTACATTGGTTCAGTCCTCCCTATTTTACTTGGTGGATAATTTCAGTAAGTCTCTCAGCGTGTATTTTCACTTTGATCATGCCCTTTCCATCCAGTTCAAGGGAATTAGATGGGTTCTCAAGGGAACTAAAGTAACTCTTCAGATTGGTTTTGTTGAGGTTATTCACTCATTGGTGAAAAAATGGAACACCAACCAGGAAATATACTTGGATTCCTTTTCCATTAGGATAATCCTTGAAAACAAAGCTTTGTATGATATATATTCATGCAGAATCATATGACTAAGTGCACCTGGCAAGCAACAAGCAGCAAGTAAATTCAGCAAGAAGTTTATTTGCCACAGGCAAAGATCCTGTGAATTGCTCTCTACAGAACAGTTTATTTAAATGGCTTCCAAGGAAATGTTTGGAAGAAAGAAGACTTTGTCACAAGTCAGTTTGCAAAGGTTTAGTGGTTTGTTTGATTTTTGTTTTGTTTTGGTTTGGTTTTTTCCCCCACCTCTTTGGCCTGATTGTCTGAAGCATCAGCAAGTTCTTCCAATATGCACACAAACAGTGTTAGATATTTTCTCCATCATCTGTGTTAACTTCTGTTGAGTTATTTCCACATGTTAAACTTGCAAGGATTCACACTCCTCTCTTGTTTCCTATACAGGGGTGTGCTTCCAGCTTCTATCGCTTACCCTCTTTTGTTAGTTGAAATATTCCTCAGTGCATAGACAATGTTTATTTGTCACTACTTAACCTTAATATGCAGCTTAAACTATTATTTGTCCTGTGCATTTTTTGCCAGATGCTAGGGATTCTGATAAAATCATATGTCTAGAATATGTCAAAAATAATGAATGAAAGTACAATTCTAGTGGTGTGCTTTCCCATTGTATGTATATAAAGCCTACAATTTAAAGGTCTTAAAAGATTTAAGTTGGCTGCATAAGATACACTTGCATGATAGAGAACAAGCTTTGTGTTCAACTTTATTAAAAGAGATAACATTTGATAGTCATTAACATCCATTCCATCTTCTGCTTCTCTGAATTATGAGTCAGTTGGTCTGCAACCTTTCTGTCCAAATACGGGGCTTTTGGGATCTTGGGAAATGAAACATCCTTTAGGGGAATTACCTCAGTCTTGTTTTAAACTTTCTCCTTGTCAACCCTCTGCTTCACAGCAGCATTTGAAAAGTTGTTCCGATAGCGTCAAATGTATTCAGTGACCATTTATTATAGCAATGTGTGACAGACATCTGTTAGAAAGAAGAAACTAGTGCATTTTTCTAAATTAGCTATTGAATTTGCCTGGCCCAATCAAACAAGAGTTTTCAATATCACTTGTTAGACTGCTGGGAAGTGCTCTTAAGAAAAAAAAAAATTAAAAATGTTCATTTTCTCAGCACATATGTGGCTATATGTTATCTTTATAGCAGCACCTAAATGCATTCATGATTTTCAGATTAGTTTAGTTCTCCAGCTTTATTACAAAAGATAATGCAGTTTGGTACCTGTTCCCAGGTGTGTCTCCTCGTTCAGAGATGAGTTTTGGAGATACCATCAGGTATTGCTACCTTCTATCACAGGAAGATTGCTATTTTTGCTTGTGCTTATTGCTTGCCTTGTGTCTTTTCTTTATTCATTTTGTGTTTGTATTGAATTTACTGTTATGGATACTTGGTGAATAATAGCTAACCTTTTAACAGTGTTACAACTGTGTCTTCATGTAGATATTTGTGGCTGCATATAGAAATGTATTGTGTCTAGCTTTTACATTAAAACTTACAGCATATTGAGGAAGGCTACTTGAAATAATATATTTTTTCTGTCTATGTTGTTTTAAATATTTATGTTCTTTAATAGTATTTAAGAAAACATGGGAAGCAGGGTCCAGTGTTGAAGATTGCAAATCTGCTAAAAAGTAGTAATTCTGTTGGACTATACAGGAATAGGGTGTGTGTTAGGGGAACTGCAGACAACAGTTCTGCAATTCTTTTTTGGTTTGTGGCTTGTGTTTTTTTTGGTTGTTTTTGTTTTTTTTGTGGTGTGTTGGTTTTTTGTGGTGTGTTGTTTTTTTGTTGGTTTTTTGAGGTTTGTAAAAGAGAGAGAATATAGACTAGGGAAGCAGTTTAATCTTGACTTGGGAGAGACAAGGTAGAAATAGGCACTCAGGGAACACTTGCATTGGTACGGTACAAAAAACTAATCAGATTCATATTTGGCATGGATGCTTTTTATAAGCTTTATGTGATGCTAAGAACTTCTTTCATTTCCTGATTTGGTCAATAGTATGCTGCACTGTCTTGAATTATTTTCTGTGAATGTAGTCTTTGGACACATCAGCATTTTCCTGGGCTATGTCAGCCCCAAAAGATGACTAGAAATTTTTGGGAGCATTTGAAAATCTTCCAACCTGAGTGAAAACACTATATTGATAGACCACTTGTTGAAAAACTAAAAAAGAAATATGTAGTATGATGTGCTACAACAAATATTTGAAAAAGTTATAGAAGGAAATAATAATTAAAAAAGCCAATACAATATCTGTATGCGATTTGGTCTGCTTTTCCCTTCCAAAAAGAAAGAAACAAAAAAAAAATTCTACTTAAAAAGCTCTTCAACTTTTAATGTGAATTTTTGTCCCTAATGAAGATGTTTGGGGGTTTTTATAATTATAAATCAGATAGCAAAGTAAAATGTATCTCTGTTAGAGATAGATTTTAATTATTTGTCATGTTTCTTGTTTCTACTTTTCTATTTTTCAATCAGAAACTGAGTTTTAAGTATTTTGTCCAGTTTTGTTCTACAGTGATTAAAATGTGAAAGTAATTCTAACACATAGTAGAAATTTTTGTGGATTGAGATGATATAGCATATTTACTGCTGTTTGTGCCATATATAGCATGTTTACTGCTACACAATATCTTAATGGCTAGCATGTCAGTGTGAACTGGGGCTTTTCTTCAGAAAGTGTGGGAAGTCTTCCTCTTACAGTACTGTGCAGTGTTTCGGGTGAAGTACAAATAATTATAATGGGTAACAGAACATAGAAAGGGTGGAAAGAGTGGCTGTGCCTGTGTAAGCCTTCATGTAGCTTTATGCAGTGTATGTGTGGCTCCGTATCTTGTGGTTTTGGGGGGGAGGTTTGTAAAATTAAATGCCGTTAGCAAGGCGGACCAAGGGGTATCAGAACCTGTATCCATGAGGTAGTTTCAGTTACAAAAGTAACTGAATATATATATAAAATAGCAAAACACTGTAACAAAAAAGCAGAACTCCAAGGCCTCTTCTACGGGTAGGTTTGTCACAGATATACTTGTGGATAAAAATAAAGGATTGCTGCATGTGGAAGTAATGTCATTTTTATGTAAGAACTTTGACTTCTGGCTTCCTTGTTCTTCCCTGTTGGAGTGGCCTGGGCAAACACAGTATTTATGTTTACGTTGAATTCCTTTTAGAAAGTTCAGCGTAACTCAAGGAGCTTTTGACTGGTGAAAACAATTCGTGTTTCTCATATAAGAGAGTGAAGCTCACAGAAGAGAATGAAGGTCAAAAGTTAAATTCTACTTTCTGCAGCTATTTTTTTTTTTTTTAATCTGTTTGCTCTTGTAGGAGGCAAATGCAGCTTTGCCTTGCAGTACATCTTGAAGCATCTAGCTAGAAATATCCATAAAACCTTCAGCACTAAGCTTTTACTTACTGACTTTATTTTTTCTGGTTTGTTTGTCTCTAAAACTTTCCGTGAATTGATCACTACTATATTGTACAGCAGAAAAAAAGAAAAAGGATGTGAAAAGTGAAATGATCAAACATGATTTGATAGTAAATCTATTATTCAGTGACATAGAAAAAGGTGTTGGGAAGAGATAACCAGAAATCAGAGCTGCTAGCAAAGAAATGGTATCAGAGTTGGAAGAAATAAAATTATTAATTTACATTGTTTTGAGAGTTTCTTCTACTGATTTAATCATAAGCTCTCCTAATGTATTCTGATTCTTCTGTTTTCACTACAGTCTCTGTCTCTAACTGAAGCACAGAGATTTGATTTCAGAACCTGGTTGTTACCTTGAAGCGGTTGTTCTGGACTGTGTTAATGGTTTGTCAAAACCTTCTGCAGTACGCTGAACTTTGCAAGAAATCCAGTGAGAAGCAGTCTCTTGTTATGGGATATTGGCATCTCTTCTTCATACTCAGGAGCAAGAAGTGCTGAGAGCATGAAAAGAAGCTGGCAATCAGGCTAGGTAAATGGGAGGGAGAACATTTTTCTTATACTGAGAATGTCCCTCTTTTCCCCTGTGCAAGGCATGCAGACGTTACTGACAATTACAATGGATGTTTCAGCAAAGCACCCATGGACTCTGTGTCTTGAGGCACAAAATTACCTTCTTATGGTATACAGGTGGTTCCTTCATCAGTGTCAGGTAATATCATTTAGCAAGCAAACGTGGAAACTTTGAGCTGTCTGTGCTCTATTACTCCACAGATGGAGAAACTACTTCAGACTATTAGGGTGAAACTAATTATTGTTCTTAAAGGGTTATTTGAGGAGTCTTTGTTTTATTATAGAGGGTCATGCCTTGGAAAAGACTTTTTTGACAAGAAAAAATAGCAAACCACAACAACAAAACACCCAAACAAACAAAATGAAAAGAGGTGGGGGGAGAAGAGAAGAGGGATGGAGATAAAATGGTGACTTTAGACCAAGAATGCTATTACTTTTTCCTTTATTCTCAAGATAAGTGACTGCATAAGTGCTGTTTATTTTCCAAAACAGAAATCACAGAATTAATTGACTCAGGGTTTGGTGGTTTTGTTTTGTTTGGTTTGGTTTGGTTTGGTTTTTTTTTTTTTTTTTTATGAATCCAGTCACTACAGCCTTTAAAGATACTGTGGCTTTCCTAGCTGGATCTAGAGTTGGTTTTAACTGCTAGTGCTGTTTTTAATTACTGATTCCACTTCTATTTGTTGAAGTCAGATTTTTTTTTTTGTGTGTATTTATCAATGAAAGGATGCATGAAGAGATCATAGCAGAATTAAGCAATTCAGTGCCCAGTCTCAACTAAGTGAAACAATACCAGTATTGTCACTAAAACCGATTCTTTTCTCCTCTTTAATTTGCTCTACCTAATAATGTACAGGCAATAAAAATCTTCAGCTTTTATTATTAAGCCTTGTAAGTTAGGGCCTTTCTCCACCACTTCATCTGACTTTTCAGAGTGCTTTATATGCAAGTTATTTTACTGTTGCAGTGATTGGGTTTACTTGTATTGCAAGAAATACTTGGGGATGTTGGAGTCCATACTTGAATAATGAGATGAGGTGCTTTGAAAATTTTTAAGTAGGTGGGTGTAGGGTAGCAAAGATTTTACAGATGTATCATGGAGAAGTTAAAGCACTCATTATTTGAAAAGCAAAACTGAGTGCATTCAGCTTAGAAAGGCAATGCGATACCTATTCTTGAATGCTTCCAGCATTGGTTTCACTCTGTTCTGAAGTGGGACTCCAGCTGATGATCATTGAAATCAAATAAGCTGTCTTTCTTTTCACATTCATAGCATATTGAACACATTATGGAAGAAAAAACTGTTATGACAGTTGTATTCATCTGCTACAATTTTGGAAAACGGAACATCTCATTCTTCTGTCCTTTTTCATGTGTGCCCGTAGGCCGACATGTCATTTCACTTACTTGAACTGCCTCATACTTCCGTTATCCATTCAAGTTTAACTGGCTGCCTGAAAACTTTCACTGCTAATAGTGGCTATTTAGAAATGTGATGAACTGATAATTAGAGTTGTATAGGCAATGTTCCCTTTTAAATCTGAGGCAAATTTGGTCAAATTTTAGCAGTGTTCTCCCACACTTACAATCTGCGTAAGGCTTTGATTTAGGCTCTGTCAGAGGTGGCTGAGTGTTTTCAGTTTGCTTTGATTTCTTTCAGAGCATTTGGCAAAATTCTTGGTCTCTTGGATTTTCCACAGAACCATCTTTCTAAAAACTCCTTAGTAGCTCTTGAAATATATGCTGAGATTGTAATCTTCTCTAGGCTTTAATTTGTGGTGCAAAGTGATAAAAAATAATAAAAATATGGACTGTTAAGATGTGTTAAGATTTGATGTAGAAATCTCTCCCAGAGCTGTGGCAATTCTAGCTCAGTCTATGGGGGTAGTATTGCCTTTTTCACCAGGTTTCGGGGTTTTGTTATGGGAAAAGAAATCCAACTTTCATAGAAAGTCTGGTGATAGAAAGACTTAAACTGGTGCTGGAAAGAACTGTAACTGATGTGCCTGGAGGTATTCCCTAGACATTCAGACTGCCCTCCAGCTATCCTTGTTATTATATAGCCTGCTTCTCTCAAGATTCCCATTTTCTTCCTTGGGTAAAAAATCAAGTTAATTCATAGTCTTTCTGTTCACACATAGTCATGAAGTTTTGCAAAGGAACTGTTACAAAGTGTCATAGGCCCTCAAAAAAGCACTGCATTTATGAAAACCATTATATAATTATATATGCAAGTATTATGCATTGGAAGTACTGGCATCAAGTTCCTGACTGCATCTGAAATGTCTCCTTCTATAATCTTTTAAAGAATGGGAGAGTAAGATGGTTTTAAAATTAGAGCTCACAGTTCCTAGCAGTCTCTGTCTTTTAAGAAATCAGCATATTGTATGTTTTTCTTGAAAACCAAAAGCAAGATATAGCAATTGTACTGTTAACACTTCCAAACCAGTTATTTAAATAAGGAAAGAAATAAAAAGTAATGAGCACATGCAGTTTGTTTACAACAAGGGGTGTGTGAGTGTGTGGTCCACTATAAAAATCTAATATGCAAAATAATAAAAATTTTAATAGTCAAGATGGGTCTACTTAAGGTATTGGCATATAGTCATCTTTCTACCTACCAGGGTGTCAATAAGAGAAATCAAACTATGCTACTGTAACTTTTTTTCATGTTACTGAAGGGTTTGTATGGAGGAATGTATGTCTTCACGTGGTTCTGTAACAGCTCTCTTTTGAATACCCAAACCTTTTTAACTAGCTGAATCTTTATATTCTAAAATTTTCCTTAGATTACAATGATTGGGCCACTTCCTTCTCTGACAAATTTTCAGGTCAGGATCTATGAGCCTTTTACCTTTTTACAGACTCTAGAGGTTTTGGTGCTCTAGCCTAATAAACAAAGGTACCTGTGCTTTACAACAACTTGGGTACTCTTTTTTTGGGTACAGGACAATCTTTGTTTGAAGCACCCCATGTCACTGAACCATAAACTAAGGGCCATGCAGACTTTGTTCCAAAAAAATCACTTTTGATTTCAAACAATATAATAAATAGACTAAAGAAGTAAGTATATTTCCTCATCTCATTTCTTGACACCCTTCAGTGAAAAAAGCAGAGTTGCTTATGGCACCTGGCAGCCTTAATTTCTCTTTATCAGTGTCTTCTGGAAAATGGAGTTTCTCTTCTGTATCTGCATTTATATTTCATTTGCTCCCTTTTTAAGAAAAAGCAAATTATCACTAAGCCTCACTTTCTACATTCCAGTAATTTTTTTTGTTAGATGGCCTTCTGACAGATCTTACCAGATAATTAAAATATACCTCATCATCTGATGTATTACTAGCTACAACTCTCATGCAACAAAAAAATGCTACTACCTTTCATATTCCAAAAGATATTAAATATATTATTCAAAGAACGGTTTTTCCAAACACTATTGACCAAGATTTAATGTTCCCTAGCTGCTAATCCTGTCTCATTTATCCCATAGATGGAAATGTTCCCTTGGTGTAAGGGGAAGTTCGCAAAGGCAACATAGAAGACAAATGTTTCTTTCTAAAAGGAATTTGCAGTCAGATGCAGATAGACAGAAATGATGTGGTCAGAAAAGGCAAGCTGTCATGAAGGATACCCTTTTGAATATGTTCATCAGTAGAATTAGAGTACAGAGGAACTCAAAAGTTTGAGTGAATTTTAATTTCTTTTGTTGCCAGCTCAGTTTGTGTACCAAAGAGCATCTTACAGGTGTCCAGATTTAGCGAGTAGACTACTACAAACTGCTCTAGTTACAATTCCAAAGGTTTAATCCATGACAAGCTCCATTCTAGTAACTGTGTTTGTTTATTTACCATTGCCCTAGCAGCCCTTCTTATGCTGATGTCTTGCCATAGTGAGGTTACTCATAAATTTGTGTGACCCGACACACAGCAGTGGTTGGAGAACCCCTGCTGACAATGCTATTCAGATTGAGAAGACTGTGGAGCAGAGGCGACATCTGATTAATGCAGAACAACATCTTCTCCTTTCAGGTCAGAGGCTTGGGAAGATGCAGTCTTGTAGCCTCACCTTTTTCTTACTGTAAGAGGATTTTACCAACCTTAACTCTTAGGGCATTGCATGTAAAATTCAAATTAGCTGTATAAAATATATCAACCAAATTGTGCTTTCAAATAAAAAATAAAAATAACATGGATCAAATTAAAGGAACTAGTCTAGAATAGGACTGACTGCCAGTGAATGTTCTTTGGCTTCCGCACGTGATTTTGAGACAAATAAATAGCAGCGAGTTTTTGTATTGGAAGGCTCAACTGCCGCATACATCTCAACCAGTCACTTTCCTAATTAGCTTTCGTTTGCTCAAGAGGAAGATTCCAACATTACCCACCACTCAAACTGAAAGTTTCATATAATGATAGTAGAAAACATTACTACTAAATCTCTTCCACAGTGACCATCAATCTGTGTCCTGAAACCTTGCCTGTGTTCTTTAGACAAAAGAGTAACTTTTCCAGTAGCCCCAGAACTGAAGAAGCTCATGATTTCAATACTGGTCATGAACCATGATAGCACTACTGTCCTCCTCCTCTTCACATTTTCTTCCATTGTTTTTGTGTAATTCCTTTTCAGATCTTGAGCGTCAGCAGCATTTGCTTTAGCACCTCTCACTTGGATCTGACTGCCACTCTCTTTTTATTTCCACAGTGCTTTCTACTTCACTCAGCAGCCATGCATGTGTCTTTTCCAAATTAATGGTTTGGAAAGGGCTTTCCGTCAATGACTTATTTTCCAATTGCAACAATCGTGAAATATGGAGGGATAAAATTGCATTTTCACATAGTCTAGAAATTTGCTAAAGAGACTGAAAAAAATTTGCTCAGCCTTTTCTTTTAAGCACATATCTCTGTGATTGCTTCAGCCTTCCCTTGCTCACTGTGATATGTTGTTTAACTCTGTGATGCTTATTAAGCATACTGCCACTGGTAATTTCTAATTCTAAACACTAGAAGTACAACCTAAACAATTCTGGAAATAACTGTTCTTTGCGCCTACACTGGCATGATGCTGTGAGTAACAAGTTATTTGTATTATCAACTTCCTAAGTAAAATTTCTACCTGATCTTAAGAATTTATACTGAATTCCAATACTTTGGAATTCTGTAAAAATAGCAAGAAGTGCCAGTTACAACATTGCTAATGCACGTGTCTTAGTTTTTCTTCTTTTGTATAATTCAGTATTTCACACAAAACTGATCAAAGCTAGCATTTTTCTTCTGGCTTCTGTGCCTATGTGTGATTTTACAGTATGTCAAATCAGAAGCAGGAAGTTAAAGCAAAAAAATCTGTTTTATTTTGAAATAAAAAGTCAAATTGTGTTTCTGTGCAAAGAGAGAAAAATCACTTTAAATTAAACAGATATCTCTAATTTGTTATATAGCTGATATCTCCAGACTAAAATGTTCCTGAGAGCATAGATGGCAGGTTATCAGCTTACTCAGGATCTAAAGATCTGGAGCCCCTCAATCCTGTTCGACTGGTTTCAGATATCGAAGAACTCCTGACATCTGATAGCACAGGAGGTAATTTGTAGCATTTCTAGTTTATGTCTATATTAATAAAAGAAATAGCATCAGGTCATTATTTAGTTCTAGTATGCAATTGTCTGTGCTGTTTAATTATTAGCATGCTCCCTGACACAATTTTGGCTTGTGGCTGAACATGTCTTAAGCAATTGCATGGGTCAAGTAATTTGATATGGCAGTGTGGACATACATCCTATTTTTAGGAAACAGAATTTTCTAGACAGTTGTGAGCCTTCTCATTCTCTCCACTGGACCTCAGGATCAGAGGAGAGGTTTGTTTTCCCATCACTATGTAACACAAAGTTTCCTTTGGTCTTTCAGTCTCTTTCTTATGGAGCTACCAGGGTGGGCTGTGGAAGTAAAGGCTAGAGTTGTATTGTCTTCCAGGCTTCTTGCTCCACAGCACAGAAACTCAAACCCTTGGACAGGTTATTGAAGCATGGCTTGCATAGAAGCCTTCCAGAAAGTCACTGGAAATTACCATGTGTTTACACAGAAGATTGTGTAGATTGATGGGTTTTCTTCATTTACACTAGTTCGCTTTCATAATTTGGTTTCAAATGAATTTCTTCTTCATTTTGCAATTCCAAACAGCGTCATTACTAATTTCATGAGCCTTACAGTAGAAGCGAGATGTTAGTGAATTCTGTGCTCTTTTGGGTCATGATTTTTGAACAGGGAGTGCAAGCAAGCAAGGTGACTTCACAGACAATGGTCATTTTCATGTTGGAGTTATAAGACCCCTATCTGTCCTGCTTGAGCCATGGGAAAGTCCATCTGCTGGTAGAAGATAATTTATCCCACTTTTTAGACAAGATCAAATGAGTGAGAAGAGGGAACAGAATAAATCAGGCCTTGCTCCACATTGTGGAGGTAAACCCATTTCCAGTATTGAATACCAATTTATTTAGGCTAACCCAGTAGTATTGCTATAGCACTGTATATGGCAATGTAACTGTGAATGATTTTTCTGAGATGCCAGAACAACTGAGTCAGTCTGTTTCAAAAAAAGTATATGAACTTTACAGTCAAATATCTTCAAAAAGTAGTGGGAAAAAGAAAAATAACCACATCTCTTCTGTGATCATCTCCTCCCTAAGAGGAGAGGATGAGAAGTATCAGCATATGTTAAAAATAATAATTAAAACAAAGGAAAAAAGCAAACAAACCCTTCAAATCTGCAAACATTTCAAACATCAAGGTTTAAAGTTAGTTGCAGACAGCTTAAATAAATGTTTGACTTTCAGAGATGCTGACCACCCACAGCTCCTAAAAGCTTTTAATAAGTACGACTCAGAAATCAAGTCATTTCCACTTGCTTTTTAAGTTTAAACAGTACAGTTTTAAATGTGGTCTGTGAAACTTCAATCAAGTTCCCAAATTTTTATAAATATGTTACTATAATCTGACAAGAATCTATATCCAAATGTTGATTATATGCAGTAGCCTGTTAAAAAGTCTACTGTAAAATACTTTACACAAGGTAGTGATACCATCAAAGCAATGTATAAAGTTCCATAAATTTAATAAATGAAGACTAAACATTGTGAACATTTTTAAGTCTGTAACCAGTAAACGAAGTCATTTATTTTGGAACTATAGCATACATACAAGGAATGCCAAACATAATGTGTAAAGAAAATTTGCCTCTGTTTTTGTAAATGTGGATGCCAGCCTGTCACGATTTAACCATGGTGAGTTTTATTCTCAGAACTGCCTATATAAGTATAAAATTAGGACCTCTGATGAAGTCAGTGCCATTTAAACTGGTGTGTTCAAGAGCAGAAATATGCTCAGGAAATCTCGTGTTTATGTTAACTAACAGAATCGAAAGGAATTTCTTTGTTTGGGGTCCAGATCAAGCTGCCACAGGAAATAAGTAGGCAAATTTGATAAAAATGGATCTGCACTGATTTTCATTATGGTAGAATGTGACCCATTGTGTTCTTTCTTCGTTAGCCTTGCTTCTCGTTCCAGAAGTTGCCTTCTGACTTGTGGCCGTACTGGAAATGTTTAGTTAAATTTTGATTTAATCTTTGCCCTGAAACAGACAATAAGCTCTCAAAGTCAGGCTCTCCATTTGGGAAGATATGATCAACAGTGGAGCCCAAGCTGTTATTTCCATGTTGCAGCCTTCATTCATGCAACACTGGTTAATTGTTCCCATATGCACAGTCCAGGCACATACTATGATGGCTTGTGTGTAGCTGCAAGGTCTGTGAGTTCAGCTGACATGTCCCCATTGCTTTTACCCATAGCGTCTCATCATACTTCTGTTTTTCTAATGTTCCTTTTTTTCAGCAGGTATCTGCATCTGATCTGGCAAGCTTTCAACTATATTTTTTCATGTTGCTCTGTCTTATTCTCCATAATTCCATTGTAAGGAATACTTCCCAGGAGTAATCTATAGATGCTGTCTTGGGATATACTTGACAATGTTTTCTACAAGAAATGTTTTAGTAAGCAAGTAATGACCATATTGGAAAGAGGGAGAATGAAGGGAGGTATTTAGATTTGTTTTTTAAAGATCCAGTAAAAAAACAATTCAAAGGCCTTGTAGATTTTGAAGGTAGCAACTTGTGATTGCTGCCATCCATTCTTTGTTGCTATAGTTGCACTCTCTTTTGTAAGAGAGCATTGTTTCAGATCAGAGATAAACTCTTACTCTAGGGACCTGTTTGTTCATAACCTCATCACTGCACTTTTCAGCATCAAGGGCACATTCTGTGCTTCATTTTACCCCATTGAATTTTTCATTCTCAGTGAGTGTTCTGTTATTTTAAGTTCAATGAATGTTTTTCAGTAAAACAAATTATATCTGCTGTAACTTTAGAATGTTCTGATTTCTGTTCTGCATTTTGAAATTTGGTGTAAAAACAGTATTTTGAGCTTTGTGTATTAATAATGTGGAATGACATACTAACACTGACTCTAAGATAACTTTACAGGTCAGCTATATAACAAATTAGAGATGTTTCTGAGACCTCTTAAACCTTGACTTCCATTCACAGCAACCTTGTGCACTTTTGGAGCTTGTCAGTGTCCAGAAGAAGAAATGGATCTCACAAATTACTATGATTAGTTATTCCAGGTCTGTTTTTACTTGAGGTATTATTACACATGTATGATTAAATCATCATCAGCTGCAATGGACTTTTGGTCAGTCCTTTTTATATTTTCCTTTAAAGTCACAGAATAGTTTTTTTTCCATTTCTGTTTTTAGATTAATTTTCAGACTCACTGGATGAAACAAGCACAAGCCTGTAATCAATAGCAATGTTCTTTATAATCCCATCAGTTCAATTCATGTAATGTGCCCATAATAAAATTATGGGTTTTAGGCAATATAATAATTTATCTGAAGTAAATGTGTAAACATCATTTTACCTATTTGTGATGAAAAACAATCCAATGAAATTTTATGTTAATTTACTGTTGTTCAGTCTTCTTCAAGAGAGAGATGTCTTCAGAACTATACACACTTGTTTGGTGAAACACTGGAAGAGGTTGCCCAGAGAGGTGGTAGATACCTCATCCCTCGAAACATTCAGTCAGGTTGGACAGGCTCTCTGCTTACTGCAGGGAGGTTGGACTAGATGACCCTTAAAGGTCCCTTCCAACCCAAAATATTTTATGATTTCATTTCAGTCCAACAAAGCACTTAAGTTTTCATGTGCTTAAGTGCTTGAGTTGTCTCTTTCAGCAGAAAATACATTATGAACAGTTTCTTACTGTTTCAAACAAACTAGGTCTCAGAGACACTCCACAATGGGACTTCCTTGTCTTGTAGGGTTTAGAATTGGTTTCATCAGACTGGGAAGTATAGAACTGTGTCTGTACCCAACAGTCTGAATAAGGAATGACCGTCATATTTTTTGACGGTACATGGAGTAAGTTATACCACTGTATACTTGTTAGTAGATAGAGGCGGTGTCATTATCTCTTGCTATGGTTATAAAAGTTATACAAGGGTCTCTGAATAAATCCTTTCCCACTGGTAGTAACCTGAACTACTTTTCTCACATTCTTAATTTCAGTGTAATCCATAAAAAGTTTATTTATCTTCTTTTAGGTATTAACCCACTAGTTCGTTTAAAAGGAATATCAGTCTGCAGTACCTCTTAAAACTTTAACTCTTTGGGTTCCATTAAGTTCGTTTTGTTGGTTGGTTTTTTTGGTTGTGGTGGTTTTTATTTTGTTTTGTTCTAAATTTTATATATTTATTTCATGAAGGTTGAGTACAGTGTCATGGGGAAAAAATGGAAAAGCAATGAGATTTTTCAGATACTCCCTAGAAGCAATTTAGAGCAACATTACATACTTATGTACACCAATTACTGTTCTAGGCTAGCAGTTCTTATTCGGTTAAATCCATTAAGACATCTGGATTTTATTCCTGAACTTTTGCATGATTTTTTTTTTTAGGCAAAAGATCTTTGGTTTCTCAGGTACTGCCAGTAGGCAGAAGATAACAAACTTGACTTCATACAGTGTTACCAGTAGTTGTGTGATTTTGAAATATCTTTTCCTTTCAATAGGTGGCTTATTTTTAATTAATTTGGCAAGACTTCAGTTATCTTGAGTAACTAAATACATTATGTATTCAGTTAGAGAGCCTATTTTGAGGCTTAGTACCAGTTGCACTCAGTTTGACAAATTTTAGGCAGAAAATTTCTCAGGGGAGTCCTGCTTTCTGTCATTTAAAAAGCTTTTATAATCACTTAGTCCAAAATGGTGATGTAGGCCGAAGTTTGAATCCCTGGCATATTGCTATAATGCTGCATTAGCTTAATCCTTCATTTTCTTGTCAATTAAGGACTTATCTTTATTCACAGATTCACTTATCTGTTATTCTTAGTGTATTTTAATGCTAGTAGTTAAAATCCCTTTGTTTATGGCAATAAGGCACCATTCAGTTTGTGAACTTTATAAAACCAACCTCTGCCAGTTTTGCTGTTTGAGAATTGCTGTAAAGAAGTGTTCCCACAGTAATTACTTATTCCAGAGATGTTCACTAAAGAATGAAGTAAGGGGAAAGTGTATAAAACAATTGTACGCTGAGGCAAGTTTTACCAGTCATCTTCCCAGGAACTACAGGGCATTAAAAAACCAAACCAAAACAAAAAAACTCTGCAAAACAGTACACAAAAATCTGTTGTCTTTAATGCGGTTGCATATACTGACTTTAAAAATATTGGCAATTACTTAAGGTATTCACATTTAAATTAGATCTGGCCAAAATGTTGGGAAAAATAAGGGAGGAGAAGCAGGGGGGGTTGCCAACAGCTTTTCAACATGGGGCTCAGCTGCCCATCATTACTTGCTTTCAATG
Organism: Chloroceryle aenea; assembly: GCA_013399075.1. Lineage (NCBI taxonomy): Eukaryota > Metazoa > Chordata > Aves > Coraciiformes > Cerylidae > Chloroceryle > Chloroceryle aenea. The sequence goes on from VWZY01012033.1 coordinate 294,700, forward strand.
GTTTGGGTCATGGGTAGTGTCACTCATTTTAATACCCACTTAGTTTCATTGAAGTAAGAAAGGCGATGCTGAGATAAAAAGAAATATGTGATAAATAAAAACCTTAGCAAAATCTTTCTAGTTGAGTATTTCATATGGCACATGTGGGTTTTGTTTGGTTTTGTTTTTATTTTATTTTATTTTTGAGTAAGTATTTTAAATTAAAGTGTAGAATAAGAAGGAAGAGAGCGTGCTATTAATATTCAGTAGTGACTGTGGAAAACAGCCACGTGTTTGTACTTTTAATTTTAGCAGTACTCGTATAATACACTTAGACCAGCAAACCATTGTGGGAAGCTTTGTGAAACTTTCATTGAGGCCAGGAGTTTACCTATGACAACTGCCTCAGTCACCTGAAGCATCACTTCTGAGAAACAACTAGCAAATCTGGAAGCTTCTATTTTTATGCCACCTCAGTGTGTCTGATCAAGAAAAAGTATAAAGCTATATTTTACTTTAAAAATGGCATAAATTCTGCTTTGGAAACCCTCAGTGGAATTAGGTCACTTTTAATATGACACAGAACAGACAAAAAAACCCAAGTGTGTACATTTTCATTCACATCTAATTTTTAGTATTAATAATTTAAGAGTCAGATTTGTTCTCAAACTTCAAGGTCCATATTTACTCAGGGCAAACAAGGCAGATGTTGGTTTGATAGAAGAGAGTTCTTAACATTTCTTCTGTTTTCTAAGAAAAGAGAAACAGCCCATTTTTCAGATGACAAGTATTAAAAGCCTAACACTATTTTCAGATAGCTTTACCTAAATGGACAAGGTTTACTTTGACAGGACCTTGCACAGTGGTCTGATTTTGGATGCTAAGTTTCTTTTCTGAAGACAACAGACTAGTTGAAATTGTCACATTTCTGGCCTTGCACGCATACAAGTTGACATTTTTCCTGAAAGTGCGGAGAAGGTTTGCTTACTTTGAGGACAGACATGAATCGGCCACGGGAAATTTGGGTGGTAACTGAAACTAGCCTGTGCTCAGTCATCCTACTGGTGCAGAATGTCTCCAGGACCAGGCCATCAACATTCTGCCACAAGTGGTTGAATAGATTTAGATTTTTTTTTTCTTAAGTTTCTGTTAAAAAAACTGTAAACCTCATCTCTAGCATTTAAAATAGTAATTGCATTCTTATTGTGTAATATAAGGTATTTCTCATTAACTTTAAATGATACTTTGTGTTTAATTTCAATTTAACACAAATAAATGAGTGGTCTTGGTGGAGAGGCAGGAGTAACGCAGGAGTTTCTGAATTCAGTGAAGAGTGATGAAAAGTAACTGAAGCTGAAATTTTATAGTCTAATCCTTTACATTTTGCCATAATCAGGTAACAGCCATTAAATTAGGAGCCAAATCCTCTTGCTTCTAGCTAAAAGAAGGGGAGGGGAAAAAAGGAAAAGTATGCCTGTCCTAGTAACTTTGTTCCTCTAAGAAACTGATGATTTCTCCTGAAAAAATGCAACTTTTAGGGTGCTTAACTTTTGATTCTTTATGGCTGCTTCAGGAATGAAGCTTGAATAATTGACAAAGAAAAAAAAATATTACTTTGTAAATAGCTAAATATTATCCTGAATCCTTGCAAGAAAAGATTCTAGGATGCCTTTTTAATAGGAACTTTCTTCGGGGAAAAGCTTTCCATACTAGTTTTAAAGACTAAGCTTAATAGATGCGTTCTACTTTTCAGATTATTTCAGAACTGGGATAGTAATTGGACTTTAACCTAGAAAACTGGGTTCTCTCATTATTGGGTTTTGCAAATGATGAACCATTATTCTGCCATTCCCTTTTTTGCCTAGAGCTTAATGGCACAGGATGACCTGATGATACATTTTCTGCAAGATGGCAATTGTCAGCAGAAAGAGCACCATTTAAATCTGATTCTTTCTCTCTATCTGCTATGCTATGCTAGACTAAATTAGTGTATTTTTTGAGAGTGCCTAGTTTTGAGAGCTGTTTTATACCTGTCATACCAGAGAGACATTCTGTCTTGTGAACCAGAGTGATCTCTCTAATCAATAGAGTTTACTAAGAAAACGTATGACTGCTGGTTCTAACTGACTTGTATACTAAACCCTGAGCCCTGTGCTCATCTTTCTGGGTGAACTCTGACCCCAACTCTGTGTCCCTCCTGTGTTATTTAAAAATGACATTTGCCTACCAGGAGTACGGCATGAGCAATGGCTGTAAAATGTTGCCTAAGGATGGAAAAGCTACTGAGATAGTTTCACAATTGTGTTAACTTTTCTCTTGCAAGGGAAATAGTTTGCATAGCATTTGCTTGAAAACAGGCACTGTTTCCATTGCCCTTGCCTGTTTTTTATTTTTAAGTACTTTTGTAAAAGTTGGATTCATATGAACTGTCCTCCTTTTTTAATTATTGAATGTCTCAGTATGCATTTGGTTTAGGTTATGTAATGCCAGTACTGAGTAAAAGCAGGTATATCATTTGCAGTATGTTCTATGTCATTATTTCTGTGGAATATTACATTAAAATGCTAGTCTAGTAATGAAAGTGTAGATTGTAAACTGTAATATCCTCAGCCATGTCATGCTTCAGATTCCATTAAATGATTCCCATCTTATCATTTTAAATGATCAGCACAGCAAATACTTAACTCTAAACTTCAGGATAATTTGGTTGTCATAAACAATCATTTATAAACAGATTATTCTCCAGACTGCTGCCAGCTTGTGGAGCAATGAATTCAGCTGTATCCTACTATTTAAGCTCTGTCCTGTAACCCGAATGATGAGACAGGAGACAACCTCAGCAAAACTTGATAAGTTAACTCAACAAAAGTGCAACTTATGTCCCTGTATTAAAGATGGTTTTTATTCCTTTATTGAATGATATACAGTTGGTAAAAACATGTTGCCCTTTCATAAAATCTCCTTTTGCCAAGGCAAGTGGTGTATGTACTAAAATTCATATTGATTATCAGTTAGATCATCCAAGAATCTGTATTGCCCATGGCAAAAGTCAAATGAGCAATAATTTAACCTAGGTGCTGATGTCAGTGAGGGGGAAGAAGATCACTAATCAGTTTATGCAGTGCAGTCAAAGAGTGGCTGTGTAGAAGGGACAAGCATCGGGCCTCAGACTAACTAATGAGAGGATCTTCAGTGTGGAAGTCTTTTATTACTGAACAGTTTTCAGCAAGTTACAAAAACTAGCTGTGAATGAAACCTGCCTACCTGAAACTGTAAGGTGCGTGTTGTCTTAAAACTGTAGTACCTATTCCTTCAGATAGTATGGGCAAAGCTGGCAGTGGAAATAGGTAATAGTTTTTCTTTCTTCACTCTGGATCTCACAAACTGAAATCTATTGAGTGGGTGCACCAGTTTTTGAGAGTTCAGACAAGATCTTCTGATGTATCCTATTTGTCTCTCATAACACCTGCCTGCTAAGTACTTTCCAAAAGATCTAAGTGAACAATTAAAAAAAGCTCCTAGTGATTCTAAATCTCATATTAAAAAGGTAGTTTTGGAGATACAGTCTCAATGACATTTAGTGAAAAAGTCTAGAATCTGAAGTTGAGATGATGTCATTGACACTTTGAAAAGCTCTTCAACACATTCCCTTCAAACTCATAAATATGCTTTTCTATGCTTCTCATGAAACCTCTGCATCTTATGAACTGTATGCAGCCAAGAGGATAATATCCCTGATAAGAAAGAATAATGCCCTTTAGACAATCTTCTTTATATATGCTTTCTGCAGACATACTTTGAGCCACAGATATCCATGGCTAGATCTTTTGACTACATGTGAGTGTAAATGTGATAAATTTCTTATTAGTCTTTATCAGACCTCAGTGTACCTCGCAAATATAACGACGTTAGTTCTGATACAGGTAATGTCTTTGTTCAGTGCTTTACAGTTCATAAATTTAAATGAGCATAATGAAATGCAGACACATTTAGAAATAATATAATTCCTTGGTAGCATGTTAAAATAAAATTTCTATATAAAGCACTTCCTCTGAAATTAAACAATTGTATAAAGGGTTTTTAATATTATTTTTGTATTTTTAATTCTTTACATTTTGTATTTCCTCTATGTTATAACAAAAATATGTTTCACAAGGAGGAAAGGCAGTTTCTTATTCTGTCAGTTGTTTCTTGGTAAAAGCTACTCTGTCTTCACTTTCTGTTCCCTTGCTATACAAATTAAATTAACATAGAATATCTAGTTTTATTTTAATCAGGTTTAGGGGCATATTGCTCTCATGTCATTAAGCATGTGAGATGTGATAGGCATAGTTCAGCCTGAGCTACGACTGTAGAGCTTGGACTTCTCCCTGCTCAAACTTTTCCTTCAAATATAAACTCGATGTAGATTTTGTTACACCTAAATAAGCATATCAGATATATGCAGTACAATATCTAGCAAATTAGTAAGATTATTCTTCTGAATAGAAAATGACATGGTAGCAAGTGGTGTAGATTTTCCACATTAGTAAAATTGCACTGCAAAAATTATGGGTATTTTAACACATTATGTTCTGAAAACATGCGTTGGTTCTGTACACTGTTGAAGAATGTTTACAGTTCTCAAATATTTTAGCATATCTTTAATAAAAACATTTTAATACTTCTTTCTTTAAACAGAGTAGTTGGAACATGTTTTTCATTTGGGCCAAAGTCAAATTGCATGTTGTGTGTAAGAAAGAAAAACCAGCCATCAAGAAGAAACAAACCAGAAGTTTGTAAACCCTGTCTCATTCCTGATGTAGGTAAATATATGAAGACTAATATGTAATGTCTACTGTGAAAGGTTTGTGACTGAACATTCCCCTGGGGTGAAGATAGAAGAACCTATAGATGATCTTGTTTCTCTAAATGGGTGATTTAAGGTAATAGCCTTTCAGAGGCAGGGTCATAGTATACCCGTAAAAGCTGAGGTAATTAGGACATGGGGGGAGGTGTTCATTAACAAAGACCAAGCTGTACAGCTTTCATTGCTTTCCATGAAGACACAGGACACTAATGTGCTTTTTAACAAAATTTCCAGTCACAGTACCTATACCACAGCACACTTACGCAGTCTTGAATAATCTGTAAACTGCTTTACTAAGTCAGTGAAATACTTACACATTTGAGAAAGTTTCTTCTGGTGTGAAGAACTGAAGCAGATGGCACATGAGATAGGACCATAATAACTTCAGTATTATGTCTGTTGATGAAAATGCTGAATTAGATTCCTCTTAGTATTCATCGTATTGACTTAATAAGTGATTTACTATACAGGCCTATTTTAGCTGTTGTTGCAAAATATTGTGTAAAATTTCCTGTGTCAAAGAAGGTAGAATTTGCACTGTGTCTAATATTTGCTAGGCAGCAATAAAGCATGCCAGCCTGTATGCTGTATATCGTCAGTAGGAACTTGGATAATAACATTTTGAATGTATTTTGTCCCTTCCTGTGAAAAGTTGTCAGTTTATTTTCAGGGGACTATTATGTTCACAACATGTTTATGTGAACAAAAAGAAATAATAATATTTAAGTGATCATTGGCCATATTTCGTTTAATACTAGATTGCAGTCATGGCTAAGATGTCCTCTGTAGCTAATGGAGCAATGACTTAGTCTTCCTCTGTGTAGGAATGAGTTACTGCTTTGTGCTTTTCTCTCTTATTTGTTCTTAGAATAATTGAAAAATTTTGGCTGGAAGAGACCTTTAAGATCATCAAGTCCAACCACTAACCCACCACTGCCAGGTCACCACTAAATCATGTCCCTAAGCACCACATCTATGTGTCTCTTAAATACCTCTAGGGACCTACTACCTCTTGATCTATTGGTTATGGTAGTGATGCTCCTGCTGATCTGTAATGTTTTGGCAGCAGTTACAAACCTCAGCCATGGAGGTTTAAACTCCACTCTATAAAGGCTGTACACAAATTTCAGTTAGGAATCCTTTTTAAGTTTATATGATTTCTTAATTTGTGTGGAGCTTGCAAGAATTCTAATGGGTAGTGCTTACCTCTGCTCTGGTCAGCTGGCAAACTTGCAGAAACATGTACTTGAATTTAAAGCACTTTTAACTTTTTCACAGATAATCCAAACCCATCTTTCACCATCTGTGAACATTTTCTGGGCATATGTTTATTTTGCCAGCATTGTATCATGCCTAGCATGGTGACATGGGGGTTGTTTAACCTGGAGAAAAAGAGGTGCAGGGGAGACCTTATCATTCTCTACAACTACCTGAAAGGAGCTCATAGTGAGGTGGGGCGTCAATCTCTTCTCCCAAGTAACAAGTGATATGAGGCCTCACCTCGAGTACTGTGTGCAGTTCTGGGCCCCTCACTTCAAGAAGGATATTGTGGTGCTGGAGCTGGGTCCAGAGGAGAGCGACGAGACTAGTGAAGGGACTGGAGGGAAAGTCTTATGAGGAGAGGCTGAGGGAGATGGGATTCTTCAGCTTAGAGGATACTCAGGGGGACCTTATCACTCTCTACAACTACCTGAAAGTGAGTTGTAGTCAGGTGGGGGTCAGGTTCTTCCCCCAGGCAGATAGTGACCGGACAAGAGGGCATGGCCTGAAGCTGCACCAGGGGAGGTTTAGGTTGGATCTTAGGAAGCACTTCCTCATGGAAAGGGTGATTAGACACTAGAATGGACTGCCCAGGGAGGTGGTGGAGTCGCCATCCCTAGAGGTGTTTAAGGAAAGATTGGATGTGGCACTTAGTGACTATGGTCTAGCTGATGTCATGGTGTTGGGTCATAGGCTGGACTTGATGATCTTGGAGCTCTGTTATAGCCTCAGAAATTCTGTGATTCTGTGACAGGCAAATACAGTCTGCTTTAAAACATGGTAAAGTTTCACTAAAATGATCCTCAGTAGAAACCTAAGGTGAATAAGCAAATTTTAATTTAAATATTGCCCATTAGGGCATGACTAATTTTAAGCTTTGCCTGGAAGTCAAACATAGTCATTTACATAAATATACTGTCTGCACTTGTCCACATTGCTGTCATACCTGTCAAAGTATATTACCTGTTTTCCTAATCCAGAGATGGCTGGAATGTGTTAGAATATTAATAGTAGTCCAGGTGACTGCCAAGTTTTGATGGGTTTGGAGGAAAATGCTGCCTGAGAGAAAGCAGCTGATCAAAGGAAGAGAGGAAAGAGAGCAGTTGTGAGGCTGGTAGCTGCGTGAGTGCCAGCATTGCTACCAAGGCCCAGTGTGCTCTTGGTCACATTCCCCATCCTGAAGCTCTCAAAGTGCCCATTCCTGATCCCAGATGCAATCCTCATGGCCTGTAAGATATTAGGCACTTGTGGTTTGCCTTCAAGTTGCTTGACCTTGCTGTGTGATTTATGCTCTAACAAACTAATCTATGTTTTCAAGCAGTGTGTACCCATCGTGGGTTTTTTATTTGCCTTAATCCTAGATTGTACAGAGAGCCAAACTTCAGTTCATATCTGTGCCAAAATCTGTAAAGTTCCCAAGCAGTTAAACTGGGGAAGTCTTACCGGACAATTTTTTATTTTTATTTTTTTTAAACATAATGAGGTTGTTTTATGGGCTGCAGAAATGGCAAGCACATGTGATTGCTCTTTTTTCTTTCTTTCACATTTGGCCCTTATTTTGCACCATATGCTGATTAGAATTTAATGCGGCTGTTGTTTGAGTGAAGCGACTATAAAGTGAATACAAATGTAATGCACTTCCCACAGTTTTGTACACTGTTTCCACCTATATCTCTCAGCACATACTGCATCTTCAGTTTTATAGAACTGGTTTTGGTTTAATTTATTTTGTTTGGATTTGTTCTGTTGTTGGTTGGTTGGTTGGGGTTTTTGGTGTTTTGTTGGATTTTTTTGTTTGTTTGGGTTTTTTGGGGGGTGTTTTTGTTTTTTTGGCTTGGGTTTTTTTTTGTCTGTGAGGTTTATTTGTGTGTTTGTTTGTTTGTGTTATTTTGTTGTTTTCTTACATGCTAAAGCATTGCTGAGCTGGTGCATTGGTGATGAGGGTTTTCTCAAGCAGAGCAGGTAACTAGCCAGCACAGGTCTCTCTGCTGCTCCAGGGCCCAGAAGAGAACTGTCACCCATTTAGTCCGACATGAAGGCATAAATGAGAGTAGGAAAAATATCCTTCATGCTGTGAAGGCTCCTTTTGACTTCGGCCCGTTTTCCTCAGTTGCTGATTTCTCTCGTCTTCCAGAAGATTCTGGTTTCTTGGGACCGCGGGGACTTCCCGAGGCGCTGGCCGCTAGAGGATGCTCCTGGTCCGGAGTTGGAGAGCAGCGTGCTCGGGGCAGGCCATCCTCCTCCCAGCCCAGCTCCTCGCGGAGCCTCTCAGACATTACACGCATAGCCCGGGGTATGTAAAATGCAACTTTGTGCTGAGGAGTGCCGGGATATTTTCCACCGTTTAAATGGAAAATAAATTCTGTCCAATTCGCAGGCAAAAAATGTAAGATCACATTGTAGGAATTTGAATGTGTTTTTTCTGGTGAAGTCCTTGGGCTTTTTTAGGTCATGCTTTTAATGGCATGTTTGCAATGTGCCCCACAGTACTAAGCCCTGCTAGGGTGATCACACCTTGGTTGTTCAGATGTTCAGCTAGCTTTCATTTTCTGTCCACTATTTTGGTGATCCAAATCTTGTCACTTAAATAAGAGTTCTGGTTTATTCTTCAATAAATATAATGGAAAAGACGTTCTTAATTAAATAGGGGACTATTCAGCATGTATAATTTTTCACAAAAGGCATGCACATAAAATTAGTTCCAGATTTTAAATATAAAGTAACAAACACTCCCACTCCCCAAGAAAAAAGAAGAAACAAACAACCCAAACCACCAATGCCTTAAGTAAAAAGCAAAGCATAAAGTTAACAAAAGTTATATATGGAAATATCCTTCTTCTGATCCTCTGTGGCCTGTCCAAAATTCATATGGAGCACAGGACTTCATACAGCAGTAGTGGGAAAAAATAATATAGAAAGAGTATTTTTAAGGTAACAAAGTGTAGTGCTCGAAAGTTAGAGGTCATCTGAGGTCATTTAAGATATCTCATTTTTTCCTGTGCATTAGAACACAGTCTTTCACTCTGTAGTCACATAGTGCCTCTTTCTCACTCCTCATCTCCTCACCTTCTGTGGGATTTCTGCCTTATCCAGACTACAAGTTAGACCTGCCCAGAGATACATAGACCTGTGCAGTGGAAAAGACTTCATTTCTTGCAATTGGATGGCGTGTACTAGATAAATCAAAGGTTACAGGAAAGGAAATATATAGGTGAGAAGTTAGATAAATCTCTGAAAAATAGCACTGTAGTCTTGTCTTTGCCACCGATGTTTAGTAGAGTCAGTAAATTTTTCATATCGTGCGTGTATTCCCCAGCTTCTGTGTGCTAACTGTGAGATCCTACACTCTGATTAATCAGAAGTGTTGAACACCCACATCTACTCCTGAAGTCACTAGAGAGTTGTTTTGAGTCTACAGAATAATGAATGGTGCTATCTACTGTTCCAGCTCATGTGCCAGATGTCTCACATTTTGTGTACCTGTATCTCTCTGACTGTAATCTTTTGTCATCTGGAGAAGACAGATGCAGACCCTTTCAAGACTGCAGTAAAAATAATATGTCTGAATCACTTGTATCCTCTAATGATTAGCATCAAATATATGCCTGGAGAAGGTAAATAAATTTGTCTTCAGAACAGGTTTTGAACCATGCATAGGATGTAAAGTCCACTATAAAGGATTATAGCATGAGCAAAGGAACAAATGTAAGTACTGCAAAGCAAGCTGCTCTTAAAATGAGCAGTATCTATCATATGTATTAAATAAAGCAACCTTAGTGATAATGTATTAAAAGACTGTATCATAAACTATTTCTTAATCAAGCCTAGGTAAGCATTTAAGCTGAGTTTAGATTGCTCATTAATTCTTTGATTTCCTAACACATATGTACTGGATTCTGTAACCTAACTGAAACTGTTTAAGGTGTGTGTGTGTATGAAGAGTATATAAAAAGGAAGCAATTCTACCCTCAGTAATAGCAGACTAGCACTTTTTAGTAAGGAAGTTTGTACGGCTCCAGGGAAGATTCTAAAGTGTGTTTTAATTCTGATATTTTCCTTTTCTATTTTGTTCCTTTAATAATTTGTATAAAAGTGAAAACGACTTCTTGACACAAGGAGCAATGAATTTAGCTGTTAAAGAGCAAACACTCCTGTAGGAATGGGTCCGTTTTCTCTGGTTGGAAGTTTATGTGCCTTCCTTCTACAGTGACTATTCTTAACATGCTCTCCCCTTTCTCATGAAGAAGAATGGACTTCCTGTATTTCTGTCCTTTATTTCTGCATTAGCTACATGTAAACAAAACAATTTTATGGCATTTGCTGAGTGAGTTTGCTTCCTGATGCTCAGGAAGTGTCAGACTTGTCGCACATAGTCTGCAAAGCCAGATGGGGTGACGAGCTGTGTTTTTTCAGAAAAAAATGCATCAGTGAGTACACAGTGATACTATGTTGCTAGCTACTCCACCTTTGCCCTTTAACTTTTTATGCAACTTGTACGCAGAATTTTGGGAACTTGCACTTAGGCAAATTACTCTCTAAACTATCGAAAAGAGACACTGGAAAGTTTACAGATGATGTCTTGTGGTTGTGATAATCTTAAGAAACCTCCTTTAGACCAGCTAGCAAATTTAGCTGCCTTCTTGCCTCTGCAACTTGTTTTCCTGCTTTTAAGATGTTCAAACACCCAAACTGAGCAAAGTAACTGAGGAAAAAAAATATTGAATATGTAATTCATAAAACAGATTATTTTACTCCATTTATATGTGCTAGAAAGCAAAAAGTGCCTATTTTTGTGTTTGTAATTTGTCCTGGAATATACTTGCAGGATACAGGATACAAGCTTTGATTTTTATCTGCAGCATCCCTTTGTTTAATTATTCAAGTGTGTTTTGTTTTCTCACAGTATATTTGTAATGGGAGTGTGAAAGAAAGGGAACCTCAGAGATACTAATTTTATAATGTGTTCTGGAGTCTGCCTTACAGCTCCCAGTTTTTGCTATGAAAGTTAACTGGTATATACCTTCAATCTAAATGAACATAAATAAAAATGTTAGGATACTAAATGACCAAGAAGCTTAATTTATATTCTGAAGTGATTTAGGAACCATACTCTTAATTTATTGCTCAAACTGTGTTTCTAAAGATGTTTAGCTCCTAATTCACTCCCATGTGTTGGGAAACCTTCCCAAGAGGGGAAAAGAATGGTGGCAGCTGTTGAGGTTATTAAAGTATTGTCATTATTTAAGGTAATTTTCCAACAAATGATAGATTAATTTCTTGAACTTCATCTTGGAATTAGAAAAAAATGCTGGAGGCTTTTGAAATGACATATCACAGAAGGAAAAAAAAAAAAAGAAAAGGATGTTGCAGTTTAGAAAAATTTCCATCAGTACCTAACACTTGGAAAGCTACTAAGGTCAAAGTTACTTTTATAATTTCTGTGGTTTTCTGCAGTGATAGCATCTTGTGATGCTATTGAGCAAGTTACCATGCGTTTTCCTGGTCTTTTATGTTTGTTTTTATTTCAGTGTCTTAGACAGAGGATTAATATCTCTTTAATAATGTCTTTTTTAATGTGTCTGATTCTATGAGTAAAGGTAGTTGGACAGTCTTAACTCACATCAAGTGTAACTTTTTGTGAAAGAATACAGAAAACTGTTTATGGTCTGGGAGGTAGTGAGGCAGGAGGGGACCACAGAGCCCTGCTTGCATCCTTGGTGAACAAGAGGCATGTTTCCAGGCTATGTCCTCCACTGGTGCTTCTGGCAGGGAAGCACACGCTGCCATGGGCACCGAATTCCTGTAGCCACATCACACTCTGCATGCCATGCCCTGACAGTTTTCCTGGTCCAAAGTGTCCCTGGTCTTTTCTGAAATCCAGTGACCACCATCTTACATCTTGCAGTCCATAACACAGTCAGGTGTTAGTGTTGGTGTTGTACAAATGAGTTGTTGGGGAGCTCAGTCAAAGGGACTCCCAAAAAAATGGGAGGATGGCTCCATCCTGTTGGTGGATGGGCAATGTGCCCCTCTGTCCAGCAGATCAAAAAAGTCAGACTGACAAACTGAAAAAAAAGTGTTCGCTGCTGTTCATGCAGCAGTAGTGGCTGGTCTGGCAGAGGCAATCAACTGCTCCTGGGGGCAGAGGCCTGTCTGGGGACTGGAAGGAGCAGCTCATCATGGTGATGCCTGCTGATAGGCAGTGGTGACAGTGGGAACACTGTTTCTCCATTTTTTTTCTTGGTTAATTTAAGTGAAAACTTGTTGGTCAGAATAGTCCTGTTGGTAATTTACAATGTGACGTGCAACCAAATATGCACTTTAGCCATTTTTCATGTGCTTTGCTGACGATGGGTCACACAGTTTCACTGGAAGGTTTCAAAGATTAAAGCCATCAGAAAAGGCAGCCCTGGTGACTGATATTCTCTGACCCCGTGACCTACCAAAGGCCACAGTGCCACACTAAATAAAGCTGTCTCAAGCTCATCACTTCTGTTGGGTTTTAACACAGATTTTACAAAGATGATCAGACTTGGCTTAAAGACTTTCAGGGTTTTTCTGCCATGTCCATAAACAGTCAGTTTTAATTAACATTTATTCTTTGTGCTAAAAATGTTGTTTCTGTAATAGGAATTTGTCCAGCTTCCTCTTCTAACAATTCTTCTCTCCAAGTAGTCACTTTCCACCTATGTACCAGAAGGTACTGGTCTGAATTTGTTTCTAATAGATGCAGCTCTATGGTTTATACATAGAATGTAATCTGGTAGTGAAAAGCCTTTCTTTGTTATGGTATTGTGAAGTCCTTCTGTAAAGTACAAATATCCAAGAACATAGGTGGGTTTCTCTGGTCCATGCAAGTGAAGAGCAGCCCTGCAGTCTGCAGTTCAACATGACAATTGCTGTGTCATCTTTCTGTAAAAAAAGTCATTGGAACAGGTCTCCTCATCTCAGTCTTCAAGAAACATGAATAATAGAGAGAATCCTTTTGATTTTCATTCTTTGTTGTCTGATACATTACTGTAGGCATTTGTACCTGGGCAAAGTAGATGTAAGATGCTGGGATAGCAGCATGAGTCATTAGCAAAGTGTCTATGTTAGATGGCACAAAGTGCATGTGGCCTGCACTACAGAAAACTGTTGGGTTTTTTTTACTAGCTTAACCGACTTAACTCTTCCATATAAAGCTTTACTGTACAGCTGTTCTCCAGTAGGAGATCCACTATATTATGACTCTTAATACAATATACCATATGTATTTAGCCCTGAAGATTGCACTTCTTGTCATGCTAGTTTTTTAATTTGCTGTGTTTCTTGCTGCTAGCTTATTTGAAACTCAGTGGAGCCTGGCGGGGATGTCTCAGTCTCCTGTTTCCTATCTTCTTTGAGCTATTGCCTTACAATCATCTGTCAAAGATGAACAGGAGTCAGAGAAATGGGGCACCTCAAGTGGCTGACACTGCTGAGCAGATATCCTTCTATTTTTCCTAAGTGTTTACATACCCCCAGACTATAGATATGTTTGAGCTGGGTAAGATACACAGAACGTTTGTAACACTTTCATCTTATAGTAATATCAGCCCTGATTGCATATGAAAGTTACACAGTTTTAGCAACTGCTGTGACCTGTAAATACAGTTCCTTTGCCATAGATACAGTCATGATATTGCCTTATGCCAGACATAGTCGTACTCAATGTAGTACACACTGCAGTTGTACTCAATGTAGTTAAAAAAAATGTTACACCACTTGCAAATTGGCTAAGGCAGTGAAGTTCTTGAAAAAAAATCAGTCTGAGATGGAGGAGCTTTTTTCATAATGTCTCCATCTCCTAAAGTCTCCATGCTGCACACATTCTCTGCATCCCATTTCCATGAGACAGCAGCATTAAGAATGAGAATGTAGGGAAAAGAAACCATCACAGGGTAGTTATCCCAGTGGTAGTAACTGACACTGGAATAAACTACTTAGGATCTATAATAAGTACTTGGCAGAAGTTTAGCTAGTAAAATTGATGATTGTAGTTTAAAGAATATATACACTGTTGTACTACAGAACACACTGTGTGGAACTAACATTGGTGAATGCTTAACTACTGCAGGTATCCTGTGGCCTAAATGAATACCTACTTTTCAAATAAGACTCACCCACTCTTTTTTCTTACAGTTTTGTAGAAGTGGATTTGTTACAATGGAGTGTAGATGACATTATACTTATGTGGCTAAATCTTGTGGACTCCCTGGTTCTAAAAGCAGTATTTTATTGGAATGTGCAGTTAAACCTATTTCTTCCATGATCCATTTCACTTAGCAACAGAAATATAAGCTACATCCTCTGGCCCTAATGAAATCATTTAAATGCAGTCTACATAGCAAAAGGTTGAGGGGGCAAGGCAGAGTTTAATTTCCCAATAACACTTTATGGGAGTCTTTGTAAAAGTACTTGCTTCTGGAGTTTTCTAATGCCCTTTTTTTATGAAACTGTAGTCAGTTTGCAGCCTAGAAGTCGCTATATTAAAATCACCCATGTGAGAGAGGTTGGAGGGCAGTGGGATACAGGAACTTCCCGCTAAATTGCAAATCTAAATTGGTCCTTAGTCGATCTCTTACAAAGTTGTCAACATCCAGTGACCTATATGAAATGAGTTGGTAGCATCAGTCCAGTTCTTAGAGAGGTGTGCACATCAGAAGAGCAATCAGCTGGCACTAATTGGCACCCTGGCTAGCAGCCTCAGTAGCCTGTAGAGGAATGGAGCCTGAAATGCTCTCTGAACCTTAAAGATGGTCCCTCTGGGTTGGAGTTTAGGGCATGTTTGTAATGTCGTATGTGGAATTTTACTGTGTGTCTTGTGATGATAGGCTGGAGCTATGACTGGGCAACTGCACTCCTCAGGGCTTTCATAGGGCATTTTGAATGCCATGGGGCATTTTATACTCTGAGATCACTTCAGCTTTCCTTCAGACATAAACATGAAGAGAACATTCACCAAGCAATAACCTGATATTCTGAGGTGTCAGATTACAAATAACCACTCCATTAGAAGGATTGCACTGGAAAAGGGAAAAAGAGGGAACATATATTCTTAAGGACAAAACTTTCTCGTGTCCATGCCCAACATGCATAAGTACATTTGCTGTCAGTTTTTTCACCTGTTGGGCTCAGAAAGGGTATAAATTATTGCTGCTTAAATGTTAAAAATGTATTATTTTGTGAGTAATTTTCTGAAGGTCTGTTTATTATAAAACCATAGTAACACATGGTCTTCCTACACTTGGAAGTGTTCCCAGACCATAATAATTTCAGAAAGTTTATTATGGGTTATTATCTTCCCCAAAGACTTGCATTTAAGAAGTTTATTTCATAGAATCATAGAATGGTAGGGGTTGGAAGGGACCTCTGGAGATCATTGAGTCCAGCCTCCCTGCCTGCACAGGAACACCCAGGGCAGGCCACACAGGAACAGATCCAGGCAGGTCTTGAAAATCTCTAGAGAAGGAGACTCCACAACCTCGCTGGGAAGCCTGTTCCAGGCTCTGTCACTCTCATAGTGAAGAAGTTTTTTCTCATGTTGAGGTGAAACATTTCTTCTTTTGTTGTTCTGTTTGCAAAGTTTCAGTCATCCAGACTGTGTGGAAATAATATCATGAATTTGAATCCATCAGCCCATTCAGCATGAATAGGGCTAGTCAAGTAGCACTACATTAAGAAATGAGTCATGTACCTACCTAGTATTTTAAGCCAGGCAGTCAAAGTTGATAAAATATGTTCTCCAAATTAGAAGTTGAGCAAATTTTCTTTGCCTCCTTTACTCTTGAACATATGAATGAATAATGAGCAGCAGTGACAAATGTTTGGTTGCCTGTGGTTTTCTGCTATGCAGAAAAAATAGGTTCATTTGATGGAGGTTAATCTTTTTCACAGAATATTTGGTTTCTTCACAGAGGAGTTTTTCTTCCACCTATATTGTCCTTATTGAAGAAGATGAGGTAAAGGCCCTGAAAAAGAAAAAAAAAAAGAAAAAAAAAAAGGAAAAAAAACCAAAAGTAACCAGGATGACAGCTGTAACTGAAATGTTAGAGTTCTGAAGTAACACCCTTTCCCAGTCATACAACAGCCCCCTTTCACAGCCTCCATGCTCTCTCCCTGGATGATGTGGTGCACATTTATCTGACAGGCTAAAATTGGAACAGCACAGAAAGTAAGGCAGTATTTGCATGCCTGAGCATGGGATCATCAGCTGCTGAAAAAAGTCAGGGAGTTTGGAGATAGGCTCTGCTCTCAACATTGCTATGGCCCAATGCAAAAACTCACTCCAAGTAATGCTCTATGCTTGTGTTTTAATGGTTTGCAGTGAAACACAGTGGTGCCCTAAATGTATAAAGTGTTACCATTTGCAAATTCCCACCTGTCATTTGTGTTTCCGGAAATAGTATCCCTCCCTGCAGTCTGGACATTGCCCCAGGTGGTGTCTGACTCTTAACCCAAATCAAACAGTAATTGTTCAGACACTGTCTGGCTCCCATGCAGTGGATGGGGAAAGCACAACAGCCTTCTAAGTTACCTCTTACTAAGCTCAGGCAAGGATTTCCCTCAGGAAGTCTTCAGCTTGTTTTCCTCATAGGCCTTTAGGGTAAGCTTCTGAGATTGCAGTCCTCATTGCCCTCCCCACTGCAGCAGTGTCTAGCACATTTGATGACCAGACTGCACATTGTGAAAGGGTGTGATGTAAATGCACTGCAAAGAGGACAAACATTTTATTTTTCCTTAGTAATGTAACTTAACCTAAGAGTGGCCAGACTACAATTCTGAAGCTGTAAATGGTTTGCCAGCAGTTTAAATCTTGCTCTTGACACCACAGGCAGGTTTCGGTTATTGCAGGGTAACTCAGATCCTTGGCTGCTGAAACAAAAACCCCAGTAGGTTCCTCTGAGGCTGCCATCAGAGCGGCTGCAGGTCACAGCTGTACACTTGCCTTATTTCACTCTGAACCAGCATTCCTGAAAGTTGTGATCATATCCTGCTCACAAGATGCCCATGGAGTTCCCTGTCCTGTCAGTTCCTCAAAGCATGGGGCATGCAATCAGCCTGGCTTGCAGTATCAGGAATTCTCCTTCAAAGGTATTAAAACAAAACTGTTAAAATACTGATAATTCCTTGAGAACTGATGGCTTAAACCTGCTAAAACCCTGTTCTTAGGACTGCAGCTCCTGATACTGCAGGAGGTGACAGCCTCTGTGATTATAAAATCAGAGAGGTTCTAGCTCAGATGCAAAGAAAATACTGAAAATATGATGCAGAGCTTGAAGGTGTATGCAGACAGCAGCAAGGACTCCAGGCAGCATGGGCTGTCCTGCTTGACTTAACCAAAATATATCACTGCCTTCCAAGCGCAGGATGTAGTATGGGGTTTATGCCCAAGACCCCCATTTACGTGACCCAGACTTGAACCTATTTATATTTGGCCTTTTAGCCTGAACTTGCACTGTCATCAGCTTTGGACCTAATGAAAGTAGGAAGATTTATTGTGGACCTGAGGAACAACCAGTGTCTTCTGTGAGGGCGGAAGAGAGGTAGCTGCCCTTTAAAAAATAAATAAATGATACAGTTTTATAAAAAACAAAGAATAATTATGTTTTTATATTCAATGTAAAATAGTTACAGTTATAATGAGTAACAAGTTATGAAATTATATGTTCACTTTTAAGAAAGATTTTTTGATGTTAAGAACTGTTACAGTGAGAACTCTGGTGGCAGTACTCTCTCTAGAAGAAGGAACCACCTTCTTCTCTAGAGAAATCTCTAATGCCTGTTATTATGAATTGTTACTCTCTTCTGTAGCAGTTTACAGTCTTATTTTTGAATACAATAATAGTTCGTGTTCCTGTTCACTTTCCTGGATGACTAAACTAAGCAATATAGCTTTGCACTTCCAGAGTTTTGTATGAACCCTATGCCTTCTCTGGAAACTCATGTTAATCCTAGGGAGGACGAAAAGAATCTACTAATATATGCACACTGCCAAAATAAATGATGGCTGGATTCCTGAGCTAATCTTTGCCTTTGGTCTTGTTTATCAGAAAATTTATTTAGTAGAGTAGTGATGAAAAGATTTCTGACCATTCTGAATTATCAGCTGCAAATGGCCTCGACTTTTTGATTTTCAAGATAAATCACGATTTTTTAATTTTTTTTTTATCCCTTTCTAATTCTTGATAATCTCCATAGAAAGCTTTATAATAAAGCAATTCGGAGAGTAGCAATAGCCATTCTTTTTTTCTGTCACTTAGAACCTTGTATGTGAAATTGCATGACATGTTGTGTCAGTGTGTGGAAATCCGACTGTATTGTTACCTCTGAAAGTAATGGCAGAAAGAAATGGCAACTTTTGTTTTACAGATTTTCTTCTTGGCTGTGTTTTTTTCTTCATTCTTTCCTTGATCTGCATAACAGTCTACAATTCATCGTGTTTCTATGCTCACAGGAAATAACATAAAAGCATAGTAATGACACATGGTCATGTCTTTCTTGCAGTGGATCTCCAACATGGAACTTGGTCTACTTTTTCTACATTCTACACAAAAGAACCCTCAATGGCACTGTTTTGTGCTCTGGTTATTACTGATCTTGCTTTGATGTTTCCCCCACTTGCCTTTTTGTTATATGGAACCTTCCTTTTCTTACAATGTCCATTCACTTCATATTTTAAAATGTTTTTATAGTTTCGTATTTTAAGAAATTTATCAGGGACTTTTCAATACTGTGGAAAATGCCCTTCCATTTCTAACACAGAGGGATGTTTTGGTGTAACTGCAGAAATCACTGAAACTTATCTTAGAGTCTGTGTTAGATCCTTTCTGAGGATGGGTTGGGTTTGATTTTTTGGTTGTTGCAAGATGGACTTTTTTGGGTAATATACAGACTACTTCTGCAAAACACCTACTTCACACTTAATAACACTTTCTTATTTCAGAACTTTCTGATGTTTACAGCCATACATAAAAACAAAATTGAAAGGTTTTTACTAGTTACTTTGTAAAACCTCTGTGATAATGGAGTCCATCCTTGAAACAGCTTATACTCTAGATAAAGATTTAATAGATCAAAAACTAGGGTATAGAAAAATTAAATTGTTTCATTGAAGATTAAGGAGATCTGGAGTGAGCTCTGTTTAAATCTTGAGCATGTTTCAAGACTTTTTGTCTTTCCTACAAGTGTAGGTCATTGTAGACTCATGTACTAGGATAGGAAACGCACTTATAAAAGGAAAAGTCCACGTTCTCATTATCTTGGGGAGATGGGGAGAAATCACTGTAACAATTGTCACTGTTATATTATTCCTTTTTTTGGTATGTTCTGTCTCTGTCCTGTCTGTTTTGATCAGTGCTATCTAGGAGTGTGGCATATGCCTGAACTAACCCCACCAAACAGTCCCATCCCTTTGTCCAGAGACAGAGGAGGGACTGCAGACAGACCGGCCAGATGGGAAGGTCACCTTGCCTGCCCACACACCATCGAAAAAAAAACCCTGTATCCTATCCTTGTGCCCTAGTGGGTGTTGAAACAGTTTCCAGTACGCCTGACTGCTGCTGGGTGGAGTCAGCGATGCCTTAGGAGGGCAGGGAGGCGTTATCAGTTTCCACGGGTACCATAAGGCACAGAAGGAGAGAACGCAAGAACTTCCAGCTGTGGTGTCTAACCTTGCTCATGCCTTGAGGGGAGAAAAGGACATGCCTGCTGCACATCTATAGCCAGAAATGGCATGAGTCATTTGTGCAGTTGTTGATGTTTGTGGTGGTGTCTTTAAGCTAGAAAACTGATTTCCTTGACTCTTAAGTGTGGATCACCTTCAGGTACAGTCTGAGTTGATGGGAGTCCCAAACTGCTGCTCATTGACAAGCTGTATGGACAAGGTATGCTTTTGCATGCACTTGAACACAACAGTGATGAAAATATTCTAAAGAATTAGCAGCAATTAAAATAATATTAAGTGTAATGACAAATCTATTAGTAAATATTGGGTTCTTCTGATTTTTTTTTCTGTAGTAGTGTGCTTGATAAATATCAGGTGGATAAAATATATCTGCTTGTGGTGTCTTTGTCCCCTTTCTATTTTTTTTGGTTAGCTCATGATTTTATTTAATGGAAGAGTCACTTCTCACATATTGACTTGACAATTTACAAGCATTTGTTTGTGCTGAATTAAGCACATTTCTAAACTTTGTGTGTTGCTGCTGACAGTTTGGGGATTGATTTTTATCCCTAGAGAGACGCCTTTTTGTCTTTAAGGCAAATTGAAGTTGACTGCTGGAGCATTCCCCGGTAAGAGGGAGAATCTACTTTAGGGATATTTTTCTACTGAGAATTCATTTTTAACTGAAAAGCTTCAGCAAGGTCATGTTTTTCATGACACCAATAAATAAATAATTAAATAAAAGTTCACAGACAAAGAACTAGAATTAACTTCAGTGAATATAAACAGGAGCAAATGCTACCAAGCTTTTTTTCCCTGTAGCTCTCTGTCAGGGAAGTATGCCTAGACATGCAGGAGGTAATGATTGTCCAGTTTTATTCTGAAAGCACATTAAATGCTTCTGTGGGCAACAGCAGAAAGAGGTTTTACCCATTGATGTTTGTTCTTGTAGGCTATGAGTTTAAGCTTTAAAATTTCTGTAACATATTTTAGGACTTTCAGATTCTTTCAAGAACAGATTCATTGCTTATTCACATTGGCAATATAGGGTGCAATTTGAAGACATGGGCTGTGTGTGAGGATGCAGAATCTCTACCAAACAGGTGCTTTAGGAAGTCTTCATTAACATCAAGTAAAGTTAGAAGTTCTCTTTTATACAGCAGGCTCTGTGTCTGGACATGAAGAGCTGCAGTTAATTTCTAAACTTTCTCCAACATATATCCACCCATCCCTCTCCCTTCCCCACAGTCAGCCTGACATGGCTTTTAGATACAAGCATTATATTTTTGCTATATTGACAGGGATGCTGGGATTCATTTATGTATCTCTCCTTTCAAGGTCTTTTTGTCACTACATTTGTTTTATATATGTATATTTTACAGATATGAGTACTGATAAAGTAAAATAGTGTTTATGAATATATCTTGTCTCTTATATGGTCAAAAATAATGTTACCTCACACCTGAACAAAGATGAATCCAACCCTCTTAGTCAATGGGCAAGTCTAGTGAGGTTATTTTTGTGGTAGTACCTGGTAGGTTACTGATGATGGACATATTTCATTCAAGTCTCTTTTAATGCATGTTTCTGGAATAACTGCATTCTCTTTAATCTCTGTCTTTGTGTTCACTTGTACTTCTGAGATCCAAGTGACTTAGAAAAAAGAAATATATAATAACTTTAGTCCTTCAATAAAGTACCACACAACATACTCAAATCCACTTGCTTTAATTTCCTGGAAATCACAGCAAATGAAACAAGTTTTTCACCACAATTAACAAACTGTAAGAACCAATTTCCTTAGAAAAGTCTTCTCTTGCTGGTTATAAAATCTTCCTTAAAGAAGTTGTAGGTCTCTGCAGTCTTCCTCTAGACATTCTTGGGGATCTTCTTGGTTTTTTCACACATTTGAGTCCTAAAGTTTCTAATTACTTCCACATGTTTATGAACACCTGTCTAGCAATTGCCAGAATTTTCATTTGCCTCTTTTGATTTCCACTGTTCTGTAACACTTGTGACAGTTCTCTCTTAGTAGTTACCACACTAAGATATTTGCAAAATCCAAGAAACAAAGTTTATAATATTCATTGTATTGAAAAATAAAGTGTAAAAAAAGCATCTCTAAACTTGTTCAAGTGCCTTGTATATGCAAGAAAAGCTCAACTTGCATGGTGATTAGGATGGGGCAGATGAGGGATGAGAGGAATCAGGCACTGACACTGCTGCCTTGCACTTGGTGAGCAACATCCCAGATCTACCACCCTAGCAGATCCAGAGGGTATTCCAAACAGCAAAGAACTCACACTTGTGACAGGACTAGAGGGAATGGATGCAAGCTGTGCCAGGGGAGGTTTATGCTGGATATTAGGAAACATTTCTTCACTGAAAGGGTTATCAAACATTGGAATGCTCTGCAGTGGTGGAGTTGCTAACCCTAGAGGCGTTTAAATGTTGAAGGTCTTTTCCAACTAAAGACATTCTGTGATTTCCTGCCACGTTCTCAATTCCACATTTTTGTTAACAAATTTTTAAAAATTTTACTCAAATTCACTTTGGAGCTTGGATTTTTTCTTGAAAGGAAGTTATGTTTAAATTAGATCATAGAGTTTATTAATAGTATGAAAGTCTAAGTAATCCTGTCATCTCACTTTCTCCTACTTCTTGCTGCAGCTGAGACAGTTAGCTGTTGATTTTTCTGAACTGTACATTTTCTGCTTTAATCAAGCTTGTTTCTCTTTTGTCCTTTTGCCTGAATACTTCTGATGTTTAGAATTAACAATTCCATTTTGTGTACAATTATGCACTTAGAGGTAATTGTTTCCTTGTTCCTACAGCATCAGCCAAGAAAGGAGACCTCAGCTAGATTTGCCTGTATGGGTGGGGCTCCAGCCTAGGAAAAGTGTATCAAAGAGTTTGGTACCTTAGTATTTCTCTCTAGCTCTTTCATTGTTCTGCAGCTGTACCTAACGTGCCTTAGATGTCTCTCTCCTACTTCACCAAGCTGTGGAAACATGTCTATTCTGAATGGTCAAGGAATGGTAGTGTGAATGTTATAATGCTGTGACAAACGTTGACAATTAGCATTGATTTTTTTTTTTTCAACGAGGCTTTCATATTTATTAGCTTTGTATCATGTTCTCTCTTGATTTTTATTTGTAATTAAGAATAAATGCATCATTTTAGTGATTTTAATGTTTTTTTTTTTCAAAATTCAGAGTTCCAGGAATGAATTTTTATATATTATCTGGGACTTAGACAAGATATTTAACTGGGTCTAATCATGACAGAATGCAGATTTCCATTAATTGAGTTTGTAATTGTGGAGCGGGAGGGAGAACAATCTATAGAGGCAGGGGTAGAAGGAGAACTTTAAGTAGCTGTGCATGGCGAATGAGATGCACAGCTTCCATTATCAATAGGAGCTGCATATCTAATCCACCAGACTCTACTGAAGAAAATGTACCCTGGGATGTCAGGTGTTAAGGGGAAGAATGGGCCTCTCACGTTCTTTGCACTTACAAGCCGGCTGTAACCTTTTGACTCTCTCCCTTTCTCTTCTTGAGTTTTGTTTCCTGAAAGGAAAAGGGGGTGGGGGAAGGCAGGGGAAGAAGGCTTAAAGAGTGGAAGATCTGTTTCAAAGTACTGTAGTGTACTTGCAAGCTTTTCCTTTTTTATTTTTTTTTTCCTGGAATTACTTCTGTTTTGATTTCTTAAAGAAGCAGTTGCTTTTAATGTAGAGTGTTTTGAGCATTCCTTAAGACATGAGTGTACCACTATCAACGCTGTTAACTTTACACAGTCTACCTCAAATGTTTTGCACATAGCTTTTCTAATTTCCTAAGGTGAATACAATTGCATTTGTGAGCATAACAGAGGAGGAGAGCTAGTTCTGTGAATCAATGTTACAGATATTACTTTTTATATTGACCAGCATTATGCAGAACAGCCCCCCAAATAACAATAAATACCTTTTCTCAAAGAATCTCCTGATGTTTCATGATCAAATATTGATCACATTGAACTTGAGTGTATTCCAGGCCGGAATATCTGCCCATGTGAAGAAAAAGTTTGTATAATGATTGCAAGTTTCATCTTCTTGCTATCTCTGAGTTAGTAGGTGTTAAAGTATCTTAGTTCAGGGAGGGTGGCTTCACCATAGGTGAGCATGTACTTGTTAGAATGGAAGAACATGTGACAGGTATAAGGAGAAAAAAAAAAAAGACTAATTAAGGTAGGTCTCTCCAAAATTCATTAATTTTGAGGAGAAAGAAGGGTATATGTGAAAACTTATGTAATGATTCCTTGAACTAGTCTGTTCTGGACTGATCCTTATTAGAATGCAAACCTTGAAATACTAAGGTGGTGTTTAATTTTGTTAATTAAAAGTTTTGCTCAAAGGAGAGCACCATGAAAATGCTAAAGGAGTTGTACATATTTCTGGCTACCACCTTTGGTTTGAGGACCATGTCCCTCTTGAAGCTTTGCATATTTCTTCATTAGAGATTATTTTGAAATGGCTCACATTGCCTTTGCTTGGCTGAAATGTGGCAGTGATGGAGTGGAGCCAATGGAGGGGTAATTTTACAGCCAGGAATCAGGAAAAGGAAAAGCCCTTAGCCAGGGGAACCAACAGTGCCAGGAGGAGCCATTATTCTATTATTATTTCCAGTGTGGAAGCATTGTTTTAAGTCACATTAAAAACATCCTTTAAATGTCTTTGTTACAAGTGTCATAAATTTTCCATATCAGCCTTTCCAAATGAAAGGTGTGTGCATCTCTAATGTATAACCAAATGACATGCTTGGAGTGTATCTTGCTTTAGAAATTGTAGGTTAAAGGGAAACCTGAAAATAACAGTATTTCCTCAGACTTTGCCTGGAAGTTCATGAAGACTGACCAAACATGGAGTGAGTTCTCCATTTCTGAACACCTGCTGGGAACAAGACTCTCGACAGCCTGTCTCCAGGCAGGCACTGTCTTCCCATTTTATTTCTACTCTTAGGCACCCCAGCTTTCCAGGAACCTTACATTTAGATTGGTAAAAGAGACAGAATGAAGTGTGTATCAGTATTCATGTGCATAGATTTGCATTTATACCCTGGAGATTATGTACATGTTGAAGCCCATAGTGGATGTGAATGGTGTTTCAGGAGATTTGATGTAGGTAGTTACCTTGTTTGCAGTACTGCTTTAATTCTGTTTTGTAGAGCATGTGTCATGAACCAGTATTGAAGGGATACATATATTGAATATTATTACCACTTTTTTATTGACAGATGTTGGAGAGGCTAGGGCCTTTCATCTGTGAGGCAAGTGATATTTGGCATAAATGCAAAAGATGAAACAGTGTCTCCCAAATCATTTGAACAGTCTGAGACATGAATGGCAACAGAACCCAAATATCCTAAATCCCAGTACAGCATCTTAATACTGAGCCCATTTTTCATTCAAAATTGAAGTTTCCATGAGTATTATTTATACTGCCAGGGTTTTCCAAGGATTTAAGTGTGATCTAATTTATTAAATGCTGTCTTATGTGCAAGACAGAAGCAAAATCTTTACCCCAGGGCACGCACTTACTCAGTGGCCCTGATCCTGCAATCTGATCTCTGGAATGAAAGTCTGAACTAACACAACCCATGCTGTCTGTTCAGAGACTTTGACTAGGAGTTTAACGGAGAAGAGACATGTAGATTGCAGGTCGTCTACAACATCCTCAATGAACTTCAATACATTACTGCTACTATACTGTATTATTGTGCATTTCCCTGCCTTCTCTATGAGCTTTTGTGTAGCTGGTGTTCAGTACCTTAAGCAGAGAGTGAAGGTTGGTCTGAACAGTTTTTTTTCAACTATGTATAAACCCTAATCTGTGGCACTACTTAAAGATGCTTTGCGATGCACCTTGAGATTAAAGTGCATTGCCCCTGCAGTGCATTGATCTTGTCTAGCCCAGAAAGGGGTTGTCATAGATCTGCTTTTGAAATCAGGACTCCCTCATGGGTTTTTCCAAGGCATCATCTCCATGTCATTGGGTTGGCAGGATATGAAGCTCAGGGTCTTTTTGAAGTTTTCCTTCACACCAAGGGGTGTATACTTGTCATGTGGGAATTGCGGTTACACCCTTTTCTCCCTGTCTTCAATGCAGGATAATTTACTGAAGTGTTTAAATATTCCAGACCTTTTTTTACAAGTAAATTGTTTGATTTGTTATGTTTGAGTATTAAAATGAAGAATGGAATCTGAATCCTCAGAATTAATTTCTTGCACAGGACTGAAATACATGGGATGAACTTCATGAATTAGTTAAACAGTGCTATAAACATCCACTCCTTTGCATCTCCAGACAATAGCCTTATTTTAGGAAACATGATCATGTGCTTTGTCAAATATCACTCATGCTGGTATTACTTTAGTTTTTGCGTAATTGTAAAGTAAATATCACTTTAAAGTCTGGTTATGTATCTCACATTTCAATGTCTTTTTTTTAAGTATAAAAAAGTTTCCTGCATCAAATGATTTGTTATTGGAAAAGCAAAGTAACATTTCTTTCCTCAAAACTCTTCCTGCAAAACTGTGATACGTGGAAAATATTTTCCAGCTTTCAGAGTTTATTTGATTTTGAACACTTTTGGTTATGTAAGTTTTAATAAGTAGCTTTGGTGTACCCCTAAAGGCACACCCCACACACTTATGTTGTGTGACCTAGGGTCACAAGTAATGGCTGCAAGCTAATTGATTGAGAAAGGCTTGTCTGACTGGGCCCCTTTGAGTCCTCCCTTTACATTCCTAAATTTCTGTAAAGGAGGCACTGGCAGCTTTGCCTGGTGAGAGGAGGGGTTGGGGGAAAGGGAGGAAGTTTCTCAGTTTCTGATTATGCGCAGAGTTTCCTTGTACTGGGCTTATATGTTCTCCACCCACTACTTAGTAAGAACTCCTTAACAACTTAAAGCTTTATCCCTGTGAGGGCCAGAAAAACAATCTGAGCATTTATTGAGCAGGGAGAACGAACTGATTGCTGGAGGCAGGGAGAAAGCTTATGGAAATGATACTATACCTTCAGCAAAGTGCACAGCTGCATCATACAGAAGCTGAGACTCAAACTGACAGGCAAATAAGCCAGATCGCAGAAGGGGCCTCTGTGTGGCAGCTCTGAGCTACCAAGTGTTGGACAACTAGGGAAAAAAGTGCAGTGGAACAGGGCAGAAAATCACACACTAACTTCAGGCAACTGTTGCTTTTTCATGGTGAGTCCAGATTTGAAATGTTGTTTGAAATGTAGCTGGCTTTGTTGCTTCTAAAAACCCTTCCGTTTTACCACAGCAATCCTTTTGTGAAGCTCATTGTGTTACAGATTATTTGTCCGGATGTGCGCTTCAATTCTGAATGATACAGACATGTACAGGGGTAGTCCTTTCCTTGCTGCTTGCTCTCTCTTTTGCTTTTGCTTGATCAGGAGACAGGTCCCGTTTCTGAAAGCGTGCTGCATGGCTTCTAATTTGGAAGGAAATAGTTTTGCAGCTAGCACTTGGTGTGCAGCTGCACAGAGCGAATAAGGGAACATAATTTTTAGGAACAGTTTTCTGCAGTTGGAGCTTTCTGGTACCTCTCCATTGCTCCTTATTTCGCTGGCTTATCTTGAGAATGTATGGCACGGTCACTATGAAAAGAGCTTTGTGTTTGAATTCCTGGTGAGTCGAAGGGTCAGGGCCTATGAGTTATCTGCCTGCCAGCAAGACTCATTGCTGTGTCCCTTTATTTTTCAAGCTGAAATAGAAAAAACATGTGTCCTCATCCTTTTTTTATAAACGTATTTTGAATTCAGGTTTTACATGCTGTTTGTGTGTGCTTTGTGTTTTTGACAACCTGGCGTTTTGGGCGGGGGGGAGACAGTTTTATTCTATCCGTATTTATTTTATTTATTCAATCCTTCCTGCAGCTTTTTTGCATTCCTTTGTTGTGATGTACATAGATTTTTCTTAAAACAATATTGTTTGACTCTGTTCTCTGCTAAGAAAAAAAGGATTTATATGTGGATATGTATTTCAAAAAATACCAGGGAGCTGCCTAAATTTTAGGTAAGTTGCAGAATTATACAGAAGAGAAGGGTTTTTTAACTTTTGTCTTGCTTAGGGAGGGAAACACAATTCTCTGGATAAGCTCTTGAACAGATTGTGTTAGATATACTAGTTCACCTAGTGTAGTAGTATTTATATATAAACTGAGCTATAATGCTATTTCAGTTACTGACTTAGTTTGAAAAAGCTGCTTTATTACCACAGCAACAGAATTAAACATTGCATGTTGACAGTAACATTAGAAATATGTTTTCAAAAACTGCTGAGGGGATGAAATTTAGAGCCATAAATCATCAAGGCATGTCAAGTTACTCTGTATGTGATGTTTTAAGATGTCTGTGATTTAGAGGAGAAATGAATCTGGTTTTCCTCCAGCAGAAGCATGATTCTGTACAAAATGATCTTCATTGTATCTTTCTTTCTTTAAATAGTTTTATTTTTAAAAAGGAATAACCAAAGTCAGAGAGTGCAAGACAAGTCTCAGAATTACGTAGCAGATATTTTGAGCTAAAGGGAAAATGCTCATTTGAGAGAATAGTTCTAACAAGCAACATAAGAAGTTGGTCAGGTGAACTCTACACACAGAGTATGTTAGTACTTGTTTCTTGACCTGTCTTTCGAAGTTTGTATGCTCATCTGAAACTTACTAACAATTAGCAGGATACCCGTTTTAAAAAGTAAAATGCTTCTTCAGATCTGAGTAGACCTGACATTGCAGTCCCTCTCAAGTGCAGAAGTTCATGTTGTTTACCCATTGTGTCCATTCTTATTTGCCAGTTTGAGTTCTTGAATTTGCCCATCAGTTTAGAAAATGTTTTAAAAAGAAAAGGTAAAGGGGAAGATTCTTCCAATGAATATGGATTTGAAGGCAATGCTGCAATGCAAGATGATCTAAAGGGACTTCACAGTTCTTTTTTCTTATTATGAATTGAATTTCTATCTATTTTGACTTGGGCTAAACTTTAGACTTTCTACAAGAAAATGCTAGGCTGTGTCCTTAGTGAACTTAAGAGTTTGCTTTTCTTTTAAATGTCTCAGGGTTCACTTTGAGGGAAAGAAATGTGTCCCCATATGTAACATAAATGTATGATTTTCTCCTTGGCTATGCTGTGATGGATGAACACGAAGTGTTCTTTACACCCTTAAAAAATTAAAATAAAAGAAACTATGAGGAGGTGGTCTCCTCCCAGCTTTGGTGGCCTAGGCTGCTGGGAGGCTGGCCACCTCCTGGTGGTCTCAAGGCTCTTGGTGAACAGGGAACAGTGGGTGCTCACATGTGGCCACCTCTTCCATAGATACCCAGGCAGAGGCCTTTTCTGTGCTGTAGCATTTACATTGGCAAAATAAGGCACCAGTGTTGTTGTGACACCAGATTAAAGGATTATGAAACATTTCTGCATGCTCTGATGACCAGCCTGATGAAGGAGAAAGGGCTTAATGAGGAGGAGAATAATTTACTGAGGATTTTATGCACATATCTATCACTAAATGAAGAATATCTGCTTCTAGTATCCGTGTGCTGTGATTCATGGAAACCCCTACAATAATGATGTGATTTATGATAAAATGCAGTGCTCTTACTGACCATCTGAGGACTGACACAATATAATGTGACTGACAGGAATTGAAACAGCAATAGCGTATCTGCAAAGGCTACTGTTTTCTCTTAGAGAAAGTCAAAGAATCATGAGCTCAGAGTAAAATAATTATACTGGCTTTTACATTCTATCTGACACAAATTAGAGAAAAAAATAGATTTGAAAAAAGTTAAAATACAATTGCTTTATCACTTTAATTTCTTTGAAAGGTTTGTGATTAACATCTTTAATGTTTAGTCAAGGAGGAACTAGATTTCTTTTGTGAATTACATAGAAAAGTGGCTTTGGAGGTTCACTTCTATGTTTGCTCTGTTGTTCTGTGGAAGAAGGAAAAACTTTACTTGACATGTTCATTTTATTGACATCTGTACATTACAGGAACAGGTCTTCTTGTTACCTATGGATATCTTTACTGTCACTCGAGTAAGGATGGAAATTCAAGACTAACAGCAGATTTTTCTGTCAAAGACAGGAACTAGTGTGTGCTGTCATGACAAGGTGATGTCTATACCAAAAGATGAAGGAAGATTGACAGGAACAGCAGAATTGTAGTACTCATGGTGTCAGTGAATCACAGTGTTGGTAAGACACTTTATTAATTAAAAAGAAGAAAAAAAAAAAAAAAAAACCAACCCAAACACCTATGTTATGTCATAATAATGTTAAAAAAGTTTAAAGAGTTTTTAAGAAGGAAGACAATTTTTTTCACCTTCTTAGCTACAGTTCATTATCATATTTTAAAGAGTTTTTGTGACTGCTTAGTCAAGTAATCAAGTAATCAAGCAATTACAAGACTTTGTAATTGCTTGGGTCAAGTAGTCAAATTCTTTGCTCTCCAAGATTTATGTATCTAGGAACCACAGAGCCATTTAAAAAAATAAATAACTTGAGAATTGCCCGCATTGGATTTTTGGAGTTCAGTAATTAGAAATGGGAGATGTACGTATGCTTGTCCATGAAAAACAAAGAGAGCAGAGACCTGATCTTTGGAATACCCAAGTTAACTTTCAGTTCATTTTTCCTTTCCCGCAACATATTTAAACTATCGGCAGAAGACTGTCCCAAAGGGTAATGATGAAGGTGAAATAAGAATTGATAAAAGAAGCAGCATTTGGCTCATCAAGTGATTTAAGTGATCATAATATGTAAGTAAAAACAAATTTACACAGAACAAGCAGAAGCAGTTAGATACAGGGATACGAGAGGTGGGACCTTAAAGAACAAAACAGAGGAGATCTAATAGTAGGAGAAACATGGCATGAGAGGAGACCCACCATGTCTTTGACACCCTTGTCTCTGATTTGGAAAGATGTGAATTTGATGGATGGACCACTCGGTGGATAAAGAACTGGCTGGATGGTCACACTCAAAAAGTTGTGGTCAGTGACTCAATGTCGAAGTGGAGACCAGTAACAAGTGGCTTTCCTCAGGGGTCAGTACTGGGTTTGATGCTGTTTAACATCTTTATTGGTGACATGGACAGTGGGAATGAGTGCATCGTCAGCAAGTTTGACAGCAACACCAAGCTGTGTGGTGTGGTCAACATGCAGGAAGAGATGCCATCCAGAGAGATGTTGACAGGCTTGAAAAATGGGCCCATATGAACCTCATGAAGTTCAATTCCCTCCCTGTTGGAGGGAATTCAAAGAAATCATCACGGGACTGGAGCACCTCCCCTGTGAGGACAGTCTGAGAGAGTTGGGGCTGTTCCGGCTGGAGAAGAGAAGTCTCCAGGGAGCCTTTCTTATAGCAGCCTTCCAGTACCTAAGGTAGTCTATCAGAAAGCTGTGGAGGGACTTTTTGAAAGGATATGCAGTGATAGGACAAGGAGCAATGGCTTTAAATGGAGAGGGTAAGTTTAGATTAGATATTAGGAAGAATGTCTTTCCCATGAGGGTGGTGAGGCACTGGAACAGCTTGCCCAGAAAGATTGTGGATGCCCTCTCCCTGGAGTTGTTCAAGACCAGGCTGGATGGGGCTTTTAGCAACCTGATCTAGTGTGAGGTCTCTCTGCTCATGGCAGCAAGGTTGGAACTAGATGATCTTTGAGGTCCCTTCCAATTAAAATTATTCTATGATTTTATGATTCTATCTAAAATTGTCTGTCAGTCACTGATATGAGCCTGTGCCTTGGTAGTTGTCAACTGATGGGCAGTAAAGCAAGAGGCAAAATGCTGAGGAAGAAAGTAAGAAAAACAAAGAGTGCTGTCTTTCTCCTGGTTTGTTCAGAAGCATTTCCACTGCTGACATTCAGTTTCCTACCTGAAGTAGTAAGTTCATCCAAGAAAAAAAGGCTATTCCTTCCAAAATTACAGTCACAGAATTTCAGAGAGGGCACGTGTGAGAGAGAAACTCTCTTTTCCATCTCGCATCCTCTTCTATTTACTTTGCTCTGTCTAGCAGCGAAGGCAGAGGTGAGGACAGATGCCTGTCTGTTGCGACAGTTTTACTGAGCATAGGCTAAGTTTCTTTTTCAACTACCAGCAGGATTCTATTACCTTTTAAAAAATTCTTTTAAAACAAATTTGGAAGATCTTCTGGTAATACTGATTCTTGGATCTGGGAAAGATGTGAGATAGTATTTTACTGTTGGTTATGTAATCCTAGTTTATTTAGCAATATAATATGAGTAGGTAAGAAATTCAGCTTCAAGTACTACAAGAAAAACATCATCTCCCTTTTTTAAGCCATTTTGAGTGCAGGTATTCCATTTATATCACCAATTCTCCGCATTGCCTCTTAACCCAAAAAATGTCCCATGGACCATGAATGTCCTGTGAGAGACATGAAGGCCCTTTAGTTGGTCCTGTCTTGAATAGTACATGCTTAATAGTGTTAAATGATAAAATATAAGTTAAAGAGAAAGCTCCACGCTGGAGTACATATCCCATCACTGTTAATAATTTTCTGGTTTTGAAAACCAGCACCAGCTAAAGACATCCTTCCAAGAATAGTTGTTTATGGCAGAGCTGGTTGAAGGTAACCCAGTGCACTTTCAATCCCTCTTCTCCCACTTCTTTACATCCTTGGAAGGCTACTCAGAGAAATGGAGCAGAATTGGCCCTGGTTAAATATAATGCTTGAAAAGAAGATTGTTTTTAACCTGGATTGTTCTCATTCACCATATACCCCACTGGCATTTTTACTAGATCCTGGGTCATGCAAGCAAAAGAGTAAAGCTGCAGGGGAGGAGACACCTTTACTTCCTTCACTGTTGCCTAAAAATATCTAGGCTGTAATGGTGAGGCTAGCAGAAGTGCCTTCAAATAGCTGTTTCCTAAGGTGACTGGACAGCCATGGGATCAGGTCTAGTCAGCATGGGTTTATGAAAGGTGGGTCATGCCTGACGAACCTGATCTCCTTCTGTGACAAGATGACCCAGCTATTGGATGAGGGAAAGGCTGTGGATGTTGTCTACCTAGACTTTGAAAAGCATTTGACACTGTTCCCCATCAAATTCTCATAGAAAAACTGGCTGAGCATGGCCTGGATGAACTTACGATCTGCTGGATCAAGCACTGGCTGGATGGACAGTCCCAAAGAGTGGTGGACAATGGGGTTAAATCCAGCTGGCAGCTGGTCACAAGCGGTGTTCCTCAGAGCTGAATGTTCAGACCATTTCTGTTTAACATCTTTATCAATGATCTTGGTAAGGACAGAGGTCTATCATCAGTAAGTTTGCAGANGGGTCATGCCTGACGAACCTGATCTCCTTCTGTGACAAGATGACCCAGCTATTGGATGAGGGAAAGGCTGTGGATGTTGTCTACCTAGACTTTGAAAAGCATTTGACACTGTTCCCCATCAAATTCTCATAGAAAAACTGGCTGAGCATGGCCTGGATGAACTTACGATCTGCTGGATCAAGCACTGGCTGGATGGACAGTCCCAAAGAGTGGTGGACAATGGGGTTAAATCCAGCTGGCAGCTGGTCACAAGCGGTGTTCCTCAGAGCTGAATGTTCAGACCATTTCTGTTTAACATCTTTATCAATGATCTTGGTAAGGACAGAGGTCTATCATCAGTAAGTTTGCAGATGATGCCAAATTAAGCAGGAGTGTTGATCTGCATGAGGGTGGGGAGGCTCTGCAGAGAGACTTGGATAGATTGGATCGATGGGCCAATGTTAATGGGATGAGCTTCAACAAGGCCAAGTGCCAGGTCCTGCACTTAGGCCACAACAATCCTATGCATTGCTACGGTCTTGGAGAAGTGTGGCTGGAGAACTGTCTGGAAGAAAAGGATCTGGGGGTTCTAATTGACAAGTGGCTAAAGATGAGCCAGCAGTGTGCCCAGATGGTCAAGAACGCCAACGGCATCCTGGCTTGTATTAGAAATAGTGTGACCAGCAGAAGTAGGGAGGTGATTGTCCCCTGTACTCAGCACTGGTGAGGCCACACCTTGAGTCCAGTTTTGGGCACCTCAGTACAAGAGAGACATCGAGGTGCTGGAGCGGGTGCAGAGGAGGGCAACAAAGCTGGTGAAGGGCACGGAGAATAAATCTTATGAAGAGTGAATGAAGGTGCTGGAACTGTTTAGTCTGAGGAGGAGAAGGCTAAGGGGAGACCTCATCCCTCTCTACAACTACCTGAATGGACATTGTAGGGAGGCTGGTGCTGGTCTCTTCTCACAGGTAATTAGCAATAGAACAAGGGGGAATGGATTCAAACTGCAACAGGATAGGTTTAGACTGGACATTAGGGAAAAAAAATTCACAGAAAGAGTAGTCAGACACTGGAATAGGCTGCCCAGGGAGGTGGTTGAGTCACCATCCCTGGATGTGTTTAAGGGTCATTTGGATATGGTGTAGAACTTTGTAAAATAGGGCTGATGGTCGGACTCCGTGATCCTAAGGGTCTTTTCCAACCTGAACAATTCTGTGATTCTGTGACTTTGCTGTGTCTACAGAATGAGGATCAGAGTCCTCTGAAAATACTGACTCTCTGTTCAGTGAGTATTTTATGTTACTCATGATTATGACGTGGTTGTAACTGAGCATCTGTTATTTAAGCCTGTGTATAATAAATTCCTGAAATAGAAATCTGTGCCCCTAGGAGGGGAGCATAAGTTATAAAGAGTAAAGGAGGAAAATGCAGGAGAAAGTTATCAGCAAGGAAGTTTATTCATAAAACACAAAAAATATGACATAACAGAGTGACAGAATTAGTCTGTGTTGAAAATACCTTTGTATTTATCATGTGAAAATCAGATTGCACACTGTATTGGCCCAGGAAAACTTCTTTCAAGCTCTGTCTGGAAATTCACTAGAATTCACAGTGTAGGTCCAGCTCTCCTTCACTGAAATCAATAAGAGTTATAGTAGTATAAAGCAAAAACTGTAAAACTTGATAGCTTGTGCTCAAGTAGGACTCTTCACATTTTTTCCTTTGTAATTTTTTTCTCTTCATTTACTGCCAATCTGGGGGGAAAAAAAACAAACAACCAGAAACAAAACCAAGAAATTTGTCAGGATCTGGAAACTTAATAATGTTTTGAGTTATATTAAACTGTTTACTTTCTGTCACTTTGCTCTTTTTTTAACTGTATTTTTTGGCCTGAAACTTTCCATTGTGTGGTCCCAAATCAAAGGTTATTTATTTATTTATTTGTTTGTTTTGTTAATGGAAATATGTTTAAATTATCTTAAGCAGCAGAAGTGGGAATAAATTATACCATTCCTTTTAAAAGCAAAGTAAAAAACCCAAACCCAACAAAAGTCTTTTAACAACAATTTTAAAAACAATGTGACCAGCAGATGGTTTGCAACATATTTTTAAAGGTTTGAAGCAAAAAAAAAGGACTGAATTGTTATATACTTGGGATGCTATAACTATTTATTGCCTATCTTTTGGCAGTAAGTGTTAGCATAGACACTGACACCTTTTTTATTTGCTATGTGGATCATATGACAGATGGGATATTGCATATGTATAGCACGGAGTGTCCTGTCCCTTGAGGCCATGATGCTGAAAGAGCTTGGCATGAGCACGTATCCAAGGTTAATTTAGCTGGGTGCTAGGAAGTAAAAAAAAAAAGGAAGCAAGATTGCTATCTTGGGACATCTCACATGGAGAATGAATGAATCCTCTCCATCTTCCAGGTTCTTCAGATGTTATTAATACTCAGTTTTGATGTAGATTATTCATTTGAATGCTGCTTTTGGCTCTATTTCTCAGAATTATTTTGATTTCATTACTGAAACAGAAGTTAAGAGTTGCCATGAACATTTACTAGAGTTTTTTCACAAAAAGAAGGAAAGCCATTATGAGGCATTCTGAGTAAATAGGGCTTGTTCAAGTTTCATATGGATGTTGCTATATATATTCGTATAGCTAATAATTCAAAGACGTGCTTTGTTTTTCATGGAGCCTTCCTAGACTATGATTTGAGCAGCTGCAGACTGTATTAATTCTAATCTATAGATGTGTTGGTGATTTTCCTTCTCTATATCTCATGCCCCATATACATCACTGCAATAATACAACTTCTCCACCTCTCCTGACATTGCCACCAGGTAATTGACAACAATGCTGTGACTAGTTGGTAGACACAGCTTGGCTAATTGGCTGTCTGGCTGCTCTCTGGCAGGACAGGCAGTGGCCACCTCCCTCATCCTACCTCAAAGGTAGCACTATTTTAAGTGTTTTTCTTTTATTCAGCTACTTATATTTGAAAACCTGATATTTTTTTAAATAACATCATGACATATGCCTGCTACATTGTGGAGTGTATTTCATGATCTATTTTTGGCATTTCATGATCTATTCATGGCAAAAAATAGCTTTCGATTTGGGGTTTTTTAAGTACAAATATAGAAAATTTCTGCTTAATATTTAAGTATCAGGGAACTGTGATAGTGACACACAGAGCTTTGGCTTTATTCCATTTATTCCATTTTTTAATTTTATATTATTTAAGACTTCAGTTGTATTGCATATCCTTTTAGGGGAAGGGGAATTTAACTACACTTACCTCATGTTATCTTTAGTGATTACCTATTAAACCAAATGATGCTACTACTGTAAATATAACTTCTTTGTGCCTCAGTCTTCTCAATTATAAACTTAAATTAGTAAAATGTTTTATACAGGTTCTGTTATTCTGACTCTTATGTAATTGCAACTGGAGTCCAAACAGGAAAATCTGACAGCAGGTTTTTTGACCTGTCCAAAACTAATACATCAGAAACTTCAAATGGTAATTCGACTCTTTTACCTGAATTGAGCTACATGTGATGCCTGTAGTTACACATCAGCCTGATTTTCATGTGGTGGAATTTGTTCCTAAGACAGTCTGTTATGAACTATTGAAAAGAACTTAGAACTTCAGACATTGGTTTAGCTGAACACCTTGATTTCAATTTAAATATTTGTAAAGGTAACCATTTTAGGGGGGGGTTAGAACAGAAATGTATAAAACAGAGGTATTGATAATAATCTGTTGTTCTGGGTTTACTCTACAGCATTAAGAAGTTCTAAAAGTTTCAGTCTACATCTGGATTTAGAAGTATCAAGATGTCAGCTAACTTTGTTCCTTTGGGCAAATCACTTTAAACGTGTAATTTTGGTGTGTGGTGGTTTTTTTTTTTCTTTTAACTTTGCAGGTCTAGTTTTCTTTGTTCTGTGTGTAATTATTTACATCTGGTAGAATGTGTTTGTAGGTGTCCGTTGGTACACTTAAAGTCAGGATTTTAAAGTGCCTAAGTATGGTGCACATCACACTTCAAGTAAGATGCTAGATCCTTGCCAAATTAAAAGTAAGGTCACTCATTACATTTCCTAAAATGGATCTAAGAGCCTAATATTAGAATTTATTTTAAAAAACCCAAACAACAAAACCCACTCAAAATGGGGCCTAGCATTTGACAGAGCTGGTGGACTGTCACATTATCAACAGTATTATTCTTAAATAATTGTTATTACTCTAACTTTCCAAGAAAGTGAGACTTCTGATAACGTATGTCTGTTCCCCATTTTTCTATCCCTCCTCCATAGGATTTGAACGCTTTTGTCTCTCAGTTAAATTTAAAATGTGAAATTCTCAATGAATGTAATGTTTTATGAAAATCTGTGACTGTATGGAAGGAAGATACCCAGTTTGATGCCAATTTTGTGGAAAAGGCAGGCAGAACATAGCTGTTATACATTCTGTTTGGCAGTGGATCAGTGGCCAAACATAGTCTGCGCAGTCCCAGACTAGTCACAGCACAGTTTCTTCTGCCAGGTGATAGTGTAATAGGCAGTGTGGAGAGAGATCTGGCCATTTGAAGTGAGGAGGAAGAAAGTGAAGTTACAGAGCAAAGAGCATAAATCTGTAGGAAATCAGGTTTCATTCAATCTGGTGTTTACAGGACACCTTGGGTTTGCTATTGCAAAAGAATAAAGGACCAAATGCCAGAAGATCTTAAAAGGACATAAATTGCTTGCTACAAGCAAACAAGAACATCTCGTTTGCTGGGTTTGTTTTTTTTATTTTCTGTTTACTGAAAATTTTATCCCGTATGGAAGAAATCATATCCTATTTCAGTCATCACAAGCTGCATTGAACACATGAGAATCATACTTGTCTTCCATATGAGATGGCCAATTGCAGTTTAGTTCTCTAAAATAACATAGGGATGCTGAGATACTAAATATGATTATATAAGTTAAATCATAGAATCATAGAATCATAGAATAGATTGGGTTGGAAAAGACCTCCAAGATCATTGAGTCCAACCCTTGATCCAACTCCAATTACTATATCATGGCACTAAGGGGCATGTCCAATCTCTTTTTAAAAACCTCCAGGGATGGTGAATCCACCACCTCTCTGGGCA
>VWZY01012033.1:345617-377187 GCA_013399075.1 Chloroceryle aenea
TTTTTGGTAGCATTTTGCCTTTTTTTACCTCCTGTCTCCAATTATATCTGGAGATGATATGTGATAGTGTTATTAATTAAAAGCCATTCTTTGTGGTATGCTTTTTACATTGAATCAAAATATTTGGATTCATTTCTCTCTATACAACTTCTATTTTTTTTAAATTTTTTTTTTTTTTTTGGTTGTGTTTTTTTTTTTTTTTTTTTTTTTTTTCTCTCTTGTGTGTCCCCCTGCGCAGCGTGCTGGCTGTGCACCAAGCGTGAATGCATCTGGCTTGCTGTTCGCAGTCTCTGAACTTTAGATCATTTACTCTATCTCCTTCAGGTGATGACTGACAGGGCCAGTGGAGAGGTGACAGTGCTCTCTTGGGGCTAAGGCATATTCTGTGATGGGTCTGGAGGAGACCTTTGGGGCCAGGCCCTGCAAAAGCTGCTTCAACCTTGTGCTATGGCTCCTCTGAGGGTGCCAGGCTTTGGGATGTGACAAGGTATCCCTCAGCCTTGTGATCAGCATTAGGCCATTAGCAGCTTCATCAACCTCACTGATGGCAAGAGGTGGTCACAGTATGTGCCAGCTTTGCCTGGCCACAACACAGGGAGCAGGAATGGGAAAGGGTTTCCCCCTTCCCCCTATTACAAGGGCTCAGACCCCCATGTCCTTTTTCCTGCTCTGACCTGGACCCCTCTCAGAGGGGGAACACGGTGACAAGCACAAGTTATTTTAGGAAGAGCAAGACTAGCTCTGGCTAGCTGGTGTGAAATGCTTTCTTGTGTTAAAAAGCAGATGGTATCTATGTGCTACACTGTAAGTGCATCAGAAGCACTTGAAGGATTAAATTGATAACTCATTGGAGCAAAGCAGGACAGGGAGATGAATGACTGAAAGAGGTGTCTTTACTCAATGTAAAGTTGTTGACTTTTCGAAGGTATAAAAAAATGTATTTTACACTACTCAAAAGTGCTATATTTTCAAAATTGTAAATCTGCGTTTTAGTTTATATGTTAAGCTAAACAAAAGACAACCTCAATTATTTTCATACTTCAGCTTTTTGTTTTGTTTTTCACCTACCACATAATGAGACCTTATGAAATTAGAAAAGCAATCCTTTCTGGCATGGGTAAATATGGCTTGGCCTTAAGTGATTGATGCCTTTTAAATTACTTTGAAAGCTCCTTTTAAATAGGTCAATGTAAGTAAAAAGTAAGCAAAGCTCCTCCTTTTCCCGTCTTTGTTAAGGGTGGCTTTAAAATTTTCAGCACACACTTAGGGTGTGGAACTTAAGATAACACGCCTCCAACACACTTCCTAAATGAGACAGTTACTGTGAATGGAGTAGAGGTGCTACATGTGATGAAGTTTAACAAGTTTTCCAGTTTTCCTTTCAGATACATTTTCTGGGTGGTTGTAACCTCTGTGAAGGTACTGAAGTGCTTTCTGCTTTAGAAAGTGGAGGGTTTTATTTTGTTTTCATTTGGTTTTAGGGAGGAAAGCAGATGATAATGATAGCAGCTTTGTTTCCGAGGCAAAGGAGATACAGTCATTTAACAGGTTTTTTATTGAATCACTTTTTATAATATTCTGCAGTTAAAACAGAGATGAACTGATTTTGACACGGTGTTACCTAACATCTCACAAAGAGGCTGGATTTGATTTTAGTGCATTGTAAACTATTAAGCATGGACAGTACAGTTCAATAATAATAAGCATTCAAGCTGCTCAGCTACAAAGTCTGTGGAGCATGCTCATAGACTAAGTTAGATGCAAGTTGGAAAGTCAGGATTTGACATATCACTAGGAATTAGAAAGATAACTGGAAGGAGGCATCAGAAGGTAAAGCATACCAGGGCTCAGGTAAGGGTTTTACTTTTTAAAACTCAGCATTGATCCCCTCCTTACAGTTTATCATAGAATAGTAAGTGGTCATATTACACTGCCTATCAGCAAGGCCCTAACTCTGCAGGACAGCCTATGTAGCGACATGATTTATGAAGCCAAGCTTTAATAGAAGAGTCAAATGTATCTACCATTTGACTACATACTGTCCACATTTTTTAAACCAATATTTGCTGCTATGGAATATTTTATACTGCTTAATCTGTGTAGTAATCTGTCCTTATATCTAAGGATAGCATAAAGTTACTATATTAAAGCTGAGGAAAAGAGTTTTACAGAACAACTGGAGGTCTGTTTTATAATGGCAATGAAGTAGAGGAGCTGGGCCCATCCACAGACCTCATGATATGAAAGAAGATTTTACTTTGCTGGTGTACTATAGAAGTTTGAGATCTTTGGAGAACTGTATGACTAAACTAATCTAATAGAAAATATACATGTATTGTCAATATTCAGAAATGTGAGGTGAGCTGAAGTCATTGAGACATGGATAAAAATCAATACAATTGGATAATCTTACTGTAGGATCAGAGACCTTGTTCCCTTGACATGTATTTCTTTCCTTCTAGCACAGCTTGCTCCTTGGTCTCCTACAAAGTCTCTCTGTTGTTCTGTTGTTCCTATCCATCCTGTTTTGTGGGAAACAGAGATGCCTAGTGATATTTCTTCAGAGGTGCTGCAACAAGGCTGGTGAAGGGACTAGAGGGAAAGTTGTATGGGGAGAGGCTGAGGGAGCTGGNCAGGGCCTGTTATGATAAGACAAGGAGTGATGCTTTTAAACAAAAAGAGAGGCATTTAGACTAGAGAGGAGGAAGATATTTTTTACACTGAGGATTGTGAGACTGTGGCCCATGTTGCCCAGAAAGGTGGTAGATGACCCATCCCTGGAACTATTTCAGGTGAGGTTGGTCAGGGCTCTGAGCTACCTGCTCTAGTTACAGATGTCCCTGCTCCCTGCAGGGGGGGTTGGACTAGATGACCTTGAAAGGTCCCTTCCAACCCAAACCATTGTGATATTGTGATTTGGTCATTGGTGCATTTTCTCCAAAGCAACATCTGCTGTGCCCTGAGTGGCCCAGTATCTTTTCAGAAGAGATACCATGGAAGAGGGAATTTGTACAGCCTGAATCTTTACTTGTTGCTGCAGAGGAAAGCTTAAATGCATGCTATGGAAGCACTTACAAAGGGGATGGATTGGGACAACACAGCCCATAAATCAGAAGGGAGTTTATCAGGACAAAAGAAAAATAAAACAGCTGCATCTTGTGCAGGCCTCCCAAGGGCAGCTCAGACCTGACATCTTTGGCCTTGGAGCTTGCCAAAGGGCATTAGGATGCAGAAAGAGGATTTAGGAGAATGAGTAAATATTTAGGGAGTAAAGAAGTGAAATGAGTCCACTTTACTGTGTAATTTGTTTAAGGGACATGGTTTGGCAGCCAGAACTGTTTGCAAGTCAGTCAGATGTCCAGTGGGGGAACCCAGAGTACCTGTCAATGTGCTTAGACTTGCTGAAATCCTAGGTTTGGTACAGATGTTTGGTATACAATAACTTTGCAATAACTTTACAAATGACTTATACAAAGTTCAAACTGTAAGCTAGCTAGGAAAAAAAGGAACTATTTTAAAAATGTGTTAGTAAAAGCTAGAAGACCACTGAATATTAGTTTCACAAACCTCACATCTATATGGTTTGATTTACATAGCTGATGGTCACAGGTTTTTTGTTTGCATTCATGCAGCTGGTGTTGCAGTGGACTAGGCCAGAGATGTGATGGTTGCCCTCACCAGGAAGCACCACTGGATCCTGCTGACAGTTCAGGTCAAATCACCCTTGATTCAGGTCAATTTACCCTTGAGTAAACAGTAGTAAAGGTCCATTTGCTGAAGCCTCTTAAATTTGCTTCATATGTCTGAAACCAAAAATTTGGCACTATGGTTTCATTACATCTTTATGAGAACAGCTGCACTGTGTTGAAAACTTTTCTAGATCTTATAACTTTAAATGTAGCTCTTCTGAGTTAATCATAATTACAATTTCATGCATCAGTTTGCTTGTTTACATTACCGAATGTTAAGTGTGCAACAGAAGCAAATCTGAAAAGCAAAACATTTGGTGCTGAGGACCTGATGTCCATACCTGGGAGTATTTACTTCAGATTAAGTCCAGTCTGATTCTGTGGACTGAGTGTTCATTTATGATCAGAGAGTATATTGTTCATAAACAAGTAGCCCCCCTCTATTTTTTTTACCCTTTATTTAATATATGTGGGTTTTTTAGTCCAACAGGAGATGCATATGATATTCTGATGTAGGTTTGGGTTATGTGCCTGTCTTATAATAATGCAATGAATTTCAAATTAAACTTATGTTGATTCAAGAGGGTTTCAAAATCAGATTGTACTTTACAAATACCACACATTTTGATGAGGTTTCACTACATATTTTACTGAAATTAATGTTTTAGGGACATGGAGATCGCAAGCCGAAACAGGTTGCAGGCCATCTGTTCAACATGTTGTCTATGACGGCAGCCAGTTCCAGGTGCTTTGGAGTTTAGAAGTCCCTACGTTAGATGTCTGTGGAATAAAATAGCCCCAGGGCAATATTTCTGAGGTCCATATCATATTCTCTGTTCGTTATATTACCTTAAGCAAAATATTTAAA
Organism: Chloroceryle aenea; assembly: GCA_013399075.1. NCBI lineage: Eukaryota > Metazoa > Chordata > Aves > Coraciiformes > Cerylidae > Chloroceryle > Chloroceryle aenea. Next base: position 350,175 of record VWZY01012033.1, read on the forward strand.
AAATATTTTAGTCTGAAAACAAATATGGTTTACTTCGTACATATCAAGACGCTGGCAATAAAAAGGACCTCTCTGTGTCTGAGCTTTAGGTACATACAGCTTACCAACTTTACCACAATATATTCAAATGGCTTAGAGCATGCTCTGCAGGGATGATCTACAAGTTGTAAGTTTACTGAAATTGTTTTCTAATTTCTGTAGATCAGCTGAATTAATTTGGAAGCTGCCTTGTCTGATTAAAATACTCCTATTTTGTTAATGATAAAGCAATTTTCTGTTCTTTTTTTGTTTGTTTGTTTGTTTTTTCATTTTGTAAGTAGATGTGTCCCTCAGCAAGTTATTTGAGCTATTAGGTCCAAATCACCTACAGAAATGCAATATCCATCCTTTACCTCTTAGAATGTTTTCTCATTTGTAGATATTAGTAAAATAAAGATTTGCGCTCTATGCTTGACTAGATTCTTTGTAGCTTTTTGTAGTCCTTCTGCATCAGTAGGTATCTTGAATACCTTGGATTATACATTCTGACGTTGCAGCTAGGGCATTTGAAAATAATATTTAAATACTTAGAAGAAAAACAAACAAACAAACAAAAACACACAAAAACCCACCAGAAGCTGATCTCCATTGAGATAAGCTTGTAAGCATCTGCAGTGTTTATGTTTTTCTGTCGTTTTTTTTCCTTATTATACAAAACATTTAACAGTACACTGATACACTCTGTATTAAAATGTAATTTGTGTACCTTCCTTTGCCACTGGCAGTATTTTTTTCTCCTGTTATGAACAAGCACATCTCATTAGATTTCTCTTTGACATTCATGTTGTTTGTTTGTTTGTTTGTTTTTTAAGTCAAACAATGCTGTAACTTTTCACTCAAACCCCCGCAGAAGACCTGGTTTTGCACCACCTGTTCTCCCCAGGCTGATAGGGAAGAGCAGGATGACTGGCTGCAAGGATTGCTTATGCAGCCCAAGTTGGTGCTCACAAAATACGATGCCCAAAATGGTAGTGAAACTTTCCAATTGGAGCACAGGGTGTCATTGTCAATGTTTAGGGTCAGGGCTGGCTGCTAGACCTATAACAGACGCTCTCTATTAACCCCTCTCCCCTCCCAAAGGGAAAGAGAAAGGGAATAAGGGAGTGAGACTTAGCAATTAGAAAAAACTAAAACAGCTTCAGTGAAAATAGTAATAAGAAAATGGTATATATACATATATATAAAACCCAACCCCCCTGATGGCGATTACATCACCAACACCATTGATGCTGCAGAGCAGCTGGGGAAGGTCCAGACTGGACTCTACAGCAGACAGGAATGATATTTAGCAGCTGGATTTTTTGTATTGGATTCAGGAACACATGGATCGGGATTGAAGGCAGAATGGACAGAGTCTCCCTTGTGATCCCTCAGCTTTATACCGCATATATATGGGATGGACTCCCTCGTTGGTCAGTTTAGAGTCACCTGTCCTGGCCAATCCTCCCTGCAGGTGCAGCCTTTTATTTTCTGCACCCATTAACATGGTACACAAGATTTAGAAGTAACCTTGGTCTCTATAATAGCAAGTATGACAGGGAAGAGCTGTGGAAAACTAAAGCACCTATTTTTTTGGAAGCTATTTATTTTGAAGAAAATGAGGCTGAATGCAAAGAGTTTACATTGTGTTCTAAGTATGGTGTATAAACCAGAATGAAGCTGAAATTTGCGTGTATGACAGAACTGCCTGCCTCTCCTTCCCATTCCTATTCTCCAAATGCAACACGAGAACATCCTGACAAAATCCAGTTCTATTCAAACCTTACATTTTTGTACTTTGTTTGACTCTAGTTGATGTTTGTGCCTTCAGTAAAATACTCTGCAGGTCATCTAGCTAGGCCTTTTGTTTCCTTGATCTGTATTCTTTCCCACTCTTTTCCTAGTAAGTACCCTCAGACTCTCTAGAGAGTCTGATTGCGCAGAAAATCACTCCACTGTTCTTATTGTAATCATATTTAAAAAGTTGTCTTTAAAGAAAGGCAAAACCTGCCATAAGGAACAATAGCAGGAGTCTTGTTAGTTCCATTATTGAAACCAATGTTAAAATGAAATGAGTTTTCACTTTACTTTGGGATGGAAGAATATGTCTTTGCAGTTTGAATACTTAAGTAAAATATGTTGGAAATAATGCGATTTCATTCAGTTGAAGAAATAAACCAAAGATCTCCACCCTCTTGTCAAGTGGTTCTTTCAACAACTGACACTTTGAAATTCAAGACAGTGGATTTTTATTCATGTGTCTCCTACTAAGCATGTATATTTTGAATTCTCAAAAGCAATAATGTAAAGGTGAGAAATTAATAGATTGCTTTGCAGTCTTTGCTGTGGATTAGTTGCAGTAGCTCTTGATTTCTTTTTGAGATATTCAGGAATAATAGGAAGCAGGAATTGGTAGGGAGAGACCTGAGCAGAGAGACAAGAGGATCTCTCCTGTTGCTTCCTCAAACTTTTAGCCTGCTTCTCTTTGGAAGCAGATAGCTGATTCGTGCCCATGTCATGTATTGTCTAATGCTGAGCTGATGAACCTTACTGCCTCCACATGCTCCCTTTTAAGGAAACTGCACTTCTTAAGGGCAGCCTTGAATTGGAAACAACTTTATGGACTTGGTTTTTGTTACGCAAATTAACTACTTGAATTACTTGTCTTTTCACTGTGTTTATGGGCTTGCCTGTTTCTTACATGAACCAGTTTAATTAGCTGTGTCGGTTCCAGTGCTTGCAGAAAGTTGTACAATGGTTGATCTTTGCTGATATCTCCACACCACAGTCTCCATTATATATAGTGTTAGCACTCCTCAAGAGAACATATGTAAGTGGAGACCATATATATGTTATAATCTCTTAAAGGTTACTTGAAATATACCCTCGTTTAAAAAATCAAAGAGAACACTGGGTTTGTACAGTGTTTTCTATCAGTATCATAAATATACTTCTCAGGTTTGATTTTTCCTTTCTCTTTGGCCTTTTGGATGCCCCTAGTGCCAGCTTTCCTGCTGAGTGTGTCCCAAAACAAAGAGGTTTAGTTTTGAAGGTAGTTGAGGAAAAATGTTTATATCGTAGTTTCTTATTCTGGAGTCTGATTTCTCTTCATTCTGCAAGAGTCGGTAGCTTACACTATGATGTCTTTGCAGTAGATGCTCTGATAGGCTATGGAAAGATTGTAGGACAATTTGTTTATCTTCTAACTAAAGAGATTTCAGAAATGAATCTGTAAAGGTGAAAACCTTAATCATTATTTCAAGTGATCATGTAAATATTGTACGCCTTAGTGTGAAGTATGTTAGGGTTTTTTTCAGTATTAAATTAGGTAAAAACTTAAACAACATGGACTTTTAAAACTTACTCCTTTTGCACTGAAAAGTATGTTGCTTTTTTTCCTGACCTATCATAACTGCTATGAATTTTGATGTAGCACATCTCACCTACTTTGAAATGTAAGTTTACAAAATGAAGTGTGAGGAGCTTGTGTGGTAATTGACCAGGTAGATAATACTCAAATTAATTGTTCCCCAGAAGCCTTAAAACTATCTGTGCTTTAGGAAGTAAATAAGTACAAAGGAGTATCTCAGTGTCTTCTTAAAAAGAGAGATATTGAAACAATGTAGAAATGAATCATGCCTAAACAACACGGTCATCTGAGTTGAGCCCAAGGACTTGAAAGTAGCTATGAATACAACATTTGGCATGTGACCTAATGATTTAGTATTGCCAAGTTAGCCTTTACGGGCACCATAATGTTGAAAATTCAGAAGACTTCATTTCCAGCATCACTTCAATTAGCCTTCCACTGATGTGTTGCACTAGATCACAAACCAGAAATCATACAAAATTAACAGCCCTCCAACCAAACTTAGTGAAACACATGCTTTTTTAACTGCCTTTTATTGCCTTCCTTTTCTAAGTCTTTAGGAATTTTACATACACTGCGTATCTGGAAAAACATGTCACCGCTTAAACACTAAGTCTACAGCTTGAATGGTAGGGGGTAGCTGCATTACTATGTTGTTACTACTCAGCGTGAAGCTGATGACTTGGAAGAAGTCTGTGACTTTTATGCTTTAAGTCAATATACACATGATAGTAAAGTTATATAAAGTAAAGCACGCTTTTTAAACACTTCCACACTTACAACTATGTGCTTGCTGATAATAGCTATACAGACTCTTCAGATCTTACTAACCTCACTGCTATTCCCTGGACTTTGTACATAGGATTTCTCTTGTATAGATTGCTATTTTTCACCATATTTAATGTTTTAAGATATTCAGTATAATATGGATGTTGAGAACTCCTGTTTTGTATTGTCCAGGTTTTGAGTGGTTTTGCCTTCAGGCTGACAGGTGTTGTCTGTGAGTGGTGTCTAGCATTTTCTACTCTGAGATCCTGCTTTCAATCAATTTTTGGCAAAATGTAATTTTCTAAGTTAAAATTATCCACATTCTTCACACTTACCTTGCCCTTTTGCCAAAAGTACTCAGAAATGTAGAAGAAGCCCTTTCTTACATAAAAATTCAAGCAACTTCTTCCAGAAAGCAGGCAGAAGGGAAGGTGCCTTTTATGCTACTACAAAAATTGCTTAAGTTTGGTCAGGTTGCAAGCTTTCTGAATGCTTTTGTTTTTACATACTCAGGGGTAAGCTCTAGACCTTCACATCTGAAGAGTATTTATTATTTTCACATTAAATAATTGCCATTTTAGGACTGAGCAGAATATTATTTGCTCCTTCAATCAAATTTGTCTTATGGTATAGAAGCCCCAAACCAAAAGCAGGTTGACTATATCTTTCCTGGACTCTTAGTGACTGTGCTTCTGGGTTTGACTCAAGTGCAAACTAGACACAGAAGGTGGTTAAATTACATTGGTATCTTCTGAGAGATGCTTATCCATGGAAAGCAGGCCCAGAACTCATCATGAGTTAGAGGACTTGACAAGTACAAGAGTGCATCAAATTAAGGTTTCCCTTAGAAAGAGAAATTTATATTTATTGCAGTTACTCTAACAAAAATCAGACTGGTTTCTACAAAATTAATTGTAATTATTTATAGCACACAATTGTAACTATTTGTAACTCACAATTTATAGCACACTGTGTGTTTTTGATTTGAGGTGGTGATAACTGATGATAATATTGGAGTAAAATAATTCAGCTTCAGAACAAACAACTGAAAAGCAGTAATGTCCACAAGGAGTACAGTTCCTTCCTCACTGTGTTTCAGATCTATTTGGAATTCCCTGAAGGAAAAGTAGTCTCTTGATTTCCAAGGGAGCCTGCTCTGGTGCTTCACAGAAGTGCTCTAGGCTTTTTTATTCTATATTTCAGTAAGTCTCACAAGGGCTCGTTTGGTCTCTTTTAGGTTTCAGTGGGTTTCTGAAAACTTCAGACACACTGCCATTTTTCATATCCACTTCTTGGCCTGAGCATACTAATGGTGAACTCTGACATCAGTTCTCCAATCTCTCCAGTATATTCAGAGTACCAGTCAGAGGAAAAATGAAGAAACAAGGTTCGGAACTTCAGAACCTTTGACTATAAGTCAAACTTATGCCTACATGAAAGGATGAGCAAAAGATAGACTGGAAAGGACAGCAGAAATAGGCAATGGCTAAATTACTTGCACATGATTACAGTTGGTTATTCATATCTGTTACTGCAGAAATTAGCAGTAGGAGTAACGGACCATGTTAAAGGTTAAGAGTGAGATCAGTCATAGGAGAAAACTTCACAAAAGTATCCTAAAAATGTTATTAAACATCCATAGATAGTAAATGCTTTCAATCGATTTTTAAGAATAAAAATCTGACCTTCTCCTTTGGGTGTTTGTATATGAAGCCTCTGGCAACCCAATTTATCTTTGGAACCTGTTTGAGGACAATCTGCCCCTTTCAAAGCAGGCTTCTGAGATATGAAAGAGAGTCTGAAACATGCAATTTCCTAGAGAAGTAGCCTGGGAATACAAGCCCAGTAGAAAGCAAACAAGGAAGGCTGGAAATTAATCTTTTGGAGGAAAAGCCTAGTAGGAAAGAATCAAGATGCCGTCTTAACTCCCTAGTAAAAGATGTGCAGGATGATGCCTGCGAGGGATTGCTAGGCAGAAGAAAGCACATGGATGACATTTGGAATGTATTTCTCTCAAACAAAAAATGTAACTTAAAACTCATGCCCTGAAGAAAATTAACTTAACTCCTATAGCTCCTAGGAACTCTCTGAAACACTAGCCAGTGAATTAAACCACTGCTTTAGAGGTTTTTTGGGTAGCTAAAAAATATATGAAGTCTTTAAGGCAAGGAAATCTTTTCTAATACATTCGTATGTCATCAAGCACAGTGCCAAGAAGTGCTGGTTCCATTTATGCCAATAAGAGCGTAGTATGAAAACTACTTCAGAAGTCTGTAGTTCAATTTCCTTTTAGGGTTGTTTGTACCAAAAAAAGGCATTTTATTATATAATTGGTTGATTGGATGGTTTGTTTGTTTGATGTGGTTTTGGTCCTTTAATTTGTTGGAGAAAGTGTATGAAGGTAGCACCAAAGTAACATTTCATATAGCATCAAGCATCCAATGTAAAGAGATGCAGCACTTTTGTCTAGCTGGCATCTAGAGCACAATGAATCAGTAAGCAGTTAAAAATCCCTTTTGTGTGGGGAAGTGTTCATTGCCCATATTTATCTAGGGAAAGGACCTGGAGCAGACAAGATATCTGTAAGAGGATTCAAGGGATAGTGAGCTTCAAGGAAAAATAGGGAAGACTGTGAATCTATTTTCAGGCCTGTTTGTTCCACTTTTCTTCCCCTGTGAACAAATACCAGAGCACTCAGAGATGTTTGTTCTGGTCACTGACTGCTCTGTTTTCAGTTCCAGTGGGAGCAAACCTGAACTTAATTGGAACCAGGTGAGGTACTTATGGAGACAGGAACCCCAGGTCTGGTCTGAAGGGAGGAGGTCCAAGCATGTCCAGCCAGAGGTAGATGTCAATTTGAGGTCTAAATCCTGTGGTTGCAGAGCATGTCTGTCCTGTGGAATTAGTTAAGAGGCTAAGGAGTCACTGCTGCCAGTGTATCAGCAGCCTTGCACAGTGCTATGAGGGCTTCTAAGCACACTTGTGGGAGAGAGGAAGCTCGGTTTACCTAGTACTAAAGCTGAAAGGAGGAAGGCTTTTCTTGTGCTGGCATTATATGTATGAACAGAACCACTGCACATCAGCAGCTGAGCTGATTTCAAATGTCTGCCCAGCACCTCCCCTTGCCCTTCGGGTTCTGCCATTAGCAATAGTGACCAGCACAGGGTTGCACCTGATGGGGCTGGCATCCTTACTCAGAATAAATATTAGAAGTATAGTGCAATCACCAGCTTCGTCTTTTGTCCCTCCTCATGCCACCACCACACATACACACATGTGACTGCTAAATATTTTCAGCATAGTCTTCTCTGACATCAATACTTTTTTGGTTTTGGCTTGCTTTGCTTTGTTTATGTAGGTTCTCTTAATATTGCTGATGTATCTTGTAGTACATTGAAGAACCTTCCCAGAAGTTAGAAAACACTTGGTTCTGTACGAATATCTGTGAGGAAAAAAAATGCTCTCTTATCAAGCTAACAGTCAAAGGTATAAATGACAAGTGACATCAGAAGTGAAAAGCTTCCCATCATATTTATGTGATTTGTCATGTACTTAATAAAGTAAATGTAAAGTGTCAGTTACATAAACCTTCCAAACCAGTCTTTGATGACAAAGGTAACTTCTTGCCAATAGTTTTGCAAAGATGGTTCTTAGTAACCAGTTTTAAAGAAGAGAGGTTCATTGTCTTTTACGACATGCATTTTTTAATTCCTTTGCATTTCATGAAGAACAAAGCTCCTGTGTGTACTCTGCGTACTTATGCTTGGAAGGTTGCCTACAAGTTATGTATTTAGTCTTTCTGCAATCACAGTGATCTCACAGAATCACAGTTTAAATGAGTCTGGAAGGGACTTCAGAGGTCTGTGGTCCAATGCCCTAGTCAAAACAGATCTAATTAGATCTGTTTGCTCAAAGTTGTGTCCAGCTGTGTCTTTAATTCCTCCATTGAATTTCTCCATGAGGAGATTCAACAGCCTGTCTGGACAACCTGTGACAGTGTTTGAGGACCCTTATAGTAAAACAAACAAATAAAACTCCTTAATTCTAACAAGAATTTCCCATGTTCTGACTTAGGTTCATTGTCTTCTGTTGTTCCACTGTGAAGCTCTAAGAGTCTGTCTCCTTCTACGCAACCTCTGGTCAGGCAGGTGTAGACAGCAATGAAGTCTCCCTAGAGCCTTCTGTAAATTGAAGAGGCCCAGCTCCCTCACCATCCTTTCTACATCCTGGGCTCCACCCTTCAGCATCTTGGTGACCTCTGCTGAATATGCTCCAGTATGTGGTTCAGATCAGAAATCTACTTTTATTTCTGTATATATATCTTTTATTTATTTATGGATGAGCCACATCTTCCTTCACTTTACAGCTTTCTTTTGCAGCTGTGTATCAACTTGTCTAACTCCAAATTGGGTTTTTGTTTGTTTGTTTTTTTTCACCAGTCAATTTAATAGAAATAGTTCTGGTAGCTGAAAATAGTGAACATGCAACTGTGTTCTGTTTTACCATGAGGTTTATTGTAGTGGCCAACGTACAGAATCAGAGACTGGCTGAGGCAAGAAGGCATCTCTGGAGATACCTGATCCAACCATCTCAAAGGAGGATCAGTCAGAGCACATTGTTAAGGTCCATATCCAGGTGGGTTTTGATTGTTTCCAAGGGTGGGGACTCCACAACTATTGTGAACAGCCTGTTCCAGTGTTCAACCACCCTCACTAAAATAAAGTGGGGTTTAAGTTAAATGAAATTTCCTGTATTTCAGCTTGTGTCCATTGCTTCTCACCCTGTCAAGAAGATTCTGCCTCTTTCTTCTTTAGTTCCTCCACCAGTTTTTTATATATGTGAATAATATGCTCCTGAGCCTTCTCTTCTCCAGTCTGAACAGTTTCAGCTCTCTCAGCATCTCCTCACATGACAAATTCTCCAGTCTCTTAATCATCTTTGTAGTCTTTTGCTGGACTCATTCTAGTATGTCCCTGTCTCTCTGGCACTGGGGAGCCCAGCTTGGGAACCAGCGTTCCAGATGTGTATCACTAGGGCTTTGCAGAGGGGAAGGATCACCTCTGTAAACCTGCTCTCAATGCTTATCCTAATGCAACCTAGAATGTCAGCATGTTGCAAGGTCGCGTTGTTGACCCAAGGTCATTTTCTACAGAGATACTTTGAAGTTGGTCAGCCCCCAGCATGCATTGGTGCATTTCCCATTGTTGATCTTCATGAGATTCCGGTTGCCCCATTTCTGTGGCCTGTTGAAGTTCCCCTGAATGGCACATCTCTTTGGTATATCAACCTTTCCACCTAGTTTTGCATCATCAGCAAACCTTCTGGGTGTGCATTCTGTCCCCTCACCTGTGTTATTGAGGAAGATGATTAAAAAATATTATCCTTGGTATCAGCCCCAGGGGTAGACCACTAGAGACTGGCCTCCAGCTGAACTTCGTTCTTACTGCGACCCTTTGAGCCTGTCAGTTTAGCCAGTTTTCATTCTACCTCTCTACTAATTTAGGCCATATTTCATTACTTTATCTGTATGTTATGGGAAACCATGTCAAATGTCTAAAATCAAGATAAATGTTCACTGCTCGGTTCATCACAGAAGGCTCTTGGGTCCAGCATGATTTTCCCTTTGTAGTCCCTATGCTGGCTACTCCTATAATTTCATTGTCTTTAATACATTTGGAATGTTTTTTTTGAGTTTTTGTCCCAACACCTTCCCAGGGTCTGAGGTGAGGCTGACGGGCCTGTAGTTCCTTGGATGCTCCTTCTGGCTCTTCTTAAAGATAAGCGAGACATTTGATTTCTTCCACCTCTCAGAAACTTATTACAATCACCACAACATTACAGAGAATATTGAGAGTGGCCTTGCAGTGGCCTTACATCAGCACTCATGGGTAGATCCCATGAGGTCCCACGGACTTATTTATGTCTACCTCAGTTTGTTTAAATGTTCCCTAACCTGATCGTCCTCCACTGAGGCTAAGACTTCCTTTTTCCAGATTTCCCTTCATGTCTCAGGGGCCTGGGATTCCTATTTTACCAATAAAGACAGGAGGTGAAGGCAGCATTGGGCACATTGGCATTTTCCATGTCCTCTGGCATCATGCATACCACTCCATTTCTGCAGGAGGTACATATTTTCCCTTGTCTTTCTTTTGCTGCTTCACAGTCCTCACCAGATTCAATTCCAGTCAGATTTTGGCTTTCCCAACCCCATCCGTGTACACTCACTTTCTCTATGTACATCTTCAATCAGACAGTATCTCTGCAGGATGTGAACAGGTGACATAGGTCAAAACTAAGCACCCCAAAACCCTTAATAACATAAATATGCAAAAGAACAAGCATAACAGTAATGACTGTCATCTAGAAACATAAATTTTTCCTAGGGAAACCTTTATATAGGTATTTTTTCTATATCTGTATCTTATCTATATTTTATATAGATATTTTTTCTGTTCCGTATGGAGCATGCCTGACCTGGCAGTGATTGGCAGCATAGAATCATAGAACGCTAGGGGCTGAAAGGGACCTTGAAAGATCATCAAGTCTATTTGTTACATATTTGCCTTTGTTTCCTTCTTTGTCCTACTGAGTTAATAAAGATAAGATTAACTTATGATCCATAGATCCTTAAGTAAAGTTTCTCCCTTTCCTTGATTATTAACAGTTAATGTTTTTTTAGTCATGTGTTATGTAAACAATGGCCAGATATTGGAGTAGGTACTAAGTGCACTTCCTTATTTCTTAAATATATTCGAACCACTTACAAACAGTCCTAACACATTCTGTTTGATAAATAAAACTCTTGTCTCTGGCCCCAGACTTTGTAGGCAAAATATAACCCAGATCACCTTTGGAAAAGGCTTTATCTTACTATTCTAGAGTGCAAGTACAATGCTAAGAAGTGTATCCCTGGCCTACTGAAGTAGTCTCAAGTTTACAGCTATCTTTATCTGCCCTGCATATGTAAATAAAAGTTGAGACATAGGTAGGTCTCTTGGTGGTCCTTCTCTAAGTGACAGAGGCTTTTAATCTTTATCTTAGTTTAGTTTCTGTCCAGTATTCTGCACAGTTGCATGCTATTGTCAGCCCAATGCTGATGTTGAAGTTAGGTAATTCCGGCTTACTCATTATCCTCTTGAATGCTCTTAAGTGAATGTGGTTTCACTGTACTTATGGAGAAGATCAGTTAAGACAATCCTGGATTAATCATTACACACTTTGGTCTTGTTTATAACATTCTTTGTCATCAGATTCACACAAATTATGAAAATACCCCAGTATTCTGTTTGTAGTATTATCATTTATTATAGATTTTCCTCCCCAATAAAAATGTAAATGTATCCTTCATTGCACCCTACTACTCACTGGTATACAAAACAGAGACATATCAAAGATTTTGCATCGTGTTACTTTAAAAATACTGTATTTTAGGTACTGATCTTACACATATTAATACATTTTACATTTTGCATTTTTATTGCACATATTAATATAGGGTCACCTTGATATATTCCTGTCAAATTTGTGGTGCTGCTAATACAGCTTGAGTGTAAAACTAAAGTTTGTTTTAAGAAGTTCAAGACTTCTAGGGAAGCATCTAATTCAAAACTTTTCACAACTAATGGGCGTTAAAAAAATGAGGCTCTTACTCATCAGCTACTAGAGAGCTCACAAAATGAGTCTATGCAAAACAGCCTGACATGAGGTGCATTTACCCCTCTCTGTTCAAAACTATTAGCACAACATTTATGGGATCATAAAACATACTTCTTGTTGAACGAGTGCTTTGATGAGCAAACCTCCTAAGAGCGTAGAGGTGTGTGGTGCACACTGTAATTTCAAGTTGAGCTGTAATATTAGTTTTTGATGTTCCAATATGTAGGGGAGTAATCTGTTTCTTTTAAAGAAAAAGTGAGTCTGATTAATTTTCACTGGGTCAATTGCTGTCACTAATCCAGAGTCTTTGTCAGTTTGCAGGCTTTCTTTTGTATTGTGGTTTCTACATTTTTGCTTAAAAGGCAGGTAAGATGATACTGTTAGCATTTTCTGCTCATTTTTTTCCTGGGAACAATAATGTGATAGACTTCTAAAATAGCTGCTTTTAGCAAATTCTGTTTTTCACATGTGTATTTATAGGGAGACAGATGGTCAGAGAAGGATAGAATGACTTTGATTTATTTACATTAACCATTACTTTTTTTTTCTGTTTATGGTGTTTTTTTAGTGTCACACAGTGGGTAAGTCTTCAAATTCATGTATTAAACAAAAGCTTTGATACTTCTGGAGGAAAAAAAAAAAAATTGTACTACCTGAAACATGGTACAGATGTTAAAGAAGTGTAGTTTATTGTGCTAAGCAAAAATGCTACTTTATTCTTTCTGACTATATAAGAAAAGGAAAGTCTCTCAGGACTGTGTCATGTCCACATTATGAGCTCATCTCCTGTGTCTTATATCTGGATTTCAGGAATAATTCTCCCTCTCAGTTTTGTGCTTATTTCCTAGTGAAGTATCTTCGCCATTTTTCTTATTGTTCATACCACCTTTTGAAATTTTGCATTCTAATTCTATTTCAGACTAGTAATTTTTGTTGATCTTTCTTACAGAGATCAAAAATTCCTACAGAGTGAAGTAATAAGTCTGTGATCATGAGTGGGTGTGTTGTCCTGAGGTATACAGGGAGGTGGCTATGCTGAGTGGCTTAGACTTGCAGTGAATCAACACTTAACAATATTGTTATAAACCCCTGGCACACAGGAATATTTCAGGACTGGGTCCTACAGGCAGTCAACATGATGAAGAGCATTAGTTCCAGTAAATGAGCATGCATATGAGGACTAAGAGCTTTGGAAGGGGGGTGTGTGTTTGTGTGCAAACACATTGCAATAATTTTATTTCCTAGACTTGCTTTTCAGTATTTCAGACTCCTTCAACAGTGAGAACTATTATATGAATGATAACTCTAGTATATAAAATAAGTGAAGTCCTCAGAGAACTAATGTTGCAGAGTCCATAGAGTCTGTCACGAGTGTTTTTGGTTAGTTGGGTTTTTTTTTTTGGTAGACAGAATGTTTCAAAAAATAATTAAAGCTGCTCTTTTCCTTCATTGCAGTAAGGTGGTTTTGATGTCTTTGCAAAGCTTGAATTTTGTCAAAGAGGCAAAACCCAAACTGCTCGTTACTTTTAAAAGGATTTTACAGTGCAGTGAAAAGAACAACTCTGTCTCTCCCCTTGGGAAAAAAAACAAACAACAAAACACACGCACAAAAAAAAGGAAAAAGAAAACCCAACCAAAACCAAGCACAAAAACCCCCAAACCACACACAAAAATCAACCAACCGATCACAACAAAACCCAGTCAAGAGACAACAACGAAAAAACCTGTTTTTTTCCTCCTTCTCCGTGGCCAGCCCGAGGCGGCCGAAGTGCCCTCTCGCCCGAAGGCGCCGAAATCCCGGGGGCGCACCTTGGGAGCGCGGCGTTGCCGCCCGTGACCCGCAGGCTCCGCAGGACGGTNCGTAGGGTTTTTCTCCCCTTCGCTCGTCGTTTCCCGCAGCTCACGGGGGGGTTAGAAAATCGTAAATGATCTTAATTAAATGTTTTCTATACAGGAACAACCGGGCGCTTTTTGTGTGAAGCAAAGGCAGTAGACCTTATCACAAAAAAAACAAAGGCAAATATTTATCAGAGAACAAAAGATGTCCACGGTTGCTTGCAACGGGGGGAGAATTTTTTCTCTCTCCTGGTGAAGATGTTTAACAGTGTAAGATGTTTATCTGGGCTTCTTGTTGAAATTCTTTGTTTCCCTGTAAGATGTACAAATGAAACTTTTTGGTTTTCTTTCTTCGAAGCACACAATAAAATCCATGAGTTCAACTGCAGAGAATGCAAACACCTGCTTGTCCCTCTGTTGACTTTGCGTTTCAAGAAGATCTTTTCTGTTTCACATGATAATGGTTTGTGGGCTTGGTTTTGTTTGTTGTTTTTTTTGGGTTTTTTTATTATTCCGAAGGGAGAGAAATGGTCATCTTGTCTGTCTTCCCCTTATGTTGCTCCTGATGCAACGTTTGTCTCTGTTAAAGGAATACCAGGTTGTTAAATAGATGTATTCGCCCATAGAATCCTGTGTCATCAAGTGAATAAGTGATATGATTTTACTGCTTTGCCTGTCTACTGAGTGCTTATTTTCACCTGCTTTTTTTTTTTTTTTTAATGTTCTGGTTGATAAGCTACATGTCTGACAGCTTTACATTTTAAGCTATGAGCAAGAGGGAGGAAACATTAGAATCTGTGTAACCCTTTACAGCATTTTTGCATGTTCCCCTTAACTATTTCATATGTGGAAACACAGTAGTATTTCAGATACACTTGGATGCTGATTAGCCAGTGATTTTACATATATGTACCCTTAACACAAAATTATTTTTGTTGGTGTTTGAAATGTACAAATACTTGCTTTTATGAGTATTCATCCCCAAAACCCAGGTCGTAAGTCACATACAGAATCTTCTGTAAAAGTTTGAAATTTTGTAATACGAAAATCCCACTCTCTGCAAGTTGTGAAAAGTGTAGTCACGATTAAATTTATGGCAAATATTCATCCTCATAATAAGTATTATAAGCTGATGTTATTGCAATGACTTCTGGCACTGAACAGCATAATTCATAGCAGTGTCTGTGATCCAGTATTCATGTTTTTATTATAGCTGACAGGATTTGAAGAATACTTGAAAATATTTTTTCACGGAAATTTACAATAGAACCTTACAACAGTGTAGGCTTTTAAGTACGATGCTGCAGAGTAAATGTACTGCATCATAACAGAAGCGTTATACCCAGCCAGGGCTTGTCTACTGGTTTAATATATTTCATAAATTTTTGGGGAGGGGAGGGGAGGGGAGGGGAAGGGAGGTGCGTGTCTGGTTCTTCAAATGACTATACCTCTAGGATAGTCGTCTTTATCTTAGAGAATGTATTCAAGCTTGTGGGACTGCTGGGAGCAAGCACTTGAAGCATCAACACCTATCTCATATATATCATTACATTTTTAATTAATAATGTAAAACAAAGCTTTGTAATATGACACAGGTTGAAGTATTGTTTGTTGTTTCTTCACTCAAGACAATAACATTTTTCTCAAACCTTTCCATCTCTGAAACTACCCTGAATTGTCTGCTTTTGAAGAACACTTACTCTGTGTGTGTCTAAATTATTTACCTTTGTCCAGAACTTAAAGGTATCCATTTTAATGAAATCAAATTACTTTAGTTCCAGTTTAACAGAAGAGTTCTAAGAGAAATATGCTGTATGATACTTCGTTCTCGTGTATCTAGTTTTATTCTGATTATAGAGTTTTCATTCTATTTTTCTTGAATTCTGAGTCCAGATAGTATGATACAGTTTCTCTTTCCTTAAAGTTGTATAAAGAAGCACTAAATTATATGGTTTCAGGATGGTCTTAGAAGAGTGAAAATTATTATTTTTTCTATTATTATTTTTATTTTTCCTTGGCTTTCTCAATTCAGAGTTTTTTCTTTACTTTCCCACAGGTAAAACTTGTTCTAGGGTATCTTGCAAGAAGCTATACTAAAACCTTTTGTATTTCTGATAGTATTAGAGTGTGTGTCTTGAAGGTGACACATGTATAACAAAGTATATAGTACTATGATTTTTCCATTGAATTGAATAAAACAATTATCTAGGCTACCTTGGCTTGAACTACTACCATTTTCTCATTGTCCCTACAAGACACAAATACTCTACTACTACCATTTTCTCATTGTCTCTACAAGACACAAATACTCTACTAGTGAGAGATTTATTCTTCGGAAACACAGAGTATATCCTGTAGGAATAAATTCTGTAAAATATTAAGTGGCATATACTTTTGGACTGCTTTTGCCCTCAAGATAAGTGTTCATCTTAAAAAATAAACTGGGGCTGCTCCAGCTTTCTTTTCTAGCAGCATATGCATTATTTGAGGATTTTATTATTTTGAGTTTTATAAATAGCGTTGTGAATTAGTATTACCACAGAAGAGGGAGAGTAAAAAGAAAGGGGAAAAAAGCAAGATTAAAAAACTCTGGGAATATTCTCGAGTTCATTCAAAAAGCTCATCTTTTAAGATATCTTCCTGTTTACTTCTATCCAATAGAATATTCATAATATTTCTTTTATCTATATGTAAAAAAAATTGCATTGTTTGACATGATCAACACTCAAAAATAATGAAAACTGTACTGTTCAGTTCAGTTCTGAAATTAGGAAGTAGTTTGTATTATATTAATTCATTGTTGCTTGTGAGAGCAATGGTGACCATTTGATGGGGTGGTTGGTGATGAAGAACCAGCTTTTAATTTTTTTTTTTTTTCACATGAGCAAAGTATTTAGAGATGAAAAGGAAAGATATTAAAATACACGTATTTTTGGTACAATTTTGTACAGATGGAACTGTAATTGGTGCCTTGGGAATAGTACATATAGTGAAATATTTGAAATGCTAATTCATTTTTGCTTCAGTTTTCCAACTGCCAGCTGTAATTATGAATCTCGTTTAACAGATGCTAACTAACATAGGGAGTAACTTCACTCCTGGAGTAATCCCACTGAGACATGGAAGTAATGTTAAGTCTCAGGTACTTAGGTATTGGTGGAGATGCAGTTCTAGGAATTTGCTGGATACTGCTATTAATGACTGTTAATGACTTTTGAGTACATAGGTTATAAACCATGTGTACTTTGACTATATTTTGTTATATGTGAGCTAGGTTATTCACTAATTTTCTTTATCAAGATGAATGGAAGCCTTTAAATTTAAATATATCACTGTTTACAATCCCTAAAATTTTTTAGAGAGGAAGATGAATCTGAAATCTTTTTTAGCTCCAGAGAGCTCTCATAAAATTTGAGAGATGTATGTGAAATAATTTTAATTAGGTTTATATTATTTTCCAATGTCATGTATCATATAAAAAAAAATGTTCTTATAACAGTAATAATGTCTCTACAGTTCCTCAAATCTACTTTTTGAATTGTCTAAAACATCTGAATAAGTTCTATACAAGCAACGATTCAACTGGCAGAATGAGCTGAAATAATAACTTAAGTCTTCTATCAGCATCACCCTTCTGAGAAAATGTTACTAACCTATTAAAAAGACATTCTGTTTTAGCCTATCTTTATTTATTGTTAAAATATAAAGTCAACTAAATGCATAGAGTATTTTTTTTTTTTTAATGAATATCTAAATATATGTACCTTCTGTAGTTCCATTTTTATTTAACGAAAAAAAATTGCATTTCACTTCAGTGAGAAACTCTATATTTTTTAGTCAAGTTTGGAGACCTAACGTTGAACTTGCAGGTCAAGTGAGATGTCTTTGTAATTGCAAAATTAAATATTATTAATATCCTGAATTACTTCTTCAGTCCCATAGGACTTTTCTACAAGGATGTAGTAGGAATGGATCCAAAAATGTTCTGTGTAATATTAATGGAAATTACTTTAACTTTTTTGTCATGGAACAGGAAATATTTTTCCTTTTTTAGCACTTTGTGGCTGATGAACAATCCTATAAGATTTTGTAGTATAAATATGATTTTGTTTTAGCTTCAGAAATTCTAGAGCAGGGTAGTATTCCCTCGCTTCCCCACTAAAGACAGAAAATTCATACTGGATAAAGAAATAAAGGCATGAAGGAATGAACTACACGTAGAACAAATTCTCCTCAGTTCTCAAAAAAAGAAAATAACCTTATTATCTTGGAGGTGGTGATGATGTTTTTTATTGCCTGCCTTCCTTCCCTCCCTTCCCTCCCTTCCCTTCCTTCCCTTCCTTCCCTTCCTTCCCCTTCCCTCCTTCCCTTCTTTCTTTCCCAGGTGATTTTAAGATGCTTTAAAAACTAATGAGAAAACAGTAGTCATGTTTTGAAGCAACTTCTGATGCTTCAGAATAAATTGAAGAACAGCTTGATTCTGTGCTTCCTTTTGAATCTTAAACTTAGGCAAAAGTATTTTTGTCTTTCCTCAGATGCCTTTTCTTCTCATTAATGTGAAAGCACTGTAATAGAGTAAGTGATTTGTTTTGATAAGAACTCATACAGGTATAATTGTACAAGGGTGAGAAGAGAGGATAAAAGATTGTATTGTTTCTGATTTTCCTAAATATTGAACCACTCTTTACATTTACAATATCCTTATGTCAATGCAAAAACTAAAGATATGATTAATGCAGTACTTAGAAAGTTAAGTCTATTTAAATTTCAGTCTGGATTCAAAAGCAATAAAAAATATAACAGGAAACTTCATATTGCTTCACATTCATGGTCAGGGCCACTACTGGAAGGGTAAGAGAGTGTGCAATAATTTGCTATGTGTTTACATGAGGTTTTTTGAAAGCATCATGGAAGAAACAGCATACTATGTTTTAGGAGTTAATAGGGATTGATTAAGAAATAAAAAGGCTCCTTTCTTTGTCAGCCAATACATTTTACTTGCTTTCTTTTTTTGATACTTTTTTCAGGATCGTTTCCTGTGCAAATTCAGAGGTTCAGAGTTAGAGACTAGAACTGAGGTAGCTAGTTAGTCACATAGTCTTATGGAAGATAAAACCCCCTAATTTTCAATCTTGTGTCCATTAAATGTGCAAATTCAGAGGTTCAGAGTTAGAGACTAGAACTGAGGTAGCTAGTTAGTCACATAGTCTTATGGAAGATAAAACCCCCTAATTTTCAATCTTGTGTCCATTAAATCTCTTTCTATTGCATGTTCTTATTTTTGTATTTAGTTATTAGAGCCAAACAAATACACGAGAGGTCTCCATTGTGCAACAAATATACTACATTTTGCTTTATACCGTCATATTTGTTTTCTTGATGCTAGTGGAAGGTGTCAGAAGCTTAATCAAGTTAGTGTATGATGGGCTCTGAGAGGTTTTGACCTTTTACTTATGCCTTGAAAAGAAGGACCGTTCCTACCCTTGCGAAATGCATGAAGTGGTTAATGCAAGACATGCACTGAGTGTGCTATGCTGACATCTGGAGTAGAGTGAATTTTTTATTAGGCTTATCATTAACTTAACATCATAAACCAAGAGTAATAGCTATATGTAGATAACATGTATATGATAGAGTGTGATAATATTTAAAAATAATGACAAGTGAGACATTAATGCGTGTATGTGTATATACGTATGTATAAATGTGCCAACAGCTAGGTTAAAAAGCTGATAAAAATCAGACTATAATTCTGTTTTTGATTACAATTAATGCCTAAGGAACCAGGCTGCATTGAGCAATTTTACTTAGTGATGGGCAGCATAGTTGCCTTTTTTAATGGCAAAGCTCAGATTCTGAGCTATGTAACCTTCCAGCAGAAGATTTCCCTATAGTGTAATTTTATAGTGCTGGGCATGTTAGGGTGTGGTCAGTTGTTTGCTGGGGTAGTAGGAAAAACTGTAAAACTGTTTAAGAAGCCGCTTTTCTCGGGGACAGTGTGAAAAACGTCTTTTTGCATGAAAGGAGAAAATAAGTGAGATCTGTTCTGTGTCTCCTTCCGGGGCTGCCCTCTGCCCCAGCCGTGTGGGCTGTGGCTCAGCTTCCTTCAGTCACTTTCAACAACTCTCTGTCTCCCTCTTCCTTCCCACCCCGTATCTGCAGCATCTGGATACAAAGTGCAAGAGAATACGTGTCATTTTGTTGAGATTTCAAACCAGTCTTGACCTATTTAGTCTGTAAGGAAAGACACTCTGCGTACATGTCATGGTTTAATGTCTTGCCTTGCTGTGACCTTAAGACTGCAGGTGAGAGAGAATGGTTTTAATGAACAGCCAAGAAACCAGGGCAGGACAAATTCTAAGGTGTTTGCTTAGCCATGAGGTGGGCTTTATTTTTAATGATGAGAATGAGACAATAAAAGATGCAAGATTCAGGCATTAATTTCCTCTGTAGTTTTAGTAGTACCAGAAAGGTGTTCATGTTTTGTATGCAACATTGGGAGCAAAATAAATGTATTGGGTTCAATGATGTTGCTAGTATCTCTGTTGTAGTGAAAGATATTTGTTAAAAAACTGCATGTTGTAGATAAAATTAGTTTTAAATTGATTTGTTTTCAAATTGGGTTAGCCATTGAGACACAATTTTATCTAAGACATTAAGGGGTTTCTAGACAGCTCTTTCCTGAATATCACCACAGAGCTCTTTGGCATGATACCCAAATTAACAGCATGCTGCATCATTAAAAAATAAAAGAGCTGCAATTTTTTTCTTGGCATAGATTTCTGCAAAGTGATAAAAGACTCCCTGTGTTGATTACAAATACTGTAAAATGTTTACTTTTCTGTATAAACTTGGGGCATTTCATGCTTGGATATAATATGTGTGACCTCTTAAGACCTTTTTGATTTTTGTGCTATTATCTTGTTTGACCAGAGTTTCAGTTCTCATATTCAGAAGAAATTTTTGAAGGATAATTTTGAAGGATAAAACCAATGTACCCTGCAGAGAAAGCAAAGGCAATGAAAGCAGCTGTAGTCAGGAAACACGTCAGTTAGGCATCTTGGACTTAGTTAACACTTACTCTTTTACTGATGGAAAGTTGCACAGTTTCCCAGTGCCCTCATTTCCTCATATTTAAAACAGGAATAAAATTGACCTGGCATTCAAACAAGTGATGCTGTTCTTTATTTCTGAATTTAAATACTAGAAATGCTTTGCTATTAGATATTCGTTCATTATTAGACCAAACACAAGTTTCTGGTGTTCCAGTTCTAATACACAGAAATTCCCAAGCCTCATACATTG
Source organism: Chloroceryle aenea (assembly GCA_013399075.1). Lineage (NCBI taxonomy): Eukaryota > Metazoa > Chordata > Aves > Coraciiformes > Cerylidae > Chloroceryle > Chloroceryle aenea. The sequence continues at coordinate 371,128 of VWZY01012033.1, forward strand.
TAGTTGTTCCCAGCTCTTGAAAGTATCATCTGAAGAACCACATGCAAATTCTCAGTGACGTCTGTGCACTCCAAATCTCTTCCTGCGTAATCCCATATGAGCACAAAACCTTCCCAAACAGAAAGTGTAGTCTTCAGATTTTAAGAGTTGTAAAAAAAGGATTACAGCTGGATAAAAGCTTGTCAGGACTGTTGATTATATTGCCTTTGCTGTCTGTGTAATAAAGAGTCAAGGATGGGCTACTTCTGCCTTGGGCAGGATAGAAGATGGCATTGGACGTGTTCTGTAGGACACTTGTAGAGACTTATTTCACAAGTATTATACTTTAACTACTTGTGATTACAGGTCACATCCTAACCCCTTGAGCTGGCTGAAAGACAGGAATTTAATTTCATAAAATAGTTTTGCTTTTTCATTTCATTGGAACAGAAGCACGGCCTTTCATGCTTTTTGGTGTAACACATGGGTAAAGAGTGTAGCACATAGGAATAGGAGAACCTACCCTGCAATAGCTGGTAGACTGGAGTCCTGAATGCCTCTTGTGCTTAAACAAAACAGGGATGCAAATCTGAATCTCCAACTTTGTTTTGTGTTCTGAAAATGTTAAAAAAAAATGTTCTTATGAAAGGCTGATATTTTTACTTCAGCTAATTTCTTTTGTTGTTTCATTATTGGTAGCATGCAGTGGATAGCTTTTGTGCTATAGCCTCCTACTATGGAGAATTATATTCCAGATAACTTTCATATTGAATAACACACAATGTCAGAAGGAATTGACATTTATGAAAAATAGAAATATGAGCGCTAATGTTCCTACTGTGAAATTCTGGAGGCAGTTAGTAAGAAATTTTAATCAGACATTAAATAATCAATAGTTGCTAGTTTACAGAAGGTTTTCCAAAATTTTAATTTCTTTGGTTTTAGGATATTGGAAGTTACAGATATAATTTTCAAAAGACCTTAAGGAGTTATAAGTTTGACTCCCATTATATTTACAAGTAACTTGAACATATTATTACCTCAGGGTTCCTTGAAAATCCTGGAATGCATGAGTTGGGTCAGTTGTTCCTTTACTTCTGAAAGCAGTGAATTTCCATATTCTAAATTTCTAGTCCTTCAGAGATGTATGGATCTGGATAAGGGGAAATGAAACATCCTTGGTTAAACTTTGAATTCTTAGAAGACTTTGTAGAGGAACTTTTAAATACCTCATAATGAGTAAATGCAGTTTCTTTTTTCTTCTTGATCATGTTTAGCATCCATCTATTTCTAAGAAAAAGATCACATATTATCAAAGACTTCATAATTTTTTTTTTCTTTTTGTTGGCTGCATAATTTAAATAAGAGAACTCCTGTGTACCGGGAAAGATATGTGGTGTGGGGACTGTTGTTTTGTTTTTTTTTACTGAAAAGCACTTTATTTTTTTTTCTATTTGTAGTGCCAACAGAAAAAAAGGTACTAACCATCTTTGTTTTTTTCTAGTTACCTAAATTTGTCTTTGGGCTGTTATCTTGAATTGTTCTGGGAAATATTTAGATTAACTGACTAGCCAGTTGCTCTTTAGTTTATTTTTTATAACTTTGGGTTATCAGTCTAAAATTTCAGGGGGAAATGTTTTCTGTGAATAAAATGTTCTGAGTATACTTGTTACCTTCTCCTTTAGTATCATCTGATCCATAATTCAGTTGCTCTTTAGTTTATTTTTTATAACTTTGGGTTATCAGTCTAAAATTTCAGGGGGAAATGTTTTCTGTGAATAAAATGTTCTGAGTATACTTGTTACCTTCTCCTTTAGTATCATCTGATCCATAATTTACCCACGCATCTCAACTCCTTGGTTTATACTGATTCTAGGTTAGATATATAGTCTCCATTAACTTCAGAAGCAGTTCATATGGATTCACATGAAACACTTGAAGAAAAAATTATGTCTATTTATTGTACATTGGGTCTTGGAGCACATGAACCACTTTCATTTCAGGTGAAGCTAATGTGGGAGATGCTCTCCAGTCAGACATTCAAACTGCAGAAGCAAAATAGAGTTGAAATGTTCATAACGTGGACATCAGATCCTCTGTACCAAGATGCAGCCAGAATCAACTGTAGCCTGACAGGGCATTTTCTTGAAAAGGGACTTGTGCCTATTTACCTTTTCATGCACAGAAAAGAAATCATAGAATCCTGGAAATGTCTAGATTGGAAAACACCTGTGTCACAGACCAGCCAACAGCATTACCTTTCTTATTCAATGGTTGTCATGACTTTTAAAGAAAAAAAATGTAAGCTGGAAGCAGATGCTGATGAAATCTAGCCTCAGGAGAGGTCTCTTTCTACAGGCATCATCTCATCAATAAAGGTGCCCTCCTACAGTTCTGAATAAATCATATGAGAAGTGGGATTAAGTCTTGTGCTTAGTATTCCCTATTGCCTAACTTGAGACAGTTGTCTGATAAGCATGCCAAGGACCTTTGTATTGTCTTCTTCCCTTCCTGCCTCCCTCCCTCCTTGCCTTTTCATCAGTTTAAGGCACAGCTGAAGGACAGAAAAGAGGATGAGAAGTCAGCCTCCTTTTCACTGATCTGATACAATCTCTTCCATCTCTGGACTTGGGAGCATTTGAGCTAGTGGCTACCACTTGCTGTGCAGTGACCTCTCAGCTCTGGCTTGCTTGGGCTCCTGTGAGTACAAGTGATAGACATGAGTCAGCCCAGCCTGCTATGCCAAGAGGAGACCTGAGATTTTAGGTTATTTGTGCTGTGTGGCTCCTACAGATTCAGTGGAAGGCAAGTTGAGGATCAGACTCCAGGTTTAGAAATGCATAGTCCAAGGCTAACTGTAGCCTTGGTCTCTGTAGGAGACTCTGAGGAGCAGCCCTTTTTTACCAAGGAGTAGGATGAGATCTTCAGGGAGGACAGTTTTCTCTACTTCAGAAGCATGGGATGTGTTTAATATGTTAGGACCGTTGTGACAGGCTTTGAATCTGCTATGGTAAGCTACAAATTCCCTCACCAGATTCTTTCATGTAGCCTTTTTAAAAGTTACTAAATGTCCTTCCTTTTGTTCTTTTCTACAGTTCAAACTAAAACATGCTGCAGGAGGCTGTCCATATTGTCAGAAGTTGGCATTTTTAAAAGAAAAAAGAAGTTGTCATAAGAGTGATTAATCTCTGAAGACACATTTCCTTTTGGTGGATAACAGTAGAACAGTGGAGATTTTTCAAAGTATTTGTGCAAAGCAGCATATTATTAAGCCACAAATGTAGTCTAAATTCAAAAGACAAAATTAGGGTGCTTTAACTTTCTCTGGTTTTAGCCTGTTTTGTATATCTCTGGACAAGTGATAGGTATATGTGAGCAAGAACTTCCTGTGAGATATTGACCTGGTCTCAGTCAGCTGCTCTGAAATTTGTTAAGTAATCTATCTAATATGTCTAAGGACTAGCATATCAGAATCAATCCATCCAAATGGCTCAGGATGATCAATAAAAGGATAATAAATCCGGTAATTCTCTGTGATCTGCTCTGCTGTGAAGCTACTGGGGAAGCCTTGTACGGTATGAAGATTAATTCTAGTACATATTTGTTAGGGTGACAAATGCTCTGTGCCAGAACTGTGGCTGGTGAAAAATTCATTTCAGATTAGTTTTCAAACTTTATTTTCTGCAATAATCTGCTGTCATGAAAGTGAATGTCAACAAATGGCAATTGCTGAGGATGTTTTCAAAAAGGAAATAGAGCAGAAGTTTACAGGAGGAGTTTTCCAGCTTTTCTTTTCCTTTTGTGAATATCCCACCTAATTTCTGTTTAGCAAAAGAATCATCTCTCTGATATTGTTCTATTTTTTAAAAAACAGCAATTATAACAACAAATCATTCTTTAAGTATAATACAGTAAATACAAAGGTTGAAGGGGTAATAAGTGCATTTAAATAGTTAACAGCCTAGCCAGATTAAGAAGAGTAGTTATCAGTTCTTTATGAGAAGAGAAAAAATACCCTGCTGTTCAGGCACAGTCCTGGGAGTAAGGAATTTTTTTGTTTCATTAGACTGTGGTAGGTATAGAATCAAGTATATAATCTAGGAATAATGCCATATATAGTTTGTTTATTATTTTTCCATTTGGTATTTATTTTTAAAATAATAAACAGAATGATGTCTCATCTTGATGGGTGCCAGTTGTGGGATGCATCTCTGAGGAAGAGAATTCAGTCCTACCTTAAATGTAATTTTTAAACTGGAAACAATGTTGCACTCTTTCTGCTCCATTTAGTGATATTTCAATGATGATAATAGGTATAATTTAATTTAGCCTTTGTCTGCAGGCTTCTTGGTGTCTAATGGAAGTCATCTCAAAAGTTTAGGAGACCAGTTTTAATAAGTGCTGGCATCCTTAAGCAAATTTAGCAATATAACATATTCTGGATGAAACCAAAATTGATTTCAGGCAGATACACTGGTCAAGTAAGTAAGGGCAAAGTTTGTATAATCTTAGTGACTTGCTTCTTGGGTTACGTTGTCAGAGTGGCCTTCAGAAACACCAAAATGTCAGCACCCAAGTAATACTGGAGATTGTATTGAAGTGCTGTGATTGTTTTTAGTACAAAAAGGATTAGAGAAGTTTTTCAGGTTCTGATTTCTAGTGCTTCTTACTATTGGGAAAGAAGAAAAAAACAATGGAAAATGCCTTAAAAAGAGAAGTTAAGACTTTAGCCTGTTGCCATTTGAAAGGCGAATGGAAAAGACACCTTGGTTCATTTTCCTTATTTCATAAGCTTTCAGTTCTTGTTTGTTTGCTTGCTTTCATTACCAGACTGTAAATTATCTGCTGTCATGGCATGGAATTCTGAAGGAGTATTTTAGCAAGATAATAAATACATCAAGGAAGCTGTAATGGTGACACAAAAGCAAGGAAAGGAACATCAAAGACATATGATTTAAGATGTTCAAACTGTTAGCATAGCTACTTTTAGAAATAACCAAATACGGATCATAAAATGTTTTCTTAGTTTGTCAATAACAAATTCAGGTGTTGGCATTTATTTTGGTATGTGGACAAGGCTAAGGGAAAACCAAATTCAGACTGGCACAGTAGGATTTTTTTTTTTTTTTTGCCTGCTGTGCTTTTATTAGGCCACAGATTCATCTAGGTTAATAGAGTTCAACTTACAGAAGTCTCTTAGAATAAGGTGAGATAGCACTAATGCAAATTAAATTCAGCCATTTATGTCAGTGTAGAAATAGAAGCTATTTGTGATTAGTGGCACAATGTTTCATTTCTGCCCATCCCCTCTCTGTGAGGGTTATTTCCTAACTGGAACAGACAAATTCAGCTGTTGGATTGCCTCATATGAAAAAAGATGTAACATGGAGATGATACATTTGAGGGTTCATTCTTGTAGGCGGTATGTTTTTAATGTTCATAGGAAATACCAATAGATAAATAAATAAAAAATTAGTAAAAAAAAAAGAAAGAAAGGATGGTGCTTTTCATAATAAATTGATATTCAGAATCATAGAATCATTAGGGTTAGAAAGGACCTCTAGGATCATTGAGTCCAAACTTCATCCTAACATCTCTCTATCCATTAGACTACAGCCTCAAGTGCTATATCCACTCGTTTTTTAAACACCAGCAGGGATGGTGAATCCACCACCTCCCTGGGCAGTCTGTTCCAGTCCCTCACCACTCTTTCAGTGAAGAATTTCTTCCTAATATCTAATCTAAACCTCCCCTGACACAACTTGAGGCCATTCCCTCTCATTTTATCATTAGTAATTTGGGAGAAGAGACCAACACCAGCCTTGCTACAACCTCCTTGTTGTTGTAGAGAGCAATAAGGCCTCCTCTCAGTCTCCTCTTCTCTAGACTGAACAACCCCAGTTCCCTCAGCCTCTCCTCATAAGGCATGCTTTCCAGACCCCTCACCAGCTTTGTTGCCCTTCTCTGGACCCATTCCAGCACCTCAATGTCCTCCTTGGACTGTGGTGCCCAAAACTGGACACAGTACTCAAGATGTGCTGGCTCATATTCAGCCGGCTGGCCACCAGCACACTCAGGTCC
>VWZY01012033.1:382740-397270 GCA_013399075.1 Chloroceryle aenea
TTTTTTTTTTAATAGGGTTTGTAATCCTTTTGGTCTCAACTTGTTCTTTAATAATCAACTCCTCCACTTACCCTTTCTCTGTGTGTTCATATTGGTTGTATACAAGTCCATGTGGATTTAGGAGCAGAGAAGCCTTCCACTTTGGTTAATGCATTACCAGAAAAAATTAATGAATCTCCAATATTATGACCTTCAATTTGACATAAATAGACCTCTTTAGTTAGTTTTTCTAGTTCTACAATGTTTATCTTCACACTTCTACACTTACTGCATATTTTGAAACTGTTACTATGGTATTATTCAACACTGTATTGTATACTGCATACTTGGCAGATACAAGAAAGCTTGTAAACAAAAGTTAACGGTGTCTTTACTTCTAAATGGTAAAAAGCAGGTTTTCAAAGAAATGAACTTTTGTATGTTTATAAACTGGATCAAGGTTACTGATGATGATACATAACCCATAAAACATGACTGAAACTCTAGATCTTGCCATGTTGAGGAGTATTGAAGTTTGTTTAGTGGGTTTGGTTTGGTTGTTTTTTTCTTTCTCCTTTCTCAGACTTGTAGGGCTGAACTGAACAACAATTATCTTGGAATTATGCAGGGCAATGTTTTTACAGAGTTATTGTTTCTGAAAGAATTGTGCATTGTCTTTATGTTACAGGCCTGGAAAGTAATATTTTCTGTAGATGTCAGCTTCTGTCTAGTGTGATGCCCCATGCTTCTGGTGATGCCACATGAAGCACTGAGTGGTACTGGCATATGGAAAAGACCTTTTGGAATAAGGTAGGTTTCTTGCTTTTCCACAAAGGCACAGCTTGATGAAGTTTTTTTTCTAATTACTTTTCTGTTTAATATAAACTAAGTCAAACAGGTATTTTAAGTCTTTTAAATTATGGAGAAATGTTTGATCTCACGACATAGAAGCTATTGCTGCTATTACTTGGTTGTACCTCTAGAATTATCAGCAGAAGGTATTTTCGAAGTATCACTACTGCAGTGCAGCAAAACCCACCATTCATTATTAGCAACAGAAACTAGGAAACAAAAGGATATATTTTAATTCCTATCACTGGCGATGAGAAAAACAGTGTCTATAATGGCAATGATTTCCATAGTGGACAAAATTCATTACTTGTTTTAAATACCATAGAAATAGTAGCAGAAAAATCAAGTGCATATGATCTTTCTTCAACATTATGCTGAAAAAAGTAGGATAGAGCAAATTGGAGCTAGGAAAGCAAAAAAGAATAAGCTTAGAACCAAGGAAACTTGGAAAGAGACTTGTGCTTGGGAAGGACCCTTGGATTGGGGAACCCAGAGTAAGTGCTGCAGGGTAACTGTAGAAGCATGACAGTGGAGGGGGGTAGCTGTGAAAACTGAGTGTTGTGCTGGATCCATTTTTCACTTACTTTGCTTTGTCATTGTTTTTGGTGGCTTCCTCTGTGTTAGTATCTATCAAACAGAGCTATCAATGCATGTAGGTGTTATACTGGCCTACAATGTTCTATGGGCTTCCAATAGTCTCACAGTTTTGATCCAAAACATTCTTGGGATGCTGTGACTATTATCCGTGACTATAAGTATAGTCTGTGGTCCCCATACATGTGTTGTCAGAAATAGCATATCTTAATAAGCATTCCATAGCCAAGGTTATTTCTTGAATAGAATGGTTTAATGAGAATGATTATGAGAAATGCTTACATATTATTTATGCATATCGTCTCTGGTCAAAGTGCAGTGAATAGAAGCTGCCTAAAGGCATTGGTTCCAGTTTACTGTTTTCTCACTGGCAAAAAGGCATATTAAGGTGAGAGTTTGTTACTTAAACATGGGACTGGTAAATATGACACTAAACCTGCAATAGACCCTCAACCATCTGGAATGGCAGCTGAGCCCTTGGCAGGATACCGTGGGGGATGCAAAATACACTAGTGGCTTATGTCTGGCAGTCCTATCCTATATGTTAGATGGCAGGGAACCATACAACCTGACCCAATTCAGTATGGTTTGTGACAGACTGTAATCCCAGATTCAGAGGTGATATTATAAGTGGGGATACCTGGAGACCTGCAATGAAAGAATGGTTGAAATGAAGCAAGTAAGGCAACTACTAGGAAGATGTAAGGGGGCTTGATTTATCTGATTTTCCATTGATTGCTTTTCCCACTTCTACTCTTCATGGGCTAGCAACTCACCACTTTCAAGTGAGCAACATCTTTTCTGAGTTGTTCTGTTGTGCATTATTTCACAAAAAGAAATGTACTAATTGCTCTATGCTGTACTGCATCCCCTCATTGTGTACCAAGTGTAAGGGAAAATATTACAGTTGGTATCTGACATGCGGAACTAATTTGCTTCCATTGGAGTTCAGGGAGAGGTCGTGGATATTACAGTGGAAGAAAACATTACGAATTATAGGCAGCTCGCCTCATAATGCATTTGTAATTTCCATTTGTGATGATATACTGTGAATAAAATATGGGACATCATCCCAGCCCCGTTGAAATCAGTAGGAGTTTTTCTCCTAAATTCATCTAGGCCATGACCCTAGGAATCTCTGCTGGTTCCTGGTGAAGGATTTGCCTCTAACTAGACCTCCGCTGAGGACTTAGTTTTTAATATTACTACCAAATCTGCTTCTTAGGTAATAATGCTCTCTTATTGAAGTTTATTTGTGCTTGATTTTGGGGATCCAATGCTCAAAGAAAAACATGTTTCTATACCTATATTTTTCTATCCTTAAATATGATAGTACTGTTAGGGGTAATTGTGGACTGAATCTCAGGAAACACTATCTGATAAAAAGACAGAAAGAACTTCAGAATAATTTCCCAAAGGATGGAGTGGCAATCCTGCAGGTAAGATACAATATAAAACTATTCTACTTATTGAATGCTATAAAATGAATGGCAAGGAACAAGGCTTAACTCCGAGAGGAAAGGCTAGATCACTTAATGTCCCTTTAATATCACCAGTTTCTACAATCACACTCTTTCCTTGAGCATATTATGGATTTTCCTTTACCAACTGATTTGATAAGCTTATTTTAGTGCATGGTGAAAAGTTGTTCTTAAAGTATTTTTATTTCTTTAGTAATAGGCTCTTTCACACTACTGCAGTTGGAGCACGTATCGCCCACAGATCATTCATAACTTAGAAACCCTTCTGCTTCTTATTTTGTATATAATTTTTATTTCTTATCAGTTGATGTGCTATTTAACTGCCCTTCACTCTAGTGTGTTTCACTTATTGTATAGAGTAAGAGTTTGTTAAAATTGGTGATTGGTATATGGAGATAAATTTTGATCGTCCAAAACATCAGAGCTTTTTCTGACTCTGCGATATTTTCTTAATGGAAGTATTAATTGCTTTGGAAAAAGGTACAGATGTAAAATGATGAGTGTGCTCTCATATGTTAATGTATTTTGATTTCTCTGTTTCAGTATCTCAGGTTCATTAAGCTAATTCATCAAGTCATATTGAAAGTCCCATTCTAGTGGTGGACCTTGTTTTAGGAAAGTTAGAATGCTTTTCATTAAAAATCCCAATTTGGGACAGGTTTTAGAATTACAGCCATAAAAAGCTTGTGAAGTGTATTGCATTAAGCTATTTATTGCCTAGTCCTATGATGCTGATTTATCGTTTATGCTCCTGCATTTTGCTTAATTCCTTTCAAATTATGGAGAAATCATACATTCCAGCTTGAAATCCCTTGCTGAGACACTACACCCTGTCCTTGAATTAACACTACTTCTTGTTTAAGATGGTTAGCAATGCAGTGGGGAGGAGGAGTTAGGATTATTTTCACCAGGGAGGAAAGATGATGTCTGTCTACCATGGCAATTGCTGCATTTAACTCTATGTGCTCTTTCTGGTGTCATAGTTTGTTACCTTCTCTACTGACATGTTGGAGATCTCCAGGACAGTGGTGTTGTATGCATGTCTATTATATAAGTAATAATCCAAAATATTGTCTTGCTTGTTCGTGTTACTTTTTGATGAACTCACTGTATCAGTATTAAACCTTTGTTTTGTTAATTAACTTGCCAAAGCACACCACTTATTCAACAGTACCAAGAAAACACGACATTCTCATCACAGTTGTCCCAGATTTTCTAAGTATTTGAAGTACCCTGGAGGGAGATAATCTTAAACTAATTTGTAAAGGAGCTAATATAAATCAATCTAATTTTATACAAGATTTTATAGTGATAGGAATGCTGGATGGGGGAAATGACTCAGTGCAATTTGTAACTTGGAGCACATAATACATTTGACTGATTTTTCTGTATGATACAAAGAGTTCATATGTTGCACAATGTTCATTTTTAATTAAACATTTTATCATTGCACAGTCTTTTATTGACATTCCTCATAATAGAGCTGATAAGATCTTGACCTACTCTTCAATAAAGCAATGTATAACTCAATACTCTGGCACACACTGTTCCCTTCAGAATTAAGCACACGATCTGCTGATTTAATTTAAAAATCTTATGTACTTTTATTCACATTTATTTACTTTAACTTCTTAGATTTATGCCCTTGTTTGACTTATGCAATTAGGATGTGACCATTTCTTGGACAATTATTCCTGTTTGCTTAAGCTTTTAGCTGGTTGGATCATTTTATTGAATTTTTTGTCCTTTCTTTTCCTTTTTAAAATTTGCAATAGTAAGTGATTTATAACCTAATGTGGTTTCCTACTGTACCTTTTGAGTCCAGTTTTGATTAGGTGCGGTAACTTCACTCTCTACCTCCTTAATCATAGGTTTATAGAGTTTCTGTTATCACAGAAATTCCTTCTGATACTTCATGAGAAGAGATTCCTGAATATGTCCCCAAAGATGAAAAGTTGATTCCTGTCAGTAACCTTAAAAAGCCCTATGCCTTTAGTCATACTGATAAGCATTCCTGTAGCTTGGCAGGATTTTCTCACCTGCAGTGGAGCTACAGCAAGGGAGCAGGAATTGATCCTTTCAATTGGTAGTGGCTGCTGTGGTGCCTGCTGACCCAGGAGACATCTGGAGACAAACCAGAAGTTGCCTGTAGAGCAGTATCTGAAGGGATAAACCTAAATCTCTTTTCCAGGGTTTGCTGTCTCCTACGTTAGGTTGATTATGTCAGATATGGTGGTATTCCTCTGAATGTGAAAACCAGGATTCTGTTAACAATTTTGCTGCAGGAAGTCACCCCTTACAAGTTGAGCACCCACCATTCTCACTCACCATACTCCGTAACAGGAGTTATATGTAGAAGATAAGACATTTGCCTACTTGCTGACCATCAGGTGATGCAGGACCCACTTTCTTCATAATCTCCTAACCTCTTGCTCTGTCAGCTCTGTCAGTCACTCAACCACTCTGTGCTTCTCTTTCATACTCCGGAAAACCAGATCTGGGATGTTGCTGTTTGTCCTTACCCTTGTATCCCAGATCTGTTGGTGTTCACTGTAAATATATATTGATTTTAGCTTGCAATTTAACAAACCAATTTGAAAATACTTTATGTAGTATGTCACAGAAAATGCAGAACTGCCTTCACTTTGGAGAGTTTTAAAAACGGAAGAACACAAAGCTCAACTATTGAGGATGTATTCCTTACAACCTCCACAGATTTCCAATCTTGCTTTGTCAGCAAAGCAGAACTTAAAAATCACATAGAACCTTTGAGAGCAGGAGGTTACCATGTGCCAGATATGTATCTTCCAAAATTAAACTGTTCAAGCTTTTTTGACAAAAACAAGGACCAGATCCTCAAGGATAAGTAGGTATGTAATATATTGAACTGAGTAGTCATTAGATGCTTGAACTAAACATAGATTTCTGATTTTGGTCTGATTTGTTTTTTTCCTTTGGGATGTTCCCCCACCAAAACCTTCAGGGAAATGTACTGCCATGTTATTGGAAATGTAGAGGTTCATATTCAGATTCTTCAGCTGCTGGGAGACAAGAAGCATGACAGGGCCTGAAAAGTATGAAGGTGACTTGAAAGAAAGAGTGCATTGTGTCTTTTCAGTTCTTTTAGAAGGTAATTGCTTAGGAAAAAAGAGTAAATGTAACAGCATGTGTAGCAGACTCATGGCTAGCTGCACCTAGAAAAGCTGGAGAACGGTATCAACAGAAAAACAAAGGTGTGTTTGGGGCATGTGGGAAGCTATCAACACAGATGCCAAAAGCCATTCCTCCCTGTCTTTTCTGCCACTGCTATCTGTACTTGCTAGATTAAGATAAATCAGGTAAAGGCCAGCAGAAGTTTATGCTGTTGCTTGCAGTGCAAACATATGATTGATACAATAAAGGTGCAGGGCCCCACCATCCCCAATAGAGGAGGGGGAAAGACATCTGAGAAAATGAAAAAGCAGATGAAGCTGTTAGTCATATCCATCCCTGAAAGATCACTTGCTAAACCAGACCTAAGTCATAACAGCTGAAACTGCCCATTCTGTTAGAGATACTGGACAGCACCACTGAACTAAAGATAGTCAATTTTCATCAGACTGTTTGAGCAGAGAGACTCCTCCTATGCATAGGAGGACCCTGCTCTTCAGAGGCAGTGATGAGAGTGCTCATGAACAGGCTTGTTTCCTTTTCATTGCTCCTTCCACCCTGGACAGTCCTTCAGCTGACAGGAAGAATAGGAAGGAGTAACATGGGTATTTTGCTTGATTGCTTTGTTTACCATGGGGGACAACAGCAGTTTCTTGGTTTATACCTCTTCAACTTTGAGAGGCTGGAAGTGCCTGAGCTAGCTGAAGAGACTGTACAAGCTAGCATGTTTACTGGCCTCTTCACAAATGCATGGGTACTGGTTTTCCCTCAGCTTTTCACCACAAACTGTGCTCTAGGTATCTTAAGGGGCTTCTAGAATTAGTAAGACAAGACCCTGGGTACTTAAAACACATTAGCAAAAAAATTAATCTGTTATATTTGTTGTTGAACATTTGTCTAAGTGTGCCTGTGTATGTAAGCAACTAATAGGAAGATCGTTTTTTCCATCTTTAAACAGAAAATAAAGTAGAATATTTATAAAAGAAGAAAAAACCTGAAAATCTAATCCTAGTGTCATCAATGTAAATTTTGATAAGTATTTTAAAATGCACCATGTATTATGTAGAAGTTTGTTTTCATGAGCACCACTTTAACAGCAACAATTAGACTGTATTTTTACTGAGAGAACTCCAAGAAATGCAGATGTTATTTCTCAAATGAGAAATGTTTTATCTTGGTTAATTAAATATAAAAACAAACCTTATGCAGCTGTGGTTTTGACATTCAAAGATACAACCTTGCCAGAGGGAAGGTGAAAGTGTGGTTTAACTAAGACTGTAATCTCATTTCAAGAGATCTTGTTCAAATTTATGTAAATTAATATTTTAAAATTCACTTCATCAACCACATTGTTTACATTATCTGTACAGTGTATAATCTGGCAGTTAACAAGCCCACAGAAGTACAAATCAGTAACAGGCCACACCGTTTGAGATCAGAATGACCTGGATGGGTAGTTCTGGCTTTGTTGCATGATGAATTATCCGCTTTCTAAAATAATGACAATTCACAGCCACTTCATGTAAAGTTTAATTTGCTTGTATATATGCTTGAGACAGGAGAAAAAGTGTGCTTTAAGAAGAAAGGAGCTATGGAGCATTGTTTTTGCTGTGTATATTTTGTTGGAAGTCTGTTGACTATGTGCTTTGGTTACATTCAGTTCCTTAAGAATGGGTGTATTTCACTTACCAGCTTATTACCTCATGAAATAGCAGTTATGTTAAGTTTAAAGAATGTTTTTTGGAATATTCTAAGTGTGTTATTTAAAATAAGTGAATAAGCATTACCTCATTGATGTTTTATTGGGGTGTATCCATTGCAAGTCTCACTATTTTATAGAAAATGGTTTGATGATTCACAAAGTACCAAAGTTAATTGTTAATATACTGATCTGAAAGTCTTATAAAGTAAAAACAAAACAAAACAAAAAATATACCTTGAATAATATAATTCTACTACATTATTAATATGGACATTTAGGGTGGGGTTTTGTGTTTTTTTGGTTTTTGTTTGTTTGTTTGTTTTTGCTTTTGGTGTTTTTTTTCTTGTTTTGGTTTGTTTTGTTTTGGTTGGTTGGGTTTTTTTTATGAAAAAGCCACCTCATTATTTGTACCTTTTAAGTTTACAACCTGTTATGTAGAGAATACATACTGTACCTAGAACATGCACATATAAGATAAAGTAGGAAATAGGTAGGTACTGAGGAAAACTGTCAGTTTAGATAAGGCACTTAGCCAGAATTTCACAGGTATCACAGGGTGTTAGGGGTTGAAAGGGACCTTGGAGATCTTCAAGTCCTACCCCCCTGCCAGAGCAGGATCATATAATATAGCACAGAACTTGGGAGATGCAAGTTTTGTTGTTGAATTTTTACTGTGCTCTTTATTGATACACCATGCCAGGTGGATGGTTTAATCTCCAGTATAAAATAAGTGAGAAGTTCAGCATATCATTTGGAGGAGCCTGCATTTTAGTCCAGCTTCCTTTTTTAATAGGATGGGGTTAATTTTCTGCCCTTTTTATTTCTCCTTTCTTCTTAGCTTTATTTTATGGCAGAAGCCCATTAGAACTTGTAAGATAAAGATTTTAGCCCTGACAGTCTTTTGGGGTAGTCACAATAAGAGAAAAAAAAAAAAAAAGATGAAAATATTTATATTAAATCATGAGACTTAACATTCTTAGCTAGTTTCCAGGATATATATGTAGGAAAGAATTATCAAATAAGTACAGGTATTTTGACCAAAAAAACCCACCAACCCACAATGAGAGGAGCCTTTACTACTTTCACTACACTATTTCTTTTGGTTTTGATAGAGATTCTCATAGAGTACAAAAGATTAAGTTGAAGCTATAGTTGGCATGTGTTTTAAATGGCCACGGATAAAGAAAATAGTGAGAAGTGTACTCTATTGTACTGAGATATAGATACGATAAGTCATTTTTATGCAACTTCCTGCTATGATGTTCTCCTCTTCCCTGTATCCACATACACAGTGAATTGCAGTTCTGGTCTGGATTTAATGAAAGGACATTCTTCTGCTCTGCGGTTGCTCTCAGTTGTTGTATTTAGTGCTCTGATATGGCAGCTTTCACTGTATCCATAAAATATGAGTGAGCATCAATAAGCTATCCAAGAGAAAGGAGTTATAAGGAGGTATTTGAATGAAGACTATATGAAAAAGGAAAGGCAGTTTATACTCAGGCACCAGGGAGAAAAGAACAAGGTCATTTGGGCAAGAAAGCCTGTAAGCATCCTGTCAGAGGGTTAGATGGCATTTGAAATTGTAAATTCTACACAGAAATCAGTGTGTTTTGTGAATGCACACACATTGCTGTAGTGAAGCTCTTTCACTCACCCTGTGCTCCGTCTGCAGCTCACCAGGTATTCATAACATGAAGTCAAATCCACATTCACCAGTCACAGATTATGCTGGGGAGAAAAACAACCTGCAACAACTATTTGCAAGAACATTTGCACTGAAATTCCCATCTGAACAAAGCATTTTGACTGATACGAAAGTAGATCCCTTAGGCAGTTGCAAGCATTTCTGGAGAATTATCAAAGAGAAAAGGCCTTCTTGTCTACATGGATGGGCTACCCAATCAGGAAAAGAGAACACTTTTGTGAACTAAATGACCAGTCACACATTGCAAATAACTGAAAGCAATTATTTGTATCAGTCAGTTAAAAATTGTGTCGTAGGGTCAAATATGTTTGCATACACTGCCCAAGGACTTGTGACTTACAAAGTAATTAAGAACACCCATGATCTATTTGCAGACACCCGGTGAACAAATTTAAGGGCTCAGTCCATTTGTTATGTTTCCTAAGGAGTAATTCCACCAGCTCTAGCTAAAAAATGTATAAAATCAAGACCAGAACAGAAGGCTTCATCAAGTACTGGTAATGTTTTTCCTCAACACCTGCTGTGATACATCCTTTATTGATATGAATAAAGTATACAATGGATTCTGTACCCAATTCTGTGATCCTTCTCAGCCCAAACCAGCAGAATCGCAGGCTTCCAGAACCTTCAAATACCCATATTATTTTTTTTAATTAGCTTTTGAGCATGAGATACTTACACAATAATGATATTCTTCTACTAATAATATTCTTCCACTAATGATACTCTGTAACTATTCAGACAAGCCCTGTTCAGAGTCAGGCAAAGTTCTAATCTGTTTTTCTAGGAGTTCGTACTTACTTCAAGGAGCAAGTCCCTTGAGGTCGCTGGGCAGAAGAGGAAGTCTTGTTGAGTGAAGTGCTGGGCAGGACTGGTCCCAGAGACACAGGTTCCATAAAGCTTTTCTCATTCCCACAGCTACTGCAAACAGAAACATCTTCCCAGTTGAGGAGGAGGGAGTGGTAGTCGGGGTTGGGAGCATGCAAAACTCAGAACCACAAGATTTTAAATTCCATTGTATATTTAATGCAGTTATTGTTCTTCCTGGGCTAATATGTTACTAAAGTGAAAAGTGCAGCAGTCTCTCTTGTGTTGCTGCATTTCACACAGGTCTTATTTGGATATCGTATTATAGTTTGTCCCTAAAAAAAAAAGATAGTTTTTTTAGAAGGAGTAAAAGGGTTAGAAAACAGGCTTAGAAAACAGGGTGTAAACTTTCATTTACGTTTCCTTTGTAAAATCATTAGTCTCTCTTTTGCTTTTTGTTCTGTAGTTATTACTAGCACCCCCTTTACCCACCTTAAAGGGCAAGCAGGAAATTCATGTTTTCGTTCATCAGCCCATCCCTCTGAAAAGCGTTCAATATTAAAACAGTTTGTGAGGAGCAAAGGCAGAAGAAACAAGAGTCCCAGTTAGACCATGGCAAGGTTAGGAGATGCATGTCTGATGCCGGCAGCAAATATCGGCTCTTCTTCCTGTACAATTTTTGCATGGGGAGACCAAGTTAATTGGGGTATGGCTCTGTTCTTTCCTTTATGTGTGACCTTTTATTATCTCTGTGGCCCTGTAGTTCATGCAGTGTCATAAAGCTGTGGGAAAGTCTTTCAGCTAGTGTTATCAGCTGTTGGAAATTATCTTAAAAAATGACATATCTGTGTTGCCTTTTGCCTGAAGGTGTCTGAGAGTCTGTAAACTGCTACAAAGGTGCAATTACTGTGGTTGTGATTTTGCTGTAGCTGAGTATTGCTTGTGCATCTTTTTCCCTTCTTTCTCTCCCCTTCTTTCTCCCCCTGCTTTTTAGTGCAAGCTGTGGGCTGGCAATCAGGTGTTGTGCTGGGGAAGGGTGTTACTTGCGGAGGGGGGGGGGTTACATGGCATAATTCCCACGAATGTAGGAGGATGAAAAAGATAAAGAAATTTTGTTTTTCTGAGCTAGAGGATTCTCTGCATGACTTCCCCACTGATGGGATCATGTGCTTTCAGTCTGAGATTTTATTAACAATTCAAATGGAAATTGAGGGCACAGGAGGAGCAGATTCTCACATAAACTTGATCTGTCCATGAATGCAGTTCTCTGTTTGCCCTGACCCTGCATGGCTTAAGACACTGCCTGTGAGGCCTGAGTGCCAGACACAAAGACCAAAATGAAAAGCAAGCACATTCCAGTAGTCTGCACAAAGGCAATGGAGCAGTTTCTAGCCATCTCCCCAGGGAGAGATCTTATCTCCTTTCGGCTAAAACCCTTTAGAGTGTTTATTTGTACTCTAGCACCCGAGGTTTATGAATTGATATGGATGCTGATTAAATGCTCTAAGTTTCCTTAGTAAGTTTGTTTGGGGGGAGCCATGGAGGTGCTCTGAGTGCATTTTCTTTCCCAAATATGTTTCGATATATTTATCAAAAGGTTGCTCCAGTTTCCCAATGAGTGAACGCAGACAAGTGCCCAGGGAGAAGTCACTCCAGAAAGCACATTGATTAGTCAAACTCATCGCCACCCTTAGGAGAGTTTGTAAAACTTTGACTTTAGGACATTTTGCCTGATTTTAATATTTAAAACTTTAGGGCAGACTGTCACTGATGCTGGTTGCTTGTTCTTGCCAGCGCTTGGGAATGTTGCTCCAGAGTAGCTGTACCGATTAAATGTTGTGTATACTCGATTGACCTTGTGCTATGAAGCCAGCAGTGCACTGCACTGGGGCAGAGGAAGGATGCTGGTGTCAAAGCTGCTGTGGCCACATCTGCACGGCCATTGCTTTCCGCCAATGACAGCTGGTGGGTGATGCTGCCTGTCAGAAATTCTGTGGGGGATGAGAGCTAGTGGGTGAATGATGGGGATTTGTTGGTGTTTTTTGTTGTTTTTCTTGAGATTAGAAGTGGAAAAGGCTAGCATCATGTCCCACTGCTAAAATATAAATGATATGCCTGGTCGCTGCCTGATGTTAATATTGGCAGTGTCGGTAAATGCTGGAGATGCCTTAAACTATTAAATATAGATATTCCTAGATCTCCTAAACAGGCTTCTTTTTATGACTTTCTAAAATGATAGCAAAAATGCAAGTAAACAAATGGTTTTGACTGTGGCAGTTCCAAAGGTTCACAATTTTAATCTCCTTATTTTCAGTGGGGGTGGAGGGGGGAAAGAAGAAAGAGGCAAAAAAAAAAAAACAAAGAAAAAGCCAGCAACTTTTAGGTTGTAAATCATAACCATATGGGTTTTTTTTTTTATTTTTCTTAGGGCATTCAAAGGTTTCAAAGCTTTTGATACACCTTAAAGTAGATAAATTAGTGGAAAGAGACTAGCAAAGGATATTGATTCAAATAGTTTTGTTTCCTTAATTTTATGGGGGTAATATTATACAAAATTAATGGTTGTACTTAGGCAAATTGTCAGTAATTGGTGACAAAATTGCTTTATTGCTTTTCTTTCATTTGATGCTAATTAATGGCCCTACATTATTAAGTTCAAGCCTCTTCTGCATTGCTCCTTCTCCATAAATCAGAGTAAACTTTTTTCTTCGGTGTATGCAGTAATAGCTTTATAGAAATATGATAACAAACATATTTCTGGCATAATTTTTACTGTAATAATGTAAATGTCCAAGAGCTTGAAGTCATTTTGATATGAAGGAATGCATTTTTAATGTAATGTGTTAATTGATTCATGTGGTAAAATATTAGTTTTCCATATCAAAGTACTCCCTAGCAATTTACCCAGTATTTACTTTACAAAATCTAGCCTTTGTTTTGTTTTAACACTTAAAACTCCATGATCCTCTCTCCCACTATTTTACAGTGTATTTGATGAAATAGTTCTATTTTAGTGGTCTGGAGTAACACCACAGAATTGCTCATCATATTTTCTACTTGCCAGTGAAGCTGGTATTTGGTACAGAGCAGTGTTTATAATGTATTCCAAATGATATTATTTTAATGCTATGTAAATATTTTAAAGTGTAGAAAAAAAAAATGTGTCAAGTAAAAGCTACTTCTAGTTTTTCAGTCAAGCACCATGGAAAAAAAACCAAACAAAAACAAAAACAGATTTTGTGTGTGTTATTGGTTTGTTTCCTTATAATTTTTTTTTTAAAGGTGATGAATATATGTCACAAAATTTGATATATTGAACATCATATATCAAAGTATAATATAGAAAGTAGAAACTAAATATTAAATGATTATTAAAAGGGAATTTTGATAGCCTTGTAAGAATAAATTACTAAAAAAAAATACATTGAAAGCCAAAATGACTTCAAAATACAGGAGGAAATATTTTATAAGCTTTTATAGCTTCACAAATTAGACTTATTTTCTCTGTTGCCTAATCTTGTACTAGACAACTGAGAGAATGATATCTTTTTTTTTTAGTGGTAAAGGATTGCACTAATACTGAAATATTGTCATGGTAATTGTTGCCCAAATCCTATTTAACTTTAATCATAGTTATAATCAGATTTTTCAAATTTGTGACTACTTATTTCTTTAAGTGCTTTTCATCTTTTACAATGAGTAATGTTCAAAAATTATTTTTAAAATATGGTATTTAAATCTATAAGCATTTCAATCTTTATAAGGTGATATCTTTTTTAAATAAATCTTTTGAATTTTTAAATATTATAAGAAAACTCTTACCTTTATTTTTTTTTTTTAACATTTTCCTCTCTAAAAGCAGCTTTTGAGAAGAAGGAGAGAGAAAATTGACATTTGGAGTTAGATTTTTTTTGGTTTATGTAAGTGCTGTTTCTTGGATTAAAGAAGAATGGTGAAGTAAGATTCTTGGCAAGTTTAATTATTTTTAATTTGTTGAAGGAATTTTATTTTCAGTTATGAAAACTTAGACTTTGCAGTAGAGTCAGAATGCATCAGTAATCCTGAACTCTGTCCCATCCCCAGTTTCCACTGAGGTCCTCGTGCGTTTGGAGAGAAATCTGTGTTAACGTCTGTATTTCAAAGGCAGCCAAGAGAAGTTTCAGCTCTTTAGTGTACCTGCAAAAAAAAAAGATATTTTGTAAAACAGCTTCAGCTGTTTTTAGTGAAGTAATTGTAGTTTTCAATCAGGCAGGGCACAAC
>VWZY01012034.1:11482-103876 GCA_013399075.1 Chloroceryle aenea
TTGAGTGCCCCCTCAGCAAGCTCGTGGACAAAAGCAAGCTGTGTGGTGTGGTCAACAAGCGGGAGGGACAGGATGCTATTCAGAGGGACCCTGACAGGCTTGAGAGATGGGCCTGTGTGAACCTCATGAAGTTCCAAGAAGGCAAAGTGCAAGATCCTGCAGCTGGGTTGGGACAACCCCAAGTACAAATATAGACTGGATGATACGTGGTCTTGGTAGATGAGAAAATGAAGAGAGTCATTGTGTGAGGATGGTGAGACACTGGAACAGTTTGCCCAGGGATGTGGATACTGCTTCTCTGTAGTGTTCAAGGCCAGGTGGGGGGGGACTTTGATCACCCTGATCTAATGGAGGGTGTCCCTGCCCATGGCAGGGTGGTTTCAACTAGATGACCTTTAAGGCTCCTGCATGTGGGTATGGTTTCTCTTGAAAATTGTGTATCTGTTCAAGCAGGAAATGGGGATTTTATTTTATTTTTTAAAGAACATCACAAAGTTGGATAGAAAGGAAGGATAAAAATGCTGAATCTCTCCTGAGAGAAATGTATGGATAATTTCAGAAGGTAGTTTAAAAACCTCCTTCTTTCCTCCATAAACTCCTTCACTATACAAATTAAAATAATCAGCTATTTGACAAAAGTGATGTAAGGCAAAAGGTGCTACTCATCTCCAGTATAGTTAAAAAAATGACAACTGAGGAAGACAATTATTTCATCATCCACAATTCCCCCACTCATCTATAAAACTTAGAAAGACTTGGTAGCTTTGGCAGTAGGCTCATTGCAGGCTGGTTTAAAACTAAGTGGTTGGCTCAGGTGCAATAACATTTTTTATTATGCATAAGTCACTGGAAATCTGATTATTTTTTTCACTTCGTTGCACATGAGCATTCCTTTCCTTGGCTAGATTATACAGACTACAATAACCAAATATTTAGAATGGTTGCCTTAGCTGGTAGGCAGTCATTAGAGGGTAACAAACATTCTCATTTTGTCTTTGGCCTTTCCAAAAGCTCAGGCAGCTGCCTCTGTGCATTTATTTGGTGTGTGAGGCAGAACTGGCAGCTTATTGAATGTTTGCAATCGGAACGCTTTTGTTGGACGTGGCAATAATGGGGCTGCAGGATTGCCTGGGATCTTTGTTGGGATAAACTGTTGATGTCAGTGTCCTTTGCTGAAAATACAGGCTCTGATTGCCAGCTCTTGAAGTCTGGAGTCCGTTTTGGTTTTCCTGTGCTTGAAACTCTTTGTGCAAATGAAAGCCCCTTTGAGAATTTTCCAAGTTAATTGGATTCAAAACAGAGTGACAGTAGTCCTGGGTTTAATGAAAAGTATACAGTTGATGTATATATTTGTTTCAGACCACTGTAGTTTGAGGAGAAGAAAATGGAATTTTTTTTTCCAGCAAGTTGGTTATTTTGGGTTTTCGCTGTCCTGCTAGAAATTTATTCATTAAGCTCTATCAAGAAATGTTCCCAAATACTTTTCTGAATGAAATCTATACACTGAATGAAATCAATACACAATTGCATTTCAATTGTAGCTGGCATTTATCTATGCATTCCACAAGCACCTCTGAGAAACTCCAGTAATTTTCTCTGAAGTTCTCTGAATTGTCTGGTGCCATAAATCAGCCCGTTAGTTCTGGCCTTCAAAACTGCTTGTCCCCCTCCTGCATCTTTTTCCAGGTTATTAAAGAAACAGTCTTTTCATTTCTATAGTGTCTTCAATGTGGCCAAAGGCTGGATCTGGAGCAGTGGTTTGGTAGGCACCCAAAGGTACGGAGCCAGAACGGGAGGAGGGACAGGGAGTTAACTGGTGAAACTGGATGAAGAACTGAACGAGTGATTGTACCATAGCTACCTATCCCCTTTTAATTATACTGATCTGCACTCTTCTCCTCTTTACTACATCCTCTAGGTAACTTAGCCAAGGTTGGAATTGGCCACAAGAGGGCAAACTAAATGTGCATGCTCCCATATGAAAATCAGCTACAGTTGTTCATGTTGATATAATTTGGTTTGTTTTTTTTTTCAAGAAAATGGTCTTTTTCACTGAAAAGGTCAGAATTATAGGAAGGTTGTGGCTGAGGCCCAGACTGAGTTGGTTTTCAGTTTACTTATGAAGGATGACACATCTCTCTGTTTATACTTTTTTAGGTTGTTACAAATATAGACAGAATATATTTCTTTAAAGAATTATGTACAATAATAAAATGTAATAACTAAAAATATGGACTTAACCTTTTCACCATTTAACAATAAGGGAATTGCCTATAGTAACTAAATTTAGTAGCTTAAATTGAGATCGTTTTATGTCATTGTGTCCTGATAGATATATTTTAATTTTAATTTTAATTTGGCTTTCCTTTAAAGAATATCTTTCCCATTTGTCATAATGTTACGGTTGTGAGATCAAATAATAAATGTAATGAAATGCTTTTCTTTTTGGAATGGAAAGTTACAGTGACTTAATCTGATGTCATTTTACATGCTGACTTTTTAGAACACTTTCTTCCCAGAGTCTGTTGACACCAAGCAATGATTTGGTGTGTTTCTGTGGGAATTCAGGCTGCTTGGCCGTGGTTAATCCTATTGCATCTAAACTTCAATATGGCCTGGATCAAACTGCTGTGAAGGTAGATGAAGAACTGCAGGATAGAAGTAAATGCTTTGATAGGTTTTATATTGACTAACTTTGATTTGCAGAAGTTTTGGATTTATTAACCCTCATGAATTTTAGCTCTCTTTGCAGGACAGTGATTTAACACGGGCAATTTTTGTTGTTGAGTTTTGGTTTGTTGTTCTGTGGGTTGGTTTATTTTTTTTTGGTAAAATTTATCTGTCATTCTTCGTTGATATTTCTAAATATATCTCTTGCATTTTTTCTTTGGGAGTCATATGGCCTTGTGCAAATTTTAGATTGGGTTCATTTAGAATTGCTCATTTTATAATGAGACCACTTAGCAGTTGGAAAAGGATCCCGACAGAGTAAATTAAGTATTTCACAAGTGAATGTCTTTTATCAACAGGGTGTTGTAGCATAATTATGTTGTTCTGTCTGGTAGAGAGAGACTTTGAACTTCTACATCTGTACAGACATACCTGCTAAACTGAATTCTAGTGGCAGTTGGATACGTTCCCACAACATCTTGACCATATCCATTCCACTGTTCTTCAGCCAAAGAACAGCAGAATGAGTCCTCATTTATTGGTGGCTCCAGTTTTCAGGAGGTGGGATTGAAAGTTAGAAAAGTGAAGGAAGGGATTTTTTTTCTTGGAAAGGTGAGCTTTTCAGTAACAATTTCTACATAATGGCATTTCCCTATTTTTTACTTTCCAAAGACTTCTGTAAAATGCTTGTTGGTGCCTCATCACTATGGTGGATTAATTTGATAACATTAAAGGATTTTTTTTTAGTTTTCTTTTTTTGAGAGGTTTGTTTTTTTCAGAATGAAAGTTGGTTGGATTTGAAGGTGATTCACCTGAAGATAATCCAGAATCAATTGACTTACAGGTTCTGATCCAGTTTGACTTAAGAACACCAAAACCAAACTATAACAACAAAACCCCAAAGTCATAAAAGCCTAGCAAATGCTCCCACATAAGTAGGAAATGAAAGTAAATAATCCAAGTTACTGATGTGAAATAACCCATAATGGCTGCTATTTGTCTGACATCTATTTTCCTTTTGAATTAAAACACAGTAAGCACGAGTAGAGTCAAAAAACTGTTATTTTGGCAAATTGCTTTGAAGATGAGGCATAATGTATGTGTTTTTAAAGTAGATGAACACATGAAAAATGATTTTTATTCACATATACATTTATTATTTTTTTTTAACTTTGGAAAGAATATTTTAATAGGATTTTTTGGCAGCACTCTTTCCCAGTTTTCATGAAATTGCCATGAAATCCCCCCAAGCTGTTCCATACCATGCAGCCTTGCAGTACAGGAAAGAATGGACTATCTTACAGTTGGAACAACTGTCTGCATTAATGCTCATAAAGTTACCTTCCACATTCCTGTTATAAAGTTAGGATGCCTTAATACAAATCTGTCAATTTCAATGAAAAAATACCAGTCCTATTATATGACAATTTCATTTTTTAAAACTGAAATGGTTCTTTTGGCATGTACAGCTGAATGAGGCATACTTGTGCCTCATGCAAGAGTCTTTCCTGAATGAATATTGAAACCTATTTTAGACTTCATGTAGAAATTGTGATTTTCTTGGCATTATTACCCACTCAGGTTTTGTTTAACTCCAGTCTGTATTAATAATAAACCTTTATTTTTCCCTCTCCCTTTTCCCTCAAATAGACTTGGCCTACCTGTTATCTTGTTCTTTAACAGATGTAGGATTATTTACTCTAAATGACTCCTAGAGAGGAAAAGTGTTTTGGAAGGTAACTACCAAAATAGGAACTTCATGTATTTCTTAGTGTACGACCTGTGTTTAGTGAACAGCTCTAAGGGAGGTGGTTCATAATCAACTGAATTACTGAGATGAATTCCCCCCCAATATTCTGCTCACACATCAACAGAGGGATTTCCAGAGGCATCAGAAAAACTAACAGAGGTGAATTTCCTTTCTCTGCGTTTTCTGTTCCAAGTAGAAGTTCTTGCTGTCTCTGAATGAGATAAGCAACAGCTCAAAGATAGGATGTTCAGAAGAAAGAAAGGACTTTTTAGTTACTGTATGACATATGGTATGACTAGCTTATAGTAGGTCAAAACTGCCTCAGATATGGTGGTGTCAATGTGAACCTTAATGACTTAGGTTACATGTTTTATAAAGAGTAGGTAAGGTGTATGACATACCCATGTTTTTGAAGGGCTATGAAACAATAGTGGTACAAGACTTCAAGGTTGGAAACCAGCTGTGGGGTGACATATTCATGATGTAAAGCTGTTTGCCTATGTACCTCTTCAGGGGAGGGTGTACTGGGTAGCCAGCAGTTGACCCAAGTTAAAGCATGCAGAGTTACCTAAGCACAGGCAGAGTTTTCAGTTT
Source organism: Chloroceryle aenea (assembly GCA_013399075.1). Lineage (NCBI taxonomy): Eukaryota > Metazoa > Chordata > Aves > Coraciiformes > Cerylidae > Chloroceryle > Chloroceryle aenea. Next base: position 16,497 of record VWZY01012034.1, read on the forward strand.
GGATGCTGGAAGTTGTGTCTCTCCATCTGCCAGTCCAGGAGCACAACAGCCCCATGTAGATGTGTAGACTCTCTGAGGTAGCACAATGTTCAGGCAAACACATCCCACCTCAAGTCCCAGTTTCTTGAAGTAAGCAGCAGATGTGAAGTGTGAAAAGCAAATATAATTTGCAGTGTGAAATCTGACTGTCATTTGTGTTTCTGAAAGCAATGCCAAATACAGAGACTGAGTTAGTCCTACACAGTCTTTAGTACCTTTTCCTTGAAGCATTCTGACTGATTTGAGGATGCTCTTGTAATTGATTTTTTGTAAGTGTTTGGATCAACTTGTAACCTTCATTGCCCAGTTACCAAGTTTACATAAGCACTTAATAGCAATCAAAAGTTTCCCTTCTATTCCAAAATGGTACCCATGGTATGAAGGAAATCATGCATCTCAGGTTATTATTTTGTCTTGTCTAAGAAAATTATCTTCTTGTATCCCTCATCTCTTGCTTGTAAAGATTGGTGTTAGAACAACGTGCCTATTTCTGGTGCCCACAGAACAGATGAACAAGTTTGCATAGTGACCCTTTCATTTAAAGTTTTCCTTTTTAATATAGTTGGGGATAGTTTTCCTATTTGACAACTGCTCATAGATTCCTGGCTGCATATGAAACTTGTTTGAAATGTACACTGCTTGCAGAATTTTTCTGTATAAAGTATGTGTGGGAGCATCACCCAAGTTAAGCTCAACATCCATCTAACCCAGCAGCCTGTGTCTAATAGTTGCCAATAACAGGTGTCCAAACCAGCAGATAAAAGCAGAGAGGCTTCCTCAAATTGCTTTTCCATCCTCTTGAAAATATTACTTTATTTTCTGAAGAAATCTGTATCACTATGGTATCTTTCTAAATGTCTGTGGTGTGCAGCTATAGCTGCCCCCCTTTTTCGTGTTCTGTTTTGCCTTCCCTGGCTGTGGCTGCAGCTTTGAGTGCAATTTACCAACCTGTTGGTGGGATAATAGCTTTATTTCATATTCCAGACCTTGTTCCATGCAGGTGTTTTAAAAATGGAGAATAACTTTCCATGTAACTCAATTTCATGAACCATATCTAATCCATAGTTCCATGGAATTTAATCAGGGGCTGACTTGACCTTCTGCTTAAAACAGATCAGAGATCTTGTTACTTTAGAACAGAAGGGATTTCACCAACTGTGACTACTTGATGTGGCTTCTGCCTAAACAAGGAACAAAAGCTATATTGACTATTTTTGACTTTGACAGGGAAGTGCTTGAAAGAGTCCAGCGCAGAGCTACTAAGATGANACAGTAAAGCCACAAATATTTCTATCTGACAATAAAATAAAAAAGAGGGTTATATTTTGAGTTTAAATTATTCATTTCTTATGCTAAAGAGGTTATGCTAATAATTCATTTCTTATGCTAAAGAGGTTTTTAACTTTTATGAATGGCTGTGGGATTACTGCTACTTGAAAATAAGTAATGTTCTTAAAGAAATCTCAGTTGGCACTCACATTGCTTGTTTGGGTTTTGTTGTGTACCAATCAAACTCCTCTAACAACTCTGAGCCACAACCAATTCTGCATTCTTTTTTTCTTTCTCTCTGCTTAACAACTGGTATAGATTGTCAGATACAGTGCTTTCAGATTTGGAAGTTATCATCTAGAATACTTAGAAATTGTGAAGAGGGTTGAATTTTAGCAGTGCTGGGTTTTTTTGCTAGAATGATCTGGTGAATTGCTGCTGCAATGGACAAGAGAGACATGCAGCAATTAAGGTCAGAAAGATAAATGAGTATCTCTAGAAACATTCGGACATGGGCTGGTCCTTTATAGTCCAAAGAAAAATTCACTCTTTCCTTTCATCACAAGAATTTGAGTTGGAATCATTTTATACAGCACGCTGCATTTTTAAGCAGCATATGCTGGCTGGGTATTGTTTGTTCTCTTCATGGCTCAGTGGTCTTCAAAAATTAACATAAAGTAATAGGAAATTTTCTGATCATGTGGGGAACAGTCCAGAAAGAAAGGAGAACATTTTCAAGATGACTTTAATAGACTAGAAGTGTGATGGCTCTATGACCCACTCAATTAATTGTAGAGAAATCTCAAATAAAGAGGCCACTGACAAGAACTTAGCAGATGAAATAGACCCTCTGTGGCCATCTGGTAAAACCAGTGAGTTTGTGAAATGGGGAAAAATGTTGGGCACAAGTCCTAAACTCTGTAATGCTGTCTTGTGTCTCCACAAATAGGCTTCAAACAGGAGACAAGCAGCAGCTTTAAGATCGTGCAGCTCGCCTGTGAGTTTACAAAATTGGTATTCTATGCTTTCATTCCCTTGTTTTCTTTCTCAAGGAAAGCATTCAAACTAAATGAAGGAAAATGCAATTTTTTCAGTAGCTCCAGTGTAATTTTTTTGGAATGTGGTGGTCAAAAATTTTGAATGTATACCTCTCTTATTTTGCTGTGAAGGTAATTGAGGCTGATGTTATGGAGATGTCCCACAGATGGGTGACAGCATCCAAAAAATGTTAACAGGAGAAATCCAGTTTGTGATCCCCTCTTTCTTTGAGATGTATGCTGGATTTAGCATTATGGGTATTTTATCTTGGATGCATTCTGTGCTCTAAAGAAACATGCTTTGGGTTTGGATGAAATAAATAATCATCAGAAATATTGTTGGGAGGAAAATGCAAATGGCACTTAGCATGCAGTAATTGCTGATGTTTGGTGTGGCCAGGCTGTTGGTATGCACTGACAGCAGTACATAGATACTTAGACCTGCACCTTCCCATCATGGACTTGGAGGATGGAGTGATACATGCTAATACCTTTGATTTTTATTTGGGTGTCAGTTTGGGTAATGCCAAAAAAATAAGCAAACGGTGTTTTGAAGTCTGGAAGCAAATGTTTAACAGCTGTAGCTGCTTTCCTGATGCCCCTCTCTGGTGGTTGCCTCAGCCAGCAACTACACATCCACCATCTGCTTGCTCACTTGTGTGGGATCCTCCTTTTGCCCTCGGCAGCATTTGGGAAAGAATAGGAAGTGAAAAAGTGAGGGAAAAACTTATGGGTCAAGATAAAGACAACTCAGTAAGTGGGGTAAAAAAAAAAAGAAAAATAGAAGAAAAATGATTGCCTTTGCATTAGCTAATTCTCTTGCCACCTCCAACAAAGCATCCTGGTGCCCAGCCAGTATGAGCAGCATCCACCTTGGAAAGACTCCCTCCTGGTTTGCTGACCACAGTGTTATGTGGCATGGTATATCACTCAGGTCAGTCGATAGCCCCTCATCCACTCACCTACCTCCAGCCAACTTGCAGGGAAGGCAGAGGGAGAAGCACAGAAGGCTTTAGTTGGGTTGGTTCTGGGTCTGACTGATACTGTGCGAGTACCATTTGGCAGCAGCTAAAAAGTCAGTGTGATCCCAATGCTGTTTCAGTCACACATCCAAACACCATGCTGCTGTGAGGAAGATGAACTCCACCCCAGCCACACTCAGTACTCCATCGTGCCAGTTCATGCTTGCATGGTTTCCATCAAACATTTCTGAAGCTCTGAAGTACTTTCTTTTGCCAGAGTTGTGCTTCTTCCTTGCTTCTTCCATATTTGCTTCCACTAATATCCTGCTATACAACTAGCAGGGAGAGGCATTACTTTCTTTTTTCTTCTCATTCCATCTTCTCTGTCTTTTTGACCCAAACTGATAGAGTCAAGGCAGATAGCTTATTTCATTTCTATGTACTTAAATACATGTCTAAAACTTGTCTTTTATGAACTTAATGATAGTTTAATCTTTTAAAATTATTATTGTCTTTCCCCTCATGCAAAATAAGCATTCTGATTTGGCAAACAGACAAAACAAAGGATGACTCAGACACTTTAGAGTCCTAATGAGCCAAACTATCTAAGAAACATTGATTTTATTTTATTTTCCTGTATGGAAACTTGCTGAATTCTTTACATTCTTGAATTGAGAATGGATGACTTAACTCTTTCATGTGGTTTTGAAATGATGCTGTAGGAGAAGGTACCCATGAAGATTTTAGCAAGCTTTATTTTAATGTTTTTTTTTGCAAAGTAATATGTGTCAGCATGCAGCATGTCTATCAGATGTTTACACTCCTTTCTGCACATCAGGGTATAGGATGGGGACTCTTGGTTTTTGGTGTACTTGGCAGGTTCTTGCTTTATATAAACAGTATGGAAAAGAGAAGATTCTCATAAGAAGCAGCATACTTTTAGACTCTGATATGGAGAATGAATGGAATTTCTTTCCTCTCCCCCTTAACATATTTATCTTTGTCCAGCTCTCAGTCTGTATCTGTTCAGTAGCAGACTGTGGCTCTCTCCTCTTGGCTCCAGTTGGAGATGGAATGTGGGGTAGATGGTTCCATGGGGCAGGAGCTGGTTACCTAGATTCAATAGCATACATTTTAACTAAAGAAACTTGTGTGTAAATGGCAGTACTGAAATCTAATGGAGTGAATACAAGATGGATTAACTTGAAATTTAAAATTAAAGAATGGTTTTGACCAGGAAAACAGGTGCTGTTGTCATGACATGTTCTTGAAGTATATTGCTAAATTAATTATTTTATAATAACAGTCACCCTTGGTAGAAACATGATCTCTTTCCAGTGCATTCAAACCGAAATCCACGTGTAGTTAAAAATTCAATTTTCCTTCCTGCTTGCTGAAAATCAAGGAAAAAAACCCACAAAACAACACAAAAAAACCCTCAAGAAAAGCCATCAAACAAAGCTAATAAAAGCCCAATGCTTCTTTTTCCTTTAGTCCCTTCTTCCTGTGATTTCCCATGACTTCATCCTTATCACTGAGATCTTGGTATCTCTCAGGACTTTCACAGTATGGCTTGAGTAAGGGTTGACATGTGATTTTTATTTATATTAATATTTATTTATTATTTTAAATACTCTTTATTTTATTTCTATTATCATATTAAGGAGTTTTTAACCTCTGTTTTTGCTGTATTTATTTTTCCTACTTTTTGGTGTTGATTTTTTCTTTCTGGGAAGTCAGGTATGACCAGAGGAGTGGCCACTGCATTTTGGAAAGGCAAGCAGTGATGTTTCTGAAATGTCATCCTTTAAATCCTTTAATGGTTCTGTAAATGGTACTGTTAATGATTCTACAAGGCATTCAAGAAAGAGAAAAACCAAATACATTGGAGAAAGAAACATTGTGTCATGGTAAAGCTCAGCTGGAGTGCACTGTGAAAGGATGGGTCTGAGTGATGAGCATCAAAGCTCATTGCAGAGGGGTGGAAGCACTGGTATGTGGAATGAATTATGTAAGTTGCCTAAAGAACTAATTTCTTCCTAGTACCCTGGTTTGTTTTTTTTTTTTTTTAAGTAGAGGCAACAACTAAGTTTGTGGCTGTACCTATTCTGCTGGTTTGGTGTGTATTGGGTCGTTTGCTTTTTCTTTGTGTTTTTTTTTTTTGGACTTTAGTGGTAGAATGCAGAAGTATATACAACTATAGTTTTATAATAAAGATGCTTATTGTTTGTGGTTTTGGTGTGGTGTTTGGTTTTTTTTTAATAATTTTGTGCCTCTTGATTTGTTTTGCATTTGAATGAGGTTGGGCTCTGTGTGGTCATAATTTCTCCTTTCCTTCTTAAATTTTCTTGGAGGATTTTGAGAAAATAGGCTGCAAATCTTGTAATATTTTGTCATCTTCATTCATATCTGTTTGATATGGTCTGTGTAGGAGAGCTGTTGCTTAAAGTTTCCTCCTCATAATAGAGAAGGAGTGGGAATAGTGTTAAGACTGTTGGATGGCTTATTCAGAGTCATAGGATCATTTAGATTGGCAAAGATCCTTAAGGTCAGTGAGTCTACCTGTAATACAAGTATTACTTTTGCATTGTTCTGATTTTTCTCTGGTAAAGCTGGAATAAAGCAGATCTGAGGCAGGTTAGGGGAATTTTAAGTATGCACTCCTATGCTACAGGGAAAGGTAATGACCCTTAAACACAGAGTGAAGAAGCAGCATCATGTTTACAGTCTTATTTTCTATTGAACTTGTGTGGTGCCATCCATGTGAAAAAACTGATGAATAAACAAAAATGAGCATCGAAAATAAGGATAACTTGGGTAGCAGTAAAGTGTCCAAAGGCAGCATTAAATTGTCTAAGGTTAGAAGAGAGCTGATGAAAAAGGTACCGAAAGTAAAGCTGTCTCTTGGTAGCAGAACAGGGTATCGTTGTCATCTTCAGTGATATAAAAGAAATATGGCAAACCAGCTTTTTCATTCAATTGGAACTGAAAAAAAAAATCAAATCCTTCTTCATGTATTTAGCAAGGATTTGTTTGGCTAATTCAGGAGGAGCTGGGCATATATAAGGGAATTTTGCAGTGGGCTCTGCATCAGTAGCGCTCTTAACAATGTTAGTTTGACTCCTTGGAGTACAAGGATTGATACTGCTGACTTTTGAAAATCCTCTCTATTAAAACTGAGCATTTGCAACCTGAAAGATGTCTAACTGCCAATACTTTTAGTCTTAGTTCTTCACACTGAATATAGACCCACAGAGATTGTTCAAGGAATGCAAAGTAATGATCCTGAAACTCACAGAAAAGTTTCCTATCCCCGGCGTGCGTTTACCTGTGCATCAGTTTAAACTCTTAAACCTGGTGCTACTGTAAAATATAAGGCAGTCAATTAACCTGGCATGTCTTGCTGCAGAATAAGCTCCAGAGACTAAATGTGGTTTCAATAAAGTTTCTTGCATGCGAGTTGAGTTACAAAATTAAATACCCATCTGAACATGACCCTGAGCAACCTGGTCTGGTTCACCCTGCTTTGAAGCATGGGTGGAACTGGACAGTCTTGAGTGTCCTGCCACCTTGAACTTTTCTTTCTCTGATTCTGTGAAATGCAGATTCTGTTAGCTCCCTGAATGAACAGATGAAGATAGCAATCATTATTTTCAAGCTTACTTCTTATAGTAGGCTGTTAATACACCCTTAAATATCTTCTGGGGTTTTTTGGTAGTTTGTGAAGGGTGTCTTTGCTTGGTAGTTTTGTTTTGGTTTGAGTTTTTTTCAAATATTGTATTTATTAAGAGTCATTTTGGTGTGTCCCAGCTACAGGGATAACATACAACTTGTTTCATTAAAGTGTTCTGTGGCAACTCCAGTGGCAGCAGTGCAGCTGTAGGTTATGTGTACACCTACACACACGTATATTAAATGATACAGCTCTTAAAAGTGATTGTTTTATGCTGTCCTACAGGTGATTGTTTGTAAACAAGAACAAAATATACTTTTAGGGTTCTGTCCAGCATCTCCTCCTTGCAGACATAAGTGTTCAAGAGGAAATAATATCATCATTTTGATTTAGGATTGTATTTGGATACTTTGGTTCCCATCCTAGCTTGTTCCTTTGTCTCAGTAGGACTTGCATATTGTGTTTCTTCATTGGCTCATCTTTGTATTTGTTCTGGCCATTCTGTTTCTGTGTATTTAGTAGAATCTTTCTTTTAGCCAGAAAATATGTAGATCTGTATAACAATTCAACTTCTGGCAAGCACAACATTTATATCTGATGTGTCTTTTGTTACCTGTATAGCAGCTTTTATACTTCCAGAAAAATAGTATGAAACAATCTCTCTTGCTTAAATTCCACATTATGTGACTAGAAATATGCATTTGGTGTTAGTAAGGCACCAGTTTAGAGATTTACTGATTTTTCAAATACAAATGGGATGTTTTCTTCTGAAGAGAGGTTGTAAAATAGTTGATTAACCTTACCTACAAACCAGCATTTGCTCTTTATGCTTAAAATTACTTGCCTTTAGATGATGACAGCTGCTTATGATTTAATGTGAACCTTAATTTGTTTATTCTGCTTCATCTCCACATTCTTCATTTTTTTTTTTGAAAAAGTGCTTTAGTTAAATGTATTGCTTAAAAACTAAAATGCTGCTGATTTAAAGCAAATGAAACGCTGTGAAGGAGCATAAGAGGAATAATATTTTCCTTGAATTCCTATCAGTAATGTTGCTAATGTATATGTGTGTGTATCTGTGTGTATATCACACCAAAACTGCCTAATCTGGCATATTTTGCTGTGAAATTAAGTCAGCAGACTGACAGAAAAGCATCTTTGTGTGAGGATGTCTAGGGATTTCAGTGCATAATTCTTAAACAGGACTTGAGTGGTTTCAGTATATTTCTGGAAAGTAACTGAATTGAGACTTTATAAGCACGTAGGTAAAGCAATTTCTTGAACTGGTGCATTTGTGTGCACCTCTAACACCTCAAACCGTGTAGCAAATGCAGCAATTTTCCCTGGCTATTTTGGACAGTCTCTACTGCCCAGTGAAAACCAAACCCAAACATGCCATTATAAAATTGGTATGAGATATTCTTTACAAATAAGTAACATATTTTTGATGAAAGGCTTGCAGGGCTTTAGTGAATCCTTGTTTCTTGTGGTTGGCAATAGTATAGAGAAGGGTTCCTCAACGTTTGACTTTTTGGGGTGATTTTGGGGAACTCGGTGAAAAGCACCTCTCCAAATTCAGATATCTTGAGATACTCCAGGAGTAGTCTTCATACTTCAGTGTAAGCAGCAAAGTGTCAGTGAGGCTAATGATTTGGATAGTGGGAGGACAGGAACTGGAAACCACTTTCCTCTGTATGTCCTCCTTCAGAATCTGGCACCCAGCACTCCAGCTCTGAGAGAATTAATTCTTTAACATCAGCCAGAGCTGTTCAGATACTAAGTCTGTATGCAGAAATGCATACCAATTTAGGGAGGGCTTTTGTTTCTTCTTCTTCCTTCATTGTAATCCAAAGCAAATAAAGTCCAGTCTTCTTTCTCACTGTTACCTGAAAATGAAAAGATGACTTAGTATAAAGGGGCTTGTGTTAGCATTAAGGGAGGCTCTTCAACAGAGTAACCTCAGCAGGTTAAGTTCAAATATGATGCTTTCAGAAGAAGCACAGAAATGGGACTTGGAAGTTGGCAAGAGCCCTGAAGTTTGCAAATGGATGCAAACATTGGCCATGACATGGCTGCAGGCATTGCTGTCAAGCCAGAAAGGACAAGGGTACGTACTCAGTTAAGTATTGTCATTGGAGTAAGGTACTTGAGCAAGACAGATCTTTGGTTTTGCACAATGTGGTTTGGAAAATGAGAAAAGGCATTACTAGTGCTGAATGGTTGGGGTTGGAAGGAGCTTTTAGAGGTCATCTGGTCCAGCCCTCTGCAGTGAACAGGGACACCTTCTACTAGAGCGGGTTGCCCAAGGCCTGCCCAGACTGACCTCGAATGTTTCCAGGGATGAGCATGTTTGTTGTACTTCTGTTATTCTGTAGGTCATTTGATTATCAGCCAAGCAGGAACAGGCAGTAGCTGTCATACAACACACATGAAAGTACTTCACCCAAGTTGTTCTTTTGTAAAAACAAGTTATTCTTGAAAACATTTAGTGTGGCTGGAAATGAGGCTTGGCGATGCTGATCTACTGCACCAGCTCAGCAACTGGCAGAATATTCATTATTCATGCTCTCAGCTTCAGGATTTAATAGGAGAACAGCTGGCTTTGAGTGGATTCTAGGGCCTGACAGGCAGAAAATAGATTTGAGAGAGAGATATATATTTTTTGTAATCTGTAAATTGTAGTCAAGGGATAAGAAACTTATTTTACAGATTGTGATCTGCTTTTATGCACTATGTATATTTTTTAACCCCAAACTTGGAAATCTGTTGTAATACTGAATGCCCAGTATAATAGGATAAAAAAGCATGGACCTAGTTATTTTTGCTTCTCATCTCTTAAGAAATGTTTATAGCATACTTGAAAAGTGTTTGCATGAGAAGAGGATGAGAAACAGGTTGGTGCAGGCTGAAGAAGTGAAGACTAAGGCAGATCTTTTTGCTGGTTTCAGTTGCCTTTTGTGATGTTGGGGAGCTGGTGGAGCCAGGTTATTGGGATTAGAGGTAAGGGACACATTACAACATGGGAAATCCTAATTAACTAAAAGGGAAAAAAATATTATGAGTGGACAGACACTGAAATGGGATGTCCAGCCCAGGACTTGAAATCTCCATTCCTAGAGGTACTCAGAGCTTGTCTGGGCACGACTGAGCAACCTGCTCTAAGTGGGTGTGCTTTAAACAGGAATTAGACTAGATGACTTCCAGAGGTCATTCCCAAGCTAGATTATTTTATGATTATACAGAAAATGAGTATCAAATAAGAGACTTTGTTATAGTTACAAGGTATAATTTATAGGGAACGTGTTAAAACTAGATTAACTAAATAGCTTGTGAAAATACTTTGTGTAATTTGGGAATGTAAATTAGAAGCTTTAAGTATTAGAGCTGGTGTTGTTCTGCTGAGGACATTTACAGGATGTTTTGCCCTTTCTGCATTCAAAATGTGCTTTACAATATGGTTTGACCAGTAAAGTATAGGAAAGATTTGAGGAGAAAAATACAATAACTAATTTTCTTTTTGGCTATAACACAAATAATGCTAATTATAGAAGTTATGGAATCCTTTGTGGAAAGATGATGTGTATTTACGTGTAGATTACACACAGATATGTGCAGTGGTTCACAAATTGTTGCTGAGTGTCACTATCAAACAAGGAAATTTGCTTTTAGTCTGCAGATCAAAATGCAGAGTGTACTCTAGACAAATGGCTATAGCTCACAGAGGCACTTTGTTTTCTCTTCATGGCATCCAGCAGCAGTAAGTACTGAAAAATTTTTGAGGAAAAGCTATAATTTTATTAAAACTGTTTCAGCTTGATTTGCAAGTATGATGACCAACAAAAATGCATTGAAAAAAGGTTTTGGTGGTTGTGTGGTGGGTTTTTTTTATGCTAGATTTGCTACATTTTTATTTTTCAGGGCATTTTGACTTGATTTTTCTCATCTGCTATGGCCTTACTGTCTCCCTTTGTATGTCCAGTGGGTTTGGTGTAGTAATTCACTATCTCATGAGAGTGTCTTCTACTATGGGATCTAACAGCGTTGTTGAAGCATCTCTCCTAAAACCTGAGAGAGATGCTACGGTGGAGGATTTGGGAGAATATTGTATTTCACAGGCACCATGATTTTCCTGCAGTACTGTGAGGTTTATAGAGAAAACAAGAGGCTGAATGCAGAGGCTTGGAGTAAGGCTTTAGATCCCAACTTCTTTGTCCAAGTCAGACAGGTTCTCTGAAATGTTTTGTGGAGAAAATTGTTGTTCCAATGCTGTAGGTCGCAGTTGTTGACCTTTTATTATTTTTTCTTTTGCTTATATCACTGTAGCAAACTACAGCTGATCCTGGCAAAATTGGGAGTAGTTGAAAATAGGATCTCCAATCTCTCTTTACAGTATCACTGAGAAGAAATAAACTCAAACATTAATATACTCAAGTGCCTTTTCAGGCTGTTGCTCTTTTCAGCAGATGGAAGGTGGCACGTATAGGGCATTAGAGGTAATAAATGGCACTCTTCAGCTGTGATTGCAATAAATATATATATAAAGGGCATTATTACTGAACATTTTCAGTAGACTGAAGAAGGCAGTTTGAATCTAGTCTTAAATGTTAACCTTAGTTGGTTTTAGTATGGAATTCTCTGCGAAGATTTGGTATGTTGCTTTGTTTTCATGTCTGTAGCTAGCACATCTGACAGCTGTGACATTCTGCTACTGCTTGTTTGTCACCATAACTGAGACAACCTGACATACACTTCTTGTAGGTAGATGCACAGTCAAGGCACTAAGGATTTGATCCCCAGTCTGTATGTGACTGCTTTTTATTGCAGAAATTCACTGTCAGAGAAAGGAAATGATAAGTGCAGTATTTTAAAGATTAGTTTTATGGTAAATCAAGATTTCCTAAAACACTGTTAGTACTGCACTGAGCCATCATGCTCTACAAGGACAACTGGTTTCACTACCAAAGTCCTTCTGTGGTTTTTGGTGGTGTTTTGTGATTTTTTTGTATGTTCTTTCAGTCACCTTGATAGCTGTAAAATCTATGCTCTTCATAGCTTCAATCAGAGCCACTTAAATCAGAAACATTTCAAGGCATGTCAGGCAAAGAGAGACAGACTGAGAGTGCCTGATTGTGCTTTCACTGATATAATGTACCTCTTCTGGAATCAAAAACTAATATAATGAGTTATCCATGATGTTTGCTTTGAGATTTCCAGTTTCCTTCTTCGGAAATGTGAGGTCACAGCTCTTTTCCACTTGTCATGGTTTAGGGGCTGGGCCAGCCACTGTACGAATGGCAGATTGCTCTCTGCCAACCCTTCTCCCTTCCCAGAGGAGAAGGGAAAGAGAATAAGGGAAAGGCTTAAGGATTTCAAAACTAAAGCATCTTTAATGAAGTAATAATAAATGGAATAGATGCACAAGTATATCCAAACCCAATATTGAACCTAGCTCTCCTGATGGCAGTTACATCCCCACTGATGCTGGTTTTGACTCTCACTTCCATGCTTCATTTTGAGAAGAACCCTCTCTCTTGTACTGTTGCCAGGTGGTGGTTGGTGGAGTTGCAGTGTTTGCAACATGTAGTGGAGTCAGTCTAGCATACCTGGAGAGAAGGATGACTTCCCAAGGTTAATCTAAAAGTATATTCTAGTAAGAAAATCCACTGTGTGATGCTGGTAGTACAGAGACACACTCACTGCCCAATTCAGCACAACCTAAGCTAGAGAGAAACACCACAGCAAAGTGGCAGCTTCATCCCAGAGCCCAGAACAAGAGCTTTCAGATAAACAGAACAAGCAAACAGTAACACAGTGCCTATGGCATGTAACTCTGAAACAGACTCTGAAAAGACACAAAGTCATTTTTCTCTCGGCAACAATATGATATCAGCAATTCTTTTTAATTTCCAATCCTTAAAGGCTCTCAGGAAAAAAAAAATCTGATACTCTCTTAGTTGAGTGAACTGGAATTTGAACTCTTCAGGCAATCTGTTGGAGATCTGATTGTGCCCCACTTTGGGCACCAATAAGTCTGTCAAGGTTTAGGGTCAGGGCCACTCTCTAGGTGAATGACAGATTGATCTCCACTAAGGTCTTTCCTTTCCCAAAGGGGAAGAGAAAGAATATAAGGGAGAGAGACTTATAGATTGGAAAACTAAACCTGCTTTAATGATAATAACAATGAAATATATAGTAACTTATACAAAACCCTTATTCAACCCAACCTCCCTAATGGCAATTCCTTCACCATTACCAGTGATGCTGTGAGCATGCACTGGCCAAGTCCCAGACTGGCCTGAGCAGCAGATGGGGACTGGATGTGGGAACATGTGGATCAGGACCAAGGGCTGAATGGGCAGAGTCCTCCTCAGACACCTGCCATTGAGGAACACCACCTTGACCCTTGTGGTCCCTCAGCTTTATACCAAATATGCTGTATCTGGGCTGGAATCCATCCCTGGTCAGTTTGGGGTCCCTTGTCCACACCTCTCTGCAGGTGCAGCCTTTTGCCTTCTGCACCCCCAGTGTGGCACACAAGATCCAGCAGTGACCTTGGTCTGCACCCCAACCCTTGGTACTGACTCTAACCACGGGGTGTTCTCACTGCCAGCAGCAGATGTTGTCTGCAACAGTATGCTGTTAACTTTGGACAGGGCAGCTAGTTAGGACTGAGCTGAGCAGTAAAATCACTGAACAGAGTCAGTGCTGTTCTCACTCAAACATGAGACTCCTAGAGCAGTCTCCCAAAGCTTTGCTTGGGCAGGGAATCTAGGTTTGTACTGAGAGACACATATAATATCATGTTGAATTTGGTATGGTGTATTTAATAAGCCTTAACTAGTGATGTAAGTGTAATTTAATGACACTTTTAATAAGACAGATTGTGCTGCTTGGTATTTCCTAACGAAATAAACTCTGAATAGGGGTGGTCTGAGTTAAATAAAAAGTGGTGGTAAATAGTACCCACCCTACTTCTGCTATTAAAAACCCAGCAACACTTTTTTTTGTGTTACAGTTTGGGACAGTATGAAAAATGCAGCTAGATCCAGGCTGAATCTGTGGAAACCACCATTTCTAACCTAAACCCACCACTGTTAGACTCTGTACTTTCCAAGTGTCTCTTTCTGCATACATTGTGTGACTCTTCCTTTTTTTTGTGTGTGTTTTTTTTTCCCCTAATAGTGATTAAACTAATGGTGAAGCCTTGTCCCAAGGTGAGTAAAACCTTCAGAAAAGCTTTTATTGGTTTATGTGGATTTTGGGTCAAGTCTATGGGGAAATGGTCCTGAAAACTAGGCTTAGAAACATGCTAAGTAAAAAATTGGTGTGAGGTCATTTTCAATAGAATTTTTCAGCATAATGCTATGGCAAAAAGTACATTTAATTTGATTTTATACACTTTTAGCTTAGGTTTTTAATAAAGATGAGCTTTGGGAAAGTACTACAGGAAATGTCTAAACAGAAAAGACAGCACTGTTTGGTGAGGAAGAGTGGGCAGTTGTGGGTTTTTCATTCTCACTATAGACTACTGACTGCATCAGGGCTTAATTCAGAAACTAAAAGAGAGGAAAAAAAAGAGTAGGAAGGAGTTGAAGTTCACAAATTGGTTTTTATTTGGAAAGATCCCAAAATACATTGCACTGTGTGCTGTACAAACGATTAACATTTGGTAACACTGAAATTAATCTCATTCTGGGGCAGGATATAGCAGTTCTTAGTGCTCAGCTAGATAATTCTATTTTAAGACAAATTGAAGGCTCACGCTGGTTTTGAAGCATAAGGAAATCTCAAGAATGCAGAAAGTAATTTCCTAGTTGGACACTAAAAAGGCTAATCTTCCTTTTTGTGGGTGTGTTGAAGGAGTCGTGTCAGTCGTAATTACAGATGCCAAGAACTTAGCTCAAGTAAAACAGTCAGGTCTTCAATATTAAGTCCCCTGGAAGAAAAAAATGCTTCTAGATGCACACTGCTCTCCAATACTCTGCTCCTGTGAGCTCCACACTGACTTTGTGTCATGTACTAAAGCATCAGCAGGGTTTCCTGCAGCAGCTGGGATTATCTTTTGTCAGTCAGCCTGGCAAGGTCTGAATTTGCTCAGTTTGAGAATAAAAACAACAATAACCTGACACGGGACCTGAGGGACTGAGATAACAGAATGCTCTTGTGGATGGGAAAGGACAAGGATGTTAGGGGTGCAGCAAAGGTTGTGAAAGTGGGACAGTGTGATTTCTTTAACTCTTGAATAACCATTTGTGGGATTCTGGTGTTTTATTGTAACAGTCCTAAGGTGTTAGCAGAAAGTTGGTATTGTCAGGTTTCAGGTAAGAGCAAAGCTTTGTTAAAAACCTAGCTTTCCATTTTAATGGGAATAAGCCTGCAATTGCTGTTGTTGCAGCTTGTTTTTTCCCCTTAAATATGTGATCACAGGGGCTCTGCAGCCTTGGTCAGCTGCAGGTCCATTTTGGAGCTGACTGGCATTGGCTCTATTGGCTTCTCCACAGAAGCCACCACTGTAGCTCCCCTGCTACCAAAACCTTACCATGCAACAAAGAAAGTCTGAAATAATAAAATATACTTTTTAAAGAAAAAAATGCTAATTCCAAAGAAAAAATTAAGAGACAGAGCATGTTAGGATAGAGAGTAGGTGATGAGTAAACCAGATTTGGAGAATGTCCAGTTAGTGCACATTACAAGACGTTGCTGAAGCAGGGATACTGGTAAGAGACTTTTTTTAGCCTTTTTTTTTTTCTTCTTCTCCAGAAGATCAAATTCTAGTCTCAAATCCACTATCAGAGTTTTTTTTTGTTTATTTTACTCATGTTTGGTCTTTGCTGACATTTCTCACTGTAGAACTTTGTACAGCTACACATCCCTGATGCCTGTACCAACGTTCTGCATCCAGGGAACCATTTAGGAACAGGCTGCTTCTTCCTCCTCCTCTTCCTGTTCCACAGCAGGTGCATTGCAAAGCATCTTACGGCACCACTGGCCAAAGCTGATTGGAGTTTGCCTTATGAAGATATCATTTTATTTCAGAGTAATGCAGTCACTAATGTTCTGTGAGAAATGGGTCAATTAGTTCGAGTTAAAGCTAAATTGCATGTAAGAATAATTTCTGTAAGAAATTCAGTACTTGGTGACATACTGGCTCATTATCATAGATGAGTCTTCTAAAAGAATAATGGGGATATTTCAGACTTTCTTCTGCCTTTAAAATTCCCTGGATTCCTTTAGTGAGCTGCCTTTGAACACTTTTATTTCTTTTTTTTCTTTAAGCTTCATCAGAAAAAACGACTCCTTTAGGGGCTGACAAATAATGTTCTCTTACAGAGACCTGCGTGTTGAATTGCTCTTTTTTCTCAATAGCTGCTATTATTCACAATGAGAATGAAGCCAGTCTTTGCTCTTAACAGAAATGACTAGTGGCTCTATTTTCTTTAGAAACAATGGAAGATAGAAGTTTTGGAGGAGAACAATTCCTCATTAATTTCCCAGAAGAAGGCTATTATGCAGCAGGTTTGACAGATAACAGCGTATCACAGAAGTTGTAAAAAGTCTAGGGTACCCAAGCATGGTTGTGGACTTTTAAAGCTCAATCAAGAGGTTAAGGATGAAGTTAACTGTAGGACACGTAGCCAAGGGAGCTAGGAAAAGAGAATTAAGGTAATGGGTGTATGAAACAGAAGAATGGGGGGGCAGAAAGAGACCTTACAGCAGCCTTCCAGTACCTAAGGGGGCCTGGAGGAAAGCTGTGGAGGGGCTGTTTACAAGGGTGTGTAGTGATAAGACAAGGGGCAAGGGGGTTAAACTCAAAGAGGGTAGATTTAGGTCAAAGAAGTGCTCCACTGTGAGGGTGGTGAGATACAGGAACAGGTTGCCTAGAGAAAATTGGGATGGGCTATCCCTGGAAGTGTTCAAATCCAGGTTGGATGGGGCTTTGAGCAACTATGGCAGGGCAGAGGAACTGGATGAGCTTTAAGGTCCCTTCCAACCCAAACCATTCTAGGATTCTGCCCCTTTACTCCACCTGGAGTACTGTGTCCAGCTCTGCAGCCCCCAGCACAAGAAGGACAGGGATCTATTGGAATGGGTCTAGAGGAGGGCCACAAAAAATAATCAGAAGACTGGAACGCCTTCACATTTCTGTGTAACATCCAGATTTTGTTATATATTTAATGAAAATTAATATTTAATAGAAACTACGTCGTGCTATTTTATGATGCAAGGCATCATAGGCAATATTTATTTCATGTCAGAATTCATTTTCTTTTTAGTGATATTTGTCATAAATCGGAATTTTCTACACATGGTTAGGATATCCAGACAACCTTAACTCTCCAGATCACTGTCATGGTGGATGGAGTTAGGGAAGAAACCAGCTGCAATTTCTTTAAAATGAATTTACTTTTACTTGGGATATCAAAGTTTCAGAAGCCTTTGGTCACTGCAGTGTAAATAGGATTCCTGTCATGTTTATAGCCTGGTATCACCAGAACACATTTTATTTAAAACTGTTGAAACTTTTGTGCTACCTTCATTTTAGCACAGCTTTTGTCTAGAGAAAAAGTAATCAGAATGTACAGTGTTGTTAATGGTTTTGTATTCAGTTTTTCCAAGTAGGATAAAGAAAAATGTCACGAGACAGGTGTTGCTTAAGGGATAAATAAAAAGCACTTAAATTAAGGTCATGCTAAAACTGTGTTTGAGAAATTGGAACATCAGAAAGCTTTTTGAGATGGAACCCTCTGCTGATTTCTCTCAAAAGTATCATAGTGCTACATTAATCTCTTAATAAATACAGAGCTCTTCTTGGAAAGAAAACATTACTTCTGATTAGCAGAGTTCAGAGTAAGTGAAGTAATTAGTGCTATTATGAATGTGAGACCTAATTGTGAAATTCCTTTCATGGGAAAAGTATTTCTTTTGTGAGGAACCTGATCTTTTCCAAATGTATCTAATAATGGAAACCAATTCTACTATGAAGGACTTTGTGGTTTGTTTTTTTTAATTATTGGTAGGGGTTGGACTCGATGATCTTGGAGGTCTTTTCCAACCCAATCTATTCTATGATTCTATGATATTTATATTATTATTGGTATTTTATATTGGTGTATTGCACACTGCTTGATTCATGTTTTCCCACGCTTCCAAATGAAGCGACAGGAGCTGTGAACTGGGGTGGTAACCTGTGCCCTCAGAGGAGATCTTGTGTAATACCATTTTATTGTAGTTCAGGAATATATCAATACACCCACTGTCTCACGCATTTAGGGTAGGGTTTTGAAGTCGTACCTGTGCTATCTCCCCATTCTGAAGGTGTTTCAGCTAGTTGTTACTTGCTATCAAAAGGCATCTCAGCCTGGGTCAGTCACGCACAATCCTATACATGTTCATTTCTAAAACTGGTTCTACCCAATTCTCCCTTTGAGTTTCATTAGTGATCAGTAACCGGTCATTTTTTATTTGATTTTATGTTCTTTGGTGTCATTCTGTGTTTGTACTTTGCAGGCCTCTTGTATTATCTTCCTGTCCTTTTGAGGGCCCTGTTGCAGTCTCCCACTTTTCTTTAACAGCCTTCACGTTGTGGTTTTCTGAGAACAGCACTAGTGTTTATTAGCACAGCTTAGTCATGTGTGGAGCCTCATTCAAGGATCAGTGATTATTTCACTACAGAAGTAATACTCTATTAGCAGACACATCTAGATATCATTTTAGAGACAGAGATGTTACAGATGTAATGCTTTAGTAATGACTTTTGTTTTTAAATTATGGCAGTATCACTGCTATGTTATTAGAATTGCTTAACAAATGGGAACTGCTGTTAGTTTCTCTTTCAGCTTTTAGGGACTTTTGTTTTTAAAATTGTCTTTCATGATTGGCTGTGTGATGCTTTTCACTTTGTGATAAGCATACAAATGTACTTAGTTTTAGATGCCTCTACTCAGTGCTCATTATTTTCCTGGAATGCAAGGTATTAGAATCATAGAATGCCTTGGGTTGGAAGGGATCTCTAAAGATCATCTGGTCCAACCCCCCTGCTGAGAGCAGGGACAGCTCCAACTGGACCAGGTTGCTCAAAGCCTCATCAAGCCTGGCCTTGAATGTCTTCAGGGTATGGGGCCTCCACCACCTCCTGGGGCAACTGTTCAAGTGTTCCACTACCCTCATAGTAAAGAACTTCTTCCAAACATCCAATCCAAATCTACGCTTCTCTAGTTCAAACCATTGCCCCTCTTCCTATTACTACATGCCCTTGTGAACAGTCTTTCTCCAGCTTTCTTGTAGACCCACTTCAGGCTGCTATAAAGTCTCCCAGGAGCCTTCTCTTTTCCAGGTGGAACAATCCCAGCTCCCTCAGCCTGTCCTCATAGGAGAGGTGCTCCATCCATCTGATCATTTTTGTGTCCCTCCTGTTGCACCGCTCCCTCAGGTCCCTGTCCTTCCTGTGCTGAGGGCTCCAGAGCTGGATGCAGTATTCCAGGGGAGGTCTGACCAGGCCGGAGTAGAGGGGCAGAATCCCCTCTCTCCATCTGCTGGCCACCCTTTTTTGATGTAGCCCAAGATGCGATTGGCCTTTTGGGCTGCAAGTGCACAGTGTCTCATGCCCAGCTTCTCCTCCACCAGCACCCCCAAGTCCTTTTCTGCAGGGCTGCTCTGTCACCTCCTCCCCCAGCCTGCACTGACAGTGGGGATTGTTCTGGCCCAGGGCAGGACCCTGCTCTTGCTCTTGTTGAACCTCATGAGGTTCCCCTGGGCTCACCTCTCCAGCTTGTCCAGGTCCCTCTGGATGCCATCCCGTCCCTTGGGTATGTCAACTGCAAACTTGCTGATGATGCACTTGATCCTGCTGTCTGTATCATTGATGGAAATATTAAACAGTACTGGTCCCAGTAGGGACCCCTGAGGAACCCCTGAGGCTTTCTGTGATCTGTCTGAGCCATAATGTTGAAGATGTAAAGTTGGCTCCAGCTTCTGCTACTTCTGTTCTGACTCCTGTGAGTTTTGGAGAAGCACTCTATTGAGTTGGTTTTCAAAGGAGCATAAGAGAATGTTGGAAGGGAGGGAGGGAGTGAGTTTGCATTTACAATTTTGCAGTAAAAAAGAATTAAAAAATAACCCAGGAGTATTATTTGTGACATCTAGGAGTGGAGGTCAGTTCCTAAGTACAGTGCAGAGTTCTGTACCTTCGAGGTAGCCTTGCCCTCTTCCTGAGAATTCTCAGGAACTCAGGATTTGAGCTGGGGGACTCAATATAAATGATTGGAGAGCGTAGGCTTTAGGGAGCTCTTACTGCTGACTTCATTTATGGACATGGATGATGCCTGCTTAGGGCATTCCTTCCCACTGATCTGCTTCAATCCCTGGATCAGCTGGGAACAGTAGCTAGTACTGACTGGCTATGGCTGTTGCTTACCACATTAAACACCAGTCATGATTCATGACATGGCACCTATTCCACCCCATCCTGGCCTTTTTTTAGGGAACACCATCCCACTTCTCTGAGAAAAATTACTTCACAGCCCTGAAGGAAACAGCTGTTCAGTGACCATTCAGAATTGAATCCTGTGCTAATGACTCTACATGACTGTACATGACTCTATATGAGTGGCTCAGATTTGGAAGAATAAATGCCTCTCAATCGTTCTGCAAGATCTATTAGTTCACTGAATCCTTCCAGCCCAAGAGAAGCCTTATCCATTTCTGGTGGCTGTTGCCACGCTCGCTAGTGAAGGAGGTACAGTCAGAGGAACAACTGTTGGTTGTTAGAAGCACAAACACACAAAACATTTTTGAGCATTAAACCAGCAAAGGCTGCAAAGCTCTCTTGTTTTTCAGAGGAGTTCAATGACTGCCAAGTATTAATTGTAATGACTTTATTCAGCTGATGCTTATTTTCTTGCAGCCATCAACTTTTCTCAGACAAGCTAACTCAAGACAAAAAACTCCAAGCATCAGTGTTCAGGCAGTGGCTGCAGACACAGAGCCAAGGTCTTCTGATGTTTAGGAACTGTCTGATGTAATCACGTACGCCCTTGATTGGAGTGCTGCAGCAGGAAAATCCATTGCAATTTCTCAACACTAAAACATTTTACTCCACCTTTTAGCTACTCCTCTGTGAACCTGTTTTTCTCAGGACTCTATCAACCTTGTGAACAGTGTCAAGATGCAGTTGACAGTTACAGCAAAATTGGCTGTTCCTTTTGATTTTCCTTCAGTCGGGGTTCGAAGAGGTGAAGGCTTTTTTTGTTCTCTTCTGTGGTCATCAGTAGGCTCAGTTACATTTAACTGATGATGTTCTTATTCTTTTTTTTCCTGTTTTGTATTGGGGAATGCCAGATCTTTTTTTCAGTTATGGGATGAGATGAAGGAACACTGTTTCTTGTCACTGGCAATACTTTATATATATTTTTTTCATATAATTAAATCCATAGATGAACCCAAGAGGAAACACAGAGTTGGTTCCATCAAAGGAAAATGTGGATAGATACTGACAATGCAGCTTTAAGGGAGCTTTTCTATTTTATTCATATTTTTTAAAATATAGCAACAGCAGCATGATCTTGTAAAATAGGTAAAGCAGTTCAGGTGAAAAATGTTCCAGTTCAGCATTTTTATTTTATCTAAATATGAAATACAAGCTCGAGTTTTAGTCTTTTAATAATTCTTGCTCTGATGTTAAATACCACACAAGTAGTTTTTCAGATATCACTTCTAAAATATACAATCAAACTTTTATCTTCTGCAATTCAGTGTACACACAGATACAGTTAAAGAGGACTTCTAGAAGCTGAGAAATCAGAGGTTCAAATATTAATAACAACTGGTCTGTGAATAGATTAGGGATTGTGAGATGATCATAAACAGCCTGTTTGAAAAAGTCAGTACCCACTGAGCTGTGTCTAGTTGGGGAAAATCTATATGAATCACCACTATATAAATCAAATACAGGAAAATATTTAAGTATCTGTCTCTCATCTGTAAGTATACTTACAGAAATAAAACCAATTTTGAGGTGAGAAAAGAAAACATGAAATAATGGGGTGGGAAGTGTACTTCTCTGACATCTGGGTTTGTGCCAAACTGATGGAGCAGGAGATCTTTTCAAGATACAGAATGGCTGTGGAGGGGAGTCCCAGGAGATACAGGACATTGATCCAGACCTTTCCCAGCACATCCCAAATAACTGCTTTTGTTGAAAAATGCTTTGCATGCTGACTGCATTAAATTCTGAACATCTTTCCTCTCTTTGGCAGTCAAGTTTTGAACACTTTCTTATATTAGCAATATTTGTCGTTTAAACAATATATTGATTTTAAGCAAACTAATAATATTTGAAATCTGTTTGGTTATTTTGTCCGTGGCCAGTGGTAAGGAGAATTTGCACCAAAAAGAAAGACCAAAACCAGACGTAGTAACCTTTTCAAGTCATTCACACAGACATAATGCATTTTTTCCCCCTTTCCTACAAGATTCAGAAATTCCTCACAGCTTAGTGGCAGGCTTTGTAAATTCATGAACTATGAAACTGCTGCATTATATGTAAATGAGCTTTTCCCTTGGAAGGCAAAGCTAATGATAATATCCCAAGTGAAAGGAATTAAGATGGGGTTCCATCTGCAATGCTGAATCACAACTATTTAGTTACTCCTGTCAGCATTCATAAGTTTCTTTAACAAAAAGCAGCATTTGCAGACAATGAAAGAAATGTTTGGTCTGTTATGTTATAAGCATCAAAAGATAAGCAGAAAAGGCTGCACAGTTTCACCTCGGAATTCATGGGTGCCAGACAGGCTGGGGGAAACATTAGTTACAAGTTACCCTTGTGAGAGAGTTCAAGGAAGAAATTCTCAAAAAATGCTTCCTTGTTTTTAACTTGCTCCTCACAGCTGAGACCCAAACAAGTGCAGTGACAAAAGCTAAAGTGCTAAAATTCACAGTACACTTCCACATCCTGCTTTTTCTTTATCTTTTCAGCTGATTAAAAAGCTACCTTCTTAAGCTTTTATCCAGGAAAATCCATGAGCATTGAATTACATTCCCTTGTACACCTCACAGACCTATTCTTGCCTAAGAGCATCAGTGAGACACGTTGATGGCATGTGTCAGAAGAAAGGGCATTTCTTTGTGTATTATTACTTGTTTGATTGTATAAAAATGATGAAATACAATGGCAATAAAGACACTATATGTCAAAAATGTCCCTGCTGCTTTTCCCAGGCAGTTGTAGGGACTGCTAATGTAGAGTTTTCAATTTTTGTTTAACTCAGCATTATGCATTCATGAGATTTGCTGATTCCTGTGATATTTTTGAGCTCCTATATTACTGACCATATCTGTAAGCTCCATAGTTGCAATAGAGCCACTAGGAGCAAGAGGGCATCAAAATGCACAGAACTTGATGCTTCTTGTTTGGTTGGTTGATAAATTTAGGACCTAGCCTTTGGGAAACCTTGAAACCCATCTTGAATTGAAGAGGAAATTTGCTTACATTGAATAGCTTTGACAGAAGTAACTTCTAACAGGGTGTAAGTTCTATAAGAAGTGAATTTCTGAATAGATTTTTATATATGCATATAGATGATTTCTTTTATATTAACAATATGTATTTTTCTATTTTTATTGTCTGTGGATCTATGCAGTTTGCAGTATTTATTTATTTTTTTTTACCCATGGGATACAAGTTACATGGGCTTGACTATAATAAATAGATATAAAAATAATCATCCAGTGTTAATCTTTACAAGTCTGTCTGGTCAAGACCTTGGTTGGTCTGCACCAAATATTTATTCTTGTCTCTCATGTGCATGGATGAGGACTCGGAGGGCATCCTGCATTGATCTTCACGGGGACTGAGGTGAGGATGCCTGGCCTGTAACTCCTTCCATCTGCCTTATTACCTTAGTTTTTAGGAGGTAAGCTTTTTTTTCCCCAGTTCCCAGAGATCTCCCTGATATCTCCACTATTTTTCCTAGATACACATCGTATCCTCAGAATCATCTTGGCCATGCACACTTGATGATGAACTGCAGATGTGATCTGATCTCTCTGTATAGTCTGTTATGATTCTGCTGCTCTTGTCTGTCCTTCTCCAGGCTGGGGCATGTATCCAGAGGTCAGGAAGTAAGTTTTGCTTGTTACCAAGAGTTTGTGCATCAGCAGAGAAGCACCTGAGGAAACTGAGTAGCAAACCTCAACAGGCATGTAAAAGTCCAACAGATGGCCTTCTACCTCCTATACATCAGCTGTTTTCAACTCCTCTTTCAACTCTCTTGGACTACAGCTTTTGTAGTCTAGCAAACCTATTTCAGGGCTCTCCTTACAAGTTGTGTCTTGACAGCATAATAGGAGGAGCATAGGCAAAACTTTTTGTATGTGTGTGTAGTGAAAACAGGGTTTGTTATTTTTTTATTCATGGTGAGAAATAGGAGATTTTTACAGAAACCATGTTTTAAATTTTATTGGGATTCAGCTCATAGTGTTTATACTTTCATATTAATTTCTTCCTTCTTAAAAGGTTTTCCAGTATTTTCTCAGTATTCTAAAGAGAAGCTTTAGTGAGCATTTGGTATTTCTTGGCCAATGATTGCAATACTGTGCTACTCAAACCCGCTGTTAGTAATGCTGCTAGTACCTAACTGACAGCCTTCACAGAAACCTTATGAATGAGCTCTGGGGAACAGAGTGAGCTGAACGGGGGTGGCTCCTAGCCCAGCCTCATCAATGCTAGTGGAAGTGTGAGGCAAAGAAAGGGAATGGGATAAACATTGAGTGTGGGGAGCTGAGTGCCAGAGCTGCTGGAAGTGGCTATTTGTCCTGACTGTGCCCTGTGAATACAGCAGGCCTTGGGGGTGGCATGGCCCCGGAGTCTGGAGCAGCAGAGGAGGCTGACAGTAGCCTCTCTGGAGACTGGTACTGACCAGTTTAAACTGGAGCCCTTTCACCTGGCACTCCAGCACCCCACTCAGGAAGGCTAGGTGCCAAACAAGTAAAAATGGAGTTCTGCAGCAAAGCTCAACCTCATCTGTGGGTATCTAGGTCCTTCAACGTGAGAGGAACAATGCTGATGCTACCTCTGTGGTGGCTCATTATTTTGGAATTTGTTCTCCCACATTGATTCTTTGACTTAATCTTTAAGATTTTCCTGATTCCCAGAAGCATTGGATGTGAAGTGCCACTGCCTTTATGTGTGTTGGAGCTGCTTTAATCACTGGAGTACTTCTGGTGTTTTTGGCTAAGTTAATTATATTTATAATGGGAGACTTAATCTGAGAAAAAGGATTAAAATCTGGCAGCAGTCACCTTTCTATACTAGCCTGTAAAACATCTTCTAGACATTGTTTCTTCTTAAGTACACCTAATAAATCTGATTGTTCTTTCTTTAAACCTTGAACCCTTCTTTAGCAGATCCTGCTTTATGCTGCTTTTAAGTGTTGGAAAGGAATCCTCAAAGGTGGCTTCATGGGAAGCATAACAGGTATCACAGCTGGTCAGGAGAGGTGGATCCTCTTGAGATGAAAGTATAGAGGCAAACATATTCACTAGACAAATAGTCCCTGCCCTCCTGGAACTAATTCTGCTACTAGTTCAACTGCAGGACCTTAGCTGTGTGGTGTAAAATAAGGTCGGTGTGGAGCAAGTTTCCACATACTGTTGATGCTAACACTGGATGAGGTTGGGGCAGGAGTATTGGGTGATGACCCTGCTGCAGCTCTTTCTGAGACTTAAACCAAAAATACCTAAATATGTGTTATAGAATCTATTGGAGAGGTGCAGAAACACGGGGAGATATTTGGTGAGCTCAAGTCTGCTGCAGAAGTGAGCTTGAAGCAAGTGGAGGGCTGCTGTGTGGGGCTGTTAGCTTGGTTCAGTTGGCTTCTTGAAATAGAGTCTGAAAATAGCATTGCTACAGACCTAGCCTAAAAGAGCTAAAGAGCTATCAGATCAGATGAGATGAGAAGCAGATGTATGTACTTGAGATGCAGCTAGAAGAAATGGAACAGAAAACCCGTTAAGAACTCCTTGAAATTAAAGTCAGCAAAATAGTTTCAGAACTAATGGCAGCAAGGAAAAAAAATCTAAATCTAATACTGTCAGCTTGAAGTCATACTAGGGAGAATGTGCAGCCTGAAGGACTTTTTTTGTTCTTAAATTGTCAAAATACAGCTTCATGTCCATCTACACATTAGGGAATGTAGCTCTTCTTTGATAAAAACAACCAGACCCCTGTGCAGCAATAAGGCCAGCAGTAAAATGTATTTTTTTTATATTATGGTAAGCTACATAAAATTGGAGTGGAATTTTGTATGGGCAGAATTTAGTTTGGTGTTGCATAAAGTTCAGGAAATCTTGTATCTCTTCTGCTTTGGTAACTGTATTGTTTGTTTAAAAGGCATTCTATAGGAAGCAGTACCTCATGTGGAACAGTTGCCTCTAGATTTTCCCCTAAATTGGTAGTTTGTAAGTCCCATAATTAATAATATCCCTGCTGTACAACCTGTGTTGGATAAAATAAATTCAGAAAACTGCTTCACTTTCAGTGGACTCTCTGACATAATGAGCTTTGATTTTATTATATAGCCTTTAATGCATAGGTCATGCTACAGGTAAAATGTCACCATGAAACAAGGGTTGGATTTGCTTTATCCATTTTTTCAGGTCAATCTTGGTCTGAAAATACTTGTGAGGAAACTGCCCTCCTGGCTTTAGGACACCAGCTGGTCCGAGTCAGACTCATCCTATTTATTGTTACATTCAGCTATTGCAAGTGCTTTATGTGTCCTTCAGATAGAGAAAGACTTGAAAGAATTCCTGCCATTTGATATAGATTGAAGCAGAGTGGTAAGGATGAGGTTTTTATTTACAATGCACGGATACTTTTAGCTAGAAAGAGTTGAAAAATCAGTGTGGTTACCGTGACAAATGTCTGACTTCATACTTCTTGCCCTGTAACATGCTCAAGAGAAAGGCAAGCAAGCCCCAGAAGAAAATCAGAAGTCCCAGGCTGTCTTGAGACATTGCCCTTTTCATTTCTATGTTGTTAGAGGATATTTGGCTAGAGACACTGTGGTGCTTCTCAACTTTCACTGTAAATGGTGGGTTTGTTTGTTCTGGTTTTAATTACAATTACAAAAAAATGAGGCTTTGTAAAATATCTACTCATCTTGCTATTTGGAATTGCATTATTATAATCGAACTCTTCCTGACTGAAGATTGGGAAGGGTCTGAATGGAACTTGAAGCCAGGTTCTTACACATATGATAGATCAAATAACTTTAGGAATATTTGTACAATTGTGGAGCTGCAATTTATTGAAGCAATTTCCTGATTTCATCTCAGAATTAAGTAACTTTTGTTCTCAGGGGCATAAAGATTTTGTTTTCCATCTCCAATAATGGACTTTAAGTAACTGTTGATTGGAAAAATTAGCTTTTTTAGGAAAATTAGTATAGGTGTATATGGTATATGGACATACATATTTTGGATTTAAGATAGAAGATTCCATGAAAACCATAATCAGAGAATGCTTTGGGTAGGAAGGGACCTTTAAACCGTAGTACAATAGACAAAACCCTGAACCTAGAAAGAAAATAGAGGGGCAGGTGTACTGGGGAGAAGAATACAGAATGAAATGGTGTTACTGTGTTAGGTATAGATGTGTGGTGCTGCTTCATCATGAACGTGCTGCACAATTTTGGACATGGCACATCAAAACAAAGCTGGAAAAAGAGTCAGAGAAGGGTAACAATAGAGGTATGGAGCAGCTTTGTAGGCAGGAATAAGCCAGCTAAGACAGAACTCCTGGAAACGCTTGGGGGATGGTACCTTTGGGATCTGTGAAGTTGTCCAAAGTGTAGAGATGAACAAGAAGCAATTTATTGCCTGGTTGGTTTGAGGCCAACTTGAGAATGGGTAATTTACTCAAGCTCCACTTCTGTGTTCTTCCTGAAGTCTAATGCAGGGTGCTTTGCCTTGGAAGGGATTTTGGTCTCACTCAGGATGACTACTCTTGTGTTAATAGTCTTATGTTCTAGTTATTCTGGATTTTCACCATCTCCTGAGTGCTATCAGGAGATAGTATTTCACGTTCATTATTTATTTATTTATTTGAAAGAGTAAAGGAATGAGTAAGTATTGGTACAGGGCTATGGTTCTAGTCTTCATTTCCAGAGTCTGCTCCTTGATTTCAAAGCACACATTCCCATAACCCCATTTTTACTAATAAAACAACATAATTGAGATGTCGATTGCAGTTTTGGCCACAACCCTTTTGAGGTAGAACTGTCGAGCTGTTAAAAACCAAAGAGTATTTTGTTCCTGTAAAAATGTTGCTCGATCGTTTTGAGGTTGTGGTCATGTGGCATCGACAACTCTGAGACTCACATTTTCCTAGGAGCTGAGATTTTTGCAGCTTGCCATTTCTCTGTGGTGGTCTTGGTGATCTTTAGCAATGGGCTGGAACTGCTGGATGGGACAATGCACCC
This sequence comes from Chloroceryle aenea, assembly GCA_013399075.1. Lineage (NCBI taxonomy): Eukaryota > Metazoa > Chordata > Aves > Coraciiformes > Cerylidae > Chloroceryle > Chloroceryle aenea. Next base: position 44,959 of record VWZY01012034.1, read on the forward strand.
ACTGACGATGGTGAACTTTAATTTGCTCAGACTTTAAAATGTTGGGTACAGTCTTTTTAATGTTCTGTCCTAGAGAATAGCCAGTTAAATTGAGATGTAAATTATTCTAGTAATTTTTCTGCTGTACCTATGACCTGAGGTGTGCAGATCAATTTATTTATGCCTCAGCTATTAATTAGTAAATTATTATCAATAATCTTGAAAGCAATTTATCTTATTAAAGTTTTTCCTTCTTGAAATTGTAACCTAGTGCAGTTACTGACATAACTAGGAGGATATTTTATGGTCAGGAAGATCATTTGTAAAAAACAGAGCTAATTACACTTAATGACCAATCTTCCTGATGCAGTTGAAAACTACATAGCAGAATATTTATTTTTCTAAAATTCATGTATCACTCTTTGAACTGTTGTGTTTTATTGATGACACTTCTGGAGCTTTGGTCTTGAAAAGTCATTCCTGAAAAAAATGTAATGAAGTTTTTCAGTATCTTAGTACTTAAAGTACAGGAGAGCTACTGTAACATTTAAAAAGCAGTGTTAGAAACATTACCTATAAAAGTACTGTGAGAAATACTTTTTTTTTCCTCTTTTAAATGCTAATAAGTAATATTGTCTGAATAACATTTTTACTTAATGAGTGCAAATGGCCTCTGAATGACACTGGTTTATTCTGAGTAATTTGTCCCACTACGATGACTGTAATCTTTTTTGTTTGTTTGTTTTTTTTACTGCTTGCCTTTTCTAGGAAGTAGAGGTTGGTATACATCTTCTATCTTTAATGATTCTGTGATTTAGACATTGATTCCTTGCATTCCACTAAATGTAAGTTGTTTCTCCCTCTCCAGGATGATTATTTTCGCACATGGAGTCCGGGTAAACCATTTGATCAAGGTAAGATTTTGCATCTAGATATTTGCATGGGATAAAATTGAAGTATTTGTAATTATGCTCCTGATCTAGAATACTTGCAGAATTCTGTGGATTTGTGTATTTTTTCTCCCTCTTCAAAGGATGGATTTAAAGAGGGAGAGAAATTCTGTGATCTTTGAAAACTTATTGACAGAGATGGGTCCATCAGGAACCACCAAAGTGGCTTCAAGTTTCCCTCATATGAAAAGTTCATGGAGTTTTGGAGTTTTGTTTTATTTATATATTTTAGTTAAGCACTGTTGCATTTTCATTTGAAGAAAACCAGGTGTGCAATCTGGTATTTGTCCTTTGCAGTTAAAAAATACTATCACTAAAATGATGAAAGTCTCTTTATAGCTGGCTGATGAAAGAAGATCTGAGTTTTGGAAGTCTCTGTCATGTTCAAATGATCTGTTTTGAGGCAAAGCACAGATGGAGCTTTGAGAAAGCTACAGCACAACAATTTCAGCCTTAAAATAATTTGAGCAAATGCAGCAAATTTTCCCATTAAACATTCCTTTCCAAGGCATTGGAACTTAATATTTACTGTCAATATAATCCATGAGTTATTTTGAAGTGTATTTTTGACTGTTGTGAAACTGTTGAGAATCTCAATACTTCTTTTTACTTTTTAAAATGACAAGGAGTGTTTTAGAGACTTTTTTTCTGATAATACCAATGGCAAAATGCAATGAAGGATCTGTGTAGGTGCTTGTACACTAGAGACAGAGATAAAAATATGTTGCTAAAGTAAGTAAATAACTTTCTCTGTACTGGATACTGACTTTAAAGGGAGATTTATAATGAATTTTCTTTTGTTGCCATCACATCTCTTAGAGATGGACTTTCCACCACGTCCTGTGTCTTTCTCACTTGAATTCAGGATTCCTGTAGTAAGCCTGTGAGAGGAAATACCTGAATTTCTTAAGTGAGTTTTTGCCAGTTTGGGGAGAGAGGAGTAGAGGGAGGGAAAAGAGTCATATTTATTTTATCCCTACTGTGTGAATTGTAGTGATTTTGGTGGAAATTTGTAGAGGTTCCTTTAGATCCACAGCAGCCTGAATGTTTTAGAACCTGCTGATTTCCCAGGCACGTGTCTCTCCTCATGACATACCTGTATGTTAGGAAAATGTACTTGACTTTAGTCTTCTAACTCCTCAGTGCAAAAGAATCCTTCCTTTGGGTGAAGTACCTCATCTAAGAAGCAGGCTTATCACTTTGTAGTAAAGTCCCTTTAGTCTGGGCCTTTTTTCTTTGGGTTTTGATAGAGGGACAGGGTCTGTAAATGTATTTTTGGTATGAGAGCCAAAATAGATTTTACTGGAATTAATACCTTACTGGTGGCAAAATCTTTCATCAGAAGATGTTGAATATGCTGTAAATTTTGCTGATGACTTTGATTGTTATTATTATACAGTTGATATGTTTGAGGGGGGTTGGTGTGTGGTGGGTGTTTTTGGTTTGTTGTGGGTTTTTTGGTGTGTGTGTGGGTTGTTTTTTGTGGTTTTGTTTCTTTTTTTTTTTTAAATGGCTTTTTTTCAGAAGATATACAGAAGTACTTTTTTTTTTCCACCAGATGTACATTTTTATATAGGTTGGCTTGTTCTCTTCCTGTGAGTTCTTTGGGAATCCTAATGCTGATGTCTGTAGAATACTTTTCTGAATTTACAAAGTACCTAAGAAAACACATTAAGATTCTGCCTGAGCTTCTTTGCAAAATTTGCTGTATACTGGTAGCAAATATTTTAAGAGAGTGCCTTCAGAGTTCAACTTTCTATTCTCATATCCTTGTTAACTGAAAATCAGTGCTGAAGAGTGAAATGCATTTGCTGAGTAGCTTTATCTACATTTTACTATGTAACCTGTAGCTGAAAAACAGTGCTACTTGGGACCACTTTAATTGCTTTTTATTAATCAAAGACTTGCATGCTGCTGATATTTTTTTTGAAAGCCTGTAAATGACATTACTGACTAGATCTGGGAGATTACAAAAAGGGAGAAGAAACTTTCCCAGTCAGGATATTTTTTGATCTCCATGCTGGCAAAATTGGCTTCCTCTTACTTTTGAATGTAATGGGAAATGATTTTCTGAAACATGGGAAAATACTTCTGCAAATAAAATATAAATATGAAGTATAAATATTTCTTGTGCCTATGCTCAAGTCTCTCCCATCAGATTGGTACTTTGTGGGAAGAGCCATTCATACTTCAGTGTGGCAGCCTTGCAAATGTCAGTTCCTTAGGAGTGGATGTAATGTTCATGTTTTACTGTTGTGATTCACTGTGTTTGTCAATAAAAGACACAGAGCAGGGACAATCTCAGCATTTTTTTTTTTTCCCTTGTATTCTTTAATGATACAGGAAAAAAATGAGAGCTGGTAGACTGTAAAAGCTAAGTTTTAGGTGTACATTCTGATAGTCTCTAAGTGCAGTTCCAGGGTGGTGCTGTAAGTGCTGCACCAGCACTGTTCTACTCCAGATGTGGGCTGCTTCACTACTAACTTGAAAAAACAAAGTTTCATTCTTAGCAGCTTTTCCACCTCAGTAACCATACATGTAGACTTAGGAGGCTTGATTTTTTTCTCTTTTACCAAAGTGAATCACTCAAACCAATAAATGAGACATCCCAAACAAATCACTGCAGAGCCCTGCAATCTGCTGAGGCTTGTTACAAATCCAGACATTTGTGCTAGAGAATCTTTCCAGGGGTTTCTCCTTCAATCTTCTGTGATCACCATCCTTGTTTGTGCAGCAGCTAAGCTTTAAAATGTATATATGAATGAAATCTGAAATCCTTTAAACTGCATAAAGCCCAGCTTGCTACATCTCTGGGAGATGTATGAGCTCTCCATAGAGATAGTGGTGGAATGCTTGGGTTTGTGTCTGTGTTTTACAAGTTGCCAGCTGTCATTTAACAAGTATTCCATCTCTGTTGCACCCCTTTGTCTGTTCAGCTGTAGTGTGGGTACCTGGGACTCATGTAACTCCTTGTTGCTACTACTACTAGTGAGACAAAGGGGTTCTCATGATTTGCATTTATTAATTAGTCTATGCATATTCTGCTCAAGAGCAGCAATAGCTAAGGACCATTTTCTAATTATTTTTAGCCAATCCCCATATTCATTTGTAGGTAATATTTTGAAGGAACTATAGGCATATCTTTGTAATCTACATAAAATTATTATTTTACTAAGAATTATATGACATTAAAGTCTTTTCTAAAGTTTCCATAGGTTTATTCTACACTGATAATATATCTTTCTATTTTTTCAAATATTAATGCTGCTATTTTCTTGTAGTATTTGGAAACTCTGTGGTTAAAGGAATCAATAGTCATGCATATGATGCTGAGTGTTTTAATAGTATCTTAATTCACTGGGCTATATCTTGGTGTATTTTGAAAGTTGTTCTGATTAAGGCCAAAGAGTCCTTGTTCTTATTGGACTCTCATTTGCTTACATATAAGACAGAAAAATATATTTAAATAAATGTTTTGAAACACATAAATATTTATGTCTTTCTAGAAATGTCAGAATGAAAGCTCTTCATAAACAGTCACATGGTGCAGGTATTATTGTTGGAATAAATCTGAATGTTCTATTAATCTTTAGTTACTGCTAAGAGGCAGGTTTTGTCCTTTTAGTGGCTTTGGAAGCAATCAATTAGGAGTTTTGGTGTTTTGGGCTATTCTAGGATGAATATTTTAGTTGCTTCAATGTATGTTTTATCAATGTTTTCTCAAATGAAATAAAACAAACCAACCAATATTTGCTAGCATGTTTTCTTCACACATCATTTTACATCAGATAAAAATACCCAGGATATTTTTAGTACGTTTTATTTTTATTCTACAGAAAGTAGCAGAGCTTGGAGGCTGTAGCTATTGAAAAAAATGACATGCAAAGGATGTTTTCCTTTGCTCAGTAGAAATACTTGGGAGGAACAGTGGAGTATTTTCATGTAATGGAAAAAATATGAAATGACATTTCCATGGAGGATGAACACCCTCAAGGTATAGTTGGTTTGTGGATATATTTATAACAATTCTTGTAGATCATTCCACTGCATTATTTTTGGCTTTTATTCTAACAGGTTGTATTAGATGTTTGTCTATAGCATTTTACAGCAGAAATAGTTTTTGGAACATTTTCACACACACATTTTGGTGGGGTCCTTGCCTTTTAGCTCTTTATTTTTCACCTCCCCAGTTCGGTAATAATTTGGGTAGCTAAGGATATGCAAATACATGCAAACACATCTCTCTCATTTGTGAATACATTTCTGCACTGTGAACTGAAACCATTTAGAATCATATTCAATAAAATCGTTTGATTCACTCATTTGCAAGGCCTGGGAAGTGAAAAGGGAGTTTAATGAAGCTCCATTAGTCGAAGACTGAAAACAGTCGTGTAGGTTTAACTTTGCTACATTTGCTATGTGCACTCATGATCTAGTTATTATAGCAAAACTATGGATTTTTTAAACTTAGAAATGTATATCCAGCACTTTCAAGATAAATTGCAGTACTTTGCAATTAAAATGTATCACAGAGCACTTCAAATATAGTTTAGTCTTAATGGTAAATATTCATGAAAAACTCTTAGCAGCCTTTCAGTCCTGTTCTTTCTGAAACTCACGTCTTCCTCCAAAGACACCATTTCTTTATCTGAGCCAACACTTTAATCTGGTGCAGAGTTTCCAGCTTCAGCTGTTTAGGAATTGTCTCACTGGGAAAACACACCACGTCCTGTGTTAAACAGATCCCTGCTGTTTTTCACTACTCTCAGCCAGCCCTTGCCTGATAAGGTCTTTCCTAGATGTCTGAGGAGTACTAAATTGCCCTTTTTCTCTCTGATACTGTGTTGTAGTGTTCTTTTATTTCTTTTTTATACATTTCTCTGCTATGGTAACACCATGGAAGTGCCTAGTCCTGTGTGGTTCACAGCCTTGGTAACATTCACTGGGTAACACACATCTGCTTCTCTAGTTGTGGATCTGAAGTTCCATCAGTATTTATTTCTGGAATATCATTGAATGGATTCTAAATTCTTATATATTGTAAGAAAAGCTATATAAATAATTTTTTTAGTGAGGTCAAACCCAGATATGACATTTTGCTTGCCTTTAGTAGCCATTCATTCCAACTCCCCTGCCACCCTTGCTTCATGCCTTATGTTGGGTCCATAGAGTCTTCAGATCTTGAATTATCATAAGATAAATGAAAAAGTTAAATGTTTGTTTGTTTTTAACCCAGCTAAACCACAGTTTCAGGTAGCCATTCAGACCCACAGATGGCTATGTCAGAAAAAGTGGGTGGCACAGGACTATAGTGACAGGCTAGAGGTAGAGCACCAGACCTTCTGAAGCTGGCAGCGTGCTGAGCAAAGGCTACATGAAGCTTTCTCTGCATTTCACAAACCTGTCTAAGTTGAGTCCTGCAAACCTCTTCATTTTTTTAAAGTCCTTTCTACTGTGCTATCCCAGCTAACTGTCCTGAATCATGGAAGCTCTTGCTCCCTGAGGACACTGTGCCTTAAAATGTTTGGGTGTCTACTCGTTTTTCTTGAATTTGAATACAAGAATTCTGAAAGCACATTTGAGATGCTAAAAGTTGCCTGAACTTTCTCACATCTAAAAACCCCTTTTCTTATTTGTTTTCTTAACTAAGATCTTTCTTGTCTTTTTCTTTAATCCTGGTTGATGGATACAGCTCTATACTAATTTTTAATTTACAGTGTGTCAAGAACATACATCCCAAAACAAAGAAGTTACAATATATTGTTGGTATATGACATTCCTGTTGGTAAACTCTGCATTGTTCTTGCATTTTTGGTGATATTTGTGGTAGTAATAAATGGAGATCATAGTGAAATGCTCACTGGTATTCATTAGACACTTCTCTGTATTTGTCTGCTGACACAAAACCAAAACTAAGAGGTCAAATTCCTACCCTGAGTCCAGGTGCCTCTTGGAGAGGACGGACGGGTCTGGCTGTGGAAAGCCTTGTCCAAAGCATTCCACCCTCTGCTGCTCTGATGTCACCTCCTTTGACGACTTGTCTCTGGTGTTGCTCCCAAGCTACTCTCCACTCCATCCAAGTACACGACCTCTTGTGTGCTGTGCCAGGTGTTGATAGCTAAGAGTCAGGACACAGGGGCATGCTCAGAAGAGGCTGAAGTTGTAGATGTCTTTGTTACAAGCTGGTAACTGCAGAACACCTGCAGTTCTGTCTGTATTTCCACACTACAGACTTCTCCAATCTGGGCACCAGAAGTGTTTCATGCAAACAGGAATCTAGTAATCCAGGAGAAACCCTGGAAGGAACATTACAGAGTGAATTTTCAACAAATTAGGTCCAATTTCTTTCTAATTTTACAGAACATAAACTCTTATATTTTGCAATTTTTTATATATATTTTTTTCTTAATGGCCCATTAAATCATCTTGGAACTTTTAGAAATCTGGTGTAATTTTTGTTGTGAGCTTGTAACAGTTCCAGAGAATTAACATCCATCTTCTAGCATGTTCCTTTGCAAGAGTATTCGTCTTGACATGTGAGATAGTAGATGGGAGAAGCTTCAAGAGGATGCTGTCACAGGTATGCAGACATTTCTTTCCCCCAAGTCAGAGAACCCAAAAGTCAGTTCTGACACAGTCAGAACATCTCTAAATTATAATTCACTGTATTTAGGAAAAGATAATACAATGCTTAACTGTTTGCTAGTGACATATTGCTATTCTAGTGCAAATTATCAAGGAATACCCAAGGAAGAACACAAAACTACAGGGATGTTTTTGAAGCAGAGCTCAGATATTGGTGAGGGAGGGAGTTTCTTCTAATTTAGAAGTTACAAAAGTTCAACTGCTAACTACTGACATGAGAAAAAAAGCCAGTCATGCCAGGCTTTGTGCCTGGGCAAAGGTTGTTGGAGGTAACAGGGAATTTGGAGTGCCCTACCTCTCAAACCATTTAGTAAGCATCAGGATATGAAGCATTGGAAGATCTGTTTCACAGACGAGAACATGGTTATGGCAGAGCTGAAAGCTACTGGACTGCCTCAGTGGATGTTGCTAAGCACAGTTTGAATTTGAGATGAAGTATGCAGGCCAGAAATGGAGAACTTGGGCAAAAGTTGTTCCAGGAGATTGCATTATTGATGATTCCAGAGATTTAGAAGAAAATTAGGAGGCCTGTAAATGATCGAGAGGTTATTTGGCAATCAGCAGTAACCAGTTGTGTTTAAAACACCTAGCCAAATGGGACACAGATGCTCACTAGCTGTTTTACACACTTTTAGTCATGCAGGGCCATGCACCCACGCAGATAGATTTTGATGATCTAAATTCTCTGTCTTAGCTGTTCATCCTGGAACCTCCCCACTGGAAAAACTTGCTCACCCCTCTTATCATACTGTTCAGGTTGCCAAGAGTAAAGTTTCTCAGTTGGAGACTGGAATAGAAAAGAAGCTGTTGGTGGAACCTGTCCTGTGCAGCTTCCCTTCTTTGGGATGCAAATCCCTCCTCTTCTGTGAGCTAGAATGAAGTGGGGGGGGTGGATTAGGACATAGATCTAAATAAGACCTACAGTTCTGCATAAGTGACTAACGAGTGGATGGCTCAGTGAAGATGATTGTGGGTGATGAAAGAGTAAAGTGATTTGAAATTGTGAGAGAGATCAAGCTTCAGTGGGTTTGTTCCAGGGGAAGAACAGAGACCGACAGCTTTTATTTTATTTTTTTTTCCAGCAATTATTTTAACTTACATTAACAGTACCCAGAGTAGCCAGCATCACATTATGAATTGGTATAAATGCATTTTTATGTGCAGTTTTTTAAACTGTAATTGCAGTAGTGGGCAAAATGGAAATAGGGCAGTAGTTTGTCAGATGGTTCTAACTCAATATTAGATGTTTGTCTGCATCTCTCTAGCCTAGCTGCAGCTGTTGCAGGGCAACCTGACACTCGGTGCTTAATGTACCAGTGCTTAGTGATATAAATTGCTAGGAACAGTGATGTAGCTGAACAGAAGCTTCATAGGCTTTATGCAATTGTCACCATCAGCAGGGAGACTTGTGAGCACTCGTGACAGTGAATATTTCTTGTGAAGAAGCAAGCTACATGCATACAGCTGCCTTAACTGTGAGCATTTGCTCACAATTAGAAACCAGACTTCTAGACAGGCCATAACGTTCAGGGATTTGGATCTAAACTCCTAATTACTCGTGTGGCCACCTACAGAAAAAACCTTTCTATCCTTCTTACTGAAGTTGTAGGTTCATATAGCCAGATGGGAAACATACAGGAGGATTCCTCTTGTGAACATCCAGCTGTAGCTACCCATTCTGCTTTTCATGTTAGGTAGTCAATCTTAAATGGCAAATACAGTCCCTGGGAGAAGAAGCAAAAAAAAGAGATTCTTCTTTTTCAGTACATCCCCATTTTTGAGGTAGATTATTTCTTGTTTATATTCTCATTTTTTATTTATGAATCTCAGCTCGTTAGCTGCACAATGATTCATTTTCTTGTTGATGGTAGAAGTTCTCAGTAGGTACGTTGCATAGCAAGACAGGGATGACTGGCTATGAATCCACAGCAGTGTGGATTCAAACCATCTGTTGCTGAGGAGGCATGGCTGTGAATTTAGGATGCTGATCAGGAGAAATATCCATCTTTCAAAAGGGAGAAGTAAAGGTGCTGATGATTTTCAGCAACCATGTGGTTTATCAAAGCAGGCTCTATGAGTCATTCCTTTCTAGGTGTCTGTCTAGCTATTTGACCTAAAATTAAGTATTTTAGTTAAAAAATGTAGACAGTTTATATTTTTCTCCCCTTACTGTCACATGTGAAAACTTTGTAGACGAAGTCAGACCTGCCTTTTAAAGTAGAGGAGTTAAACTGCTTATGTGATGCTCAACATAGCTTAAGGTGTTTTTCAGCTGTGGTACCAAATATCTAGCTGGTTCTTATTTTGCTCATCAGAAAAGATGCAAAATAATGGTGATTTATGGTGGCTTCTGCTACTGAGCTCCTGTTAAGAGGATTCCTGTGTTCTGTCTTGCTAATCTTGATTTTCTGTTACAGTCCCAATAAAAATGATGGTCTGGCTGTTGTCAGTTTCCGGGAGTGCGAGCTGTAAATTAACTTAGAGGAGAGCTGATGGGAAGCTTTGCTGAATTGCTCTTCCCAATTGGAATTCTAAATAAATAGATCCATCAGTAATAATTGAATCTGGTTTTGAATATTGATTGCTTTCTTAGCATATAAGAATAACAGATACATATCCATCCATAACATTCACTGGGTGATACTGATTCTGTTCCATAATTTTTCAGCAATTTCTAAATATTAGCAGCTAAATAAGCCTGAATATTATCAAGTTAATAAAGCCTTAAAGTCTTGAGAAGCTGGTTGCATCAGACTTTGTAGGAAGTCAGCTGATATATTTTAGTCACTAATAAAGAAATCATTTCTGGCAAGCCTTAAATAGACATATTGCTTACACTTAGTTTCCTCATCACAGTGGAAACCATCACCTATTTTTACTGACAATGTAATTGTCAGTATGTAATTGCAGGGTGCTGTGCAAGATATGTTTTTTTCACTTGAATTATGACTTCATAATTAAGAAAATTTTTTAGTAAATGTGAATTGGATAAAAACTCAGATTGATGTCTGGTTCCTGATGAACAAAATAGCTCTAAGGGATACATAAATGGCTCCGGAGTGGGATTTTGACACTTGTGATAATTTTGGTGTGAACATTGTCCTGTTTCATAGCTGCTGCTTTTAGCAGGAATGGAAAGGAGTGTGTGGTGGTGTCAGTGAAGATCTCCATGCTCTGAGTGAGCTGAGCTAAAGCAGGCATGTTCTGTCAGGGATTGCTGGTAGATTCAGGGAAGAATTAAAGACTCAGTGCCATGTATTTTGTGAGTTAACTGAGTTTTATGCTTGGATCAAATCAGTGGTACTTTTCCTGGAGCAAACCTGTGCATTTTCATAGTAGGTTAAGCCCTTTCCAAGCTTTCATCTAATATTTTTCAGTCCTTTCCAAGGTGGGAAAATCATTAATGCAACCCCTGAATTTACCATTTTTAAAAAGCAGGTTAAAATCAAAAATGTGAGTAGTGCAAAATAGATTCAGAAAATTGAGATCCTATATAAGAAATCCTTGAAAAAACACCAAACCAACCAAACTTTTTCTAAAAGTGAGGCCATGTATGATGAGGATAAAAAGACTTCTACATGGGGTTCCCAGCTGACAAGGAACAAGAAGTCCAGCAGGTCACTGAATGATAATGTGAGTGACAGCAGGACCATGAGTGTTGAGCACACCTTCAAATCTCATGGTGATCCTATTATTTTTGGCACCTGGGACAAATCTGCTTGCTTACTCACTCTGCTTACATAGGAGCCCCTGTACTAACACCATCTGATAGCCATTCTTGCTGGGTAGCAATGAATGCCACACTTGAGGTCAACAAGAGTTTCCTACAGGGCATGGCAACTACTAAGTCAGCCAATGCTGCAAGATGACATTGGCACAGTAAGGCCTGGATGGACTCTAGAACTGTTTAGGTGTCCTGGCTCCTAGCCTAAGTGGTATATGGAAATCTTTGGTAGGAGGGGACCCAAAACTGGTCTCTTGCTCAGACTCTTCTGTCAGCTGTTACCTACAAAGAAATACCTCTGAAAAGTTAATGGACTCTCTGGTATATTCTGCAATGGCTAATTGGTAGAGATCCTTAAACTTCTTCATTTCCCTGCAGCCAGCCAGAGCTGCCAAGACAAAGTCTTATGCCTTAAATACCCAGGTGTGTGCAGACAAACACGAGTTTTGTTCAGTATCTCCCTTTGGTTTATAAAACAAACACACACAAACAACTAAAAGGAACAACTGCTCAACCCCAACTTCTCTTTTTAAGTACAAATGCAAGAGGCAAAGTGCAGATGTTCAGACTGTGCTACCAGTTAGCTCTTTTATGGACAAATCTTTTCTTAAGCTGTTAGGCTTTCTTCAGTGAAAATTCTTTAAGGGAAGAAATGGACTGAACACAGTCAAGTCTGATATCAACACAGGGCTGGGAAGGGGCTGTCTTGCAGATACTCTTTTTGTCTTGTACAACTGATTTCTGACAGTAGGTTCTCACTAATAAGCACGGATCATTAACTTTCATTGAAAAGGCACAAGTTGTGAATGGATGCTGCATAGAAACGTAGTTTTTAACACAAAATGCTAACCAATCTGCTTTATCTTTGGTGAAAACAGGCTGTTTAAACACATCATGGACCTAATGGTGCATCAGTGCTCAATGCAATTCTTGCTGTCTCCTTTTCTTCCCAACAGTTTTCTTTCTGATAGCAAAGCCCATCTTTCTGTCACCACGTGTGTTCAGGGCCATTTTTAATTTTATTTCCTAATTGGATCTCTTGGGGTTCCATTGATTTATTTAGATGTGTGGGGTGTGTGTGCAGGTGGGGTGGTGTTTTGTGCTGCAGTTTGGTTTTATTGCTGTGGATTTTTTGTTGGTTTATTTTATTTTGTGTGTGTGTTTGTCTGGGTTTTTTTAATGTAATCAGTTTGGCCTCTGGCTTTCTTTTCTAGGGGTAAGGTTATTCTGATGCCAGCAATAAACTAGAAGTCTTCCTTAGTTTGCTACCCATCTTTCAGTTTCCATTAAGGCAAAGTGTTCTAGCACCATCTCTTGGTTGTAAATTTGGTTTCTGTCTGTATTGCCAAAAAGATATGTTATGGCTTGCTAGATTTTGATGGAGTTGTCAAGACACACCTTCAGAGTCCCAAGGACCTGTGGAAAGAATTTGATGGGTACAGAAACATGATCTCCTCCATTCACCACTTTTCCTGAAACACATTTTCTACTTGATACTGAGCTCAGCATCCTTATGTGCTTCCAGATTTCTCTTGCTCATGTATTTTTTTTCCATTAACCAATACATTTGTTGCAAACCATTTATCTGAAGACATGCTGATATCATATTCCTGCATTGGAACATCTCCATCAGGGAACATTGTGGGAAGAGGCACTTGAAACAGTACCTTAAGTGATGATCTGTCCGTGCTTACTAGGGCCTAACATTACATTCCTCCTGACTTGAAGCAGATAAAGTATTCAACCTGGATTCTACAATCTAAGGCTTATTGGGGAAGAATATTAAATACACTCACTTTGTCTCCAACTCTGTTATCCTAGTTCAGTCATTTTTTGATGCATTTGCTTCCCACTTGTTCAGAGTTGTTGTAATCAGACTTATTCTGGATGACTCAGTAATTTTATGGCCAGTTTTCTGTAGAAATAAAAATACCTGGCAGAGGAATGCATCTTTACATATGCCTTATGTTGTCATTAAGAAAATATTTATTTCCCTTCTGCATTGGATTATTATGATATTAATGACTCCATCACTTTTCTGCTGTGTTGGAATATGATGGATGTATTTTGCACAGCTGAATATATTGTTAAGAAGGAAGTAAAACTGAAGAAGTCCCTGCTTAGACTATATTTGATCATACTTAGCAACATAAAGTCACGTGTGAAAACTACAACTACCAATCAGCCTGCTTCTTGTTTCTGGTACATGGTCAGCCTTATGTTAACATCTGGCAGCTCGAATAGAGGTGTGGTTTAAAGCTTACTTCTGGTTATGAAGAACAGAAGAAACATAACTCTCCTTGTGGAAAATATGTATCTAAATATATAAATCAGCAAATGTGAGAAGGGGGAAAGATAATTTTGAAATATAGCTGGAGACTGGACAGTAAGATGCTGAAGTGAAGATGAAGGAATAAGGAAGCTGAATTATAATTATTGATAGCTCTCTTGCTTGTTTGGGTGTTTTCAGTAGGGTCTCTGAGCTAGGCTTTGATGTTGAACTTATTAGGGTAGGTTGATTAGGGGTTTTTCAGTTGCTTTTTGGAGGAGTCCTCACCATGGATATCAGAGAAGAGAGAAGTTTTTTGTTTCTTGTGAGAGAATAAATTGGCAGAAACTGCTCTGTAACGTCAGGTAGGAGTGGTTACTCAAGTGGTTACACTATACAAATGTAATAAGTGACAGACATTATTTGGCTCCTCTACCCAGAAATTAGTATTTGTGGTGTAGTTTAAAGATGAGCATGGATTAATGACTATAGGGATCAGCTACAAAAAAATAAACCTCAAAAAGCAGAAATCAGAGACCAAGAATATTGCAGGTATCATTTGTTTTTAAGGCCAGATTTGTACAAATCACTAAACCACCACCTGGGTGTTTCAATATACTACTAATAAAATCTCCTTTGACTAATAATTTGTGAGTCAATGCAGACACTGTCAGTGTTCACCACTTAACTGTTGAGTCAGATGAGCACAGCTATATTTTAGTAAGCCAGAAAGAGAAACTGCTTTCAAGGTAGAAATACCAGTATTTGGGAATTCCAGTGTGAAAGTGGCAGTTTAAAGAATGTGGTGGTGAGTAGTTTTAGCTACAGCATCATTTAGCTAATGGATGCTTTTCCTCTTCTCTCTGTTAATTTGCTTAGGGACCATCACTTCACCATTTATGTCTTACTGAATTATTACTGTTCAGTGTAGCTTAGTAGATGTTGTTATTTCATAGCAGAAATGGATTGAGGGAAGTATGGGGTACTTTATTAGCAGCCTGGCTTCCAGCTTTTATAAAGATCCTGTATTACGTGGGAGATGTGGCAGCCAACATCTGTTCCAAACTCCTGGTCACACGCTTTTCTGACTTCTTTGGCTTATGGTTTTATTGTGACTTCAGGAATGTGGTGGCTTCTGAGCTATAAAAATCACAAATCTAATTCCTCTTAGAAGTGACATGACTAAACGGAGAACTCTGGTCAGCAAAATCCAATCCAGAATTGTTTTCGTTGGGAATTTGGTGCTCTGAATGAAATAATGGGTATGTAAACTTCTGAAAACTCCTAAGCAAATTGTGGTGTAAGAAAACCTGTTTCCAGGTACAGTAAAAACCAGCAGCATTTGATACAAACACTGTTACAAATGTTGCCCAGGAGATGGTTGAGTAGGGCACGTAGTATTTTTAGAATTACAACCCAGTGCTATGGTATGAGACTACCTAGAAGTGTCCATGTTCCACAAAGATCTGGCTTCCTCGGTAAGGAATTTTGCACCAGCTTCATTTTGCATTCCCCCCGAGCGTGCTGCCTTTTATCCTGGTGAAAACTGGTTCCTTTCTTCCCTGCATGTTGTACGAGCAGCAGGCCACCCGCCCTCCCTGGACTCGGTGGGGTTTATGTGTGGTGTGTTTCTTTGCTTCACTACGTCTTTCTAGATAATTGTTAACAATGTTCTAAAATTATTTTTAGCTTTAGATCCGGCTAAAGATCCATGTTTAAAGATGAAATGTAATCGCCATAAGGTCTGTGTTGCACAGGATCAACAAACTGCTGTTTGCATTAGTCACCGAAGGCTTACGCACAGGTAAATACTTTAAAAGTCATTCTATAGACTTTTTATAGTGTTCATGACTGACTGTAAACCATAAGTACACTCTAATTAGTTATTTAATAACACGCGAGCGGAGCAGGAATGGGGTTTAGAAGTGATTATGGATGCATAATTGGATGAGAATGTTTAATATTTGATTTTTTGATAGGCTGGTAAACTGGAGGGTGTACATATTTAAATATTGCAAGCTGCTGAGACAAATAATTTTAAGGAAATCCTTACTGTGCTGGTACCAAAACGGTGTAATGATTATGATAATGCCCTGCTGCTGTACATTACTTTGATTTCATTGCTCCTTATGAAGCTAGAGAACTCAAAACTGCTTCCTCCAGTGTAGGTAACACCTGTTATAGTGTAAGTTGTTTGGTGGGGTTTTTTTTGTGTGTGTTTTTGTTTGTTTGGGTGTTCCCCCTCCCCCTTTCCTCCTCTTCTATGTATTCCCTTTTTATTTTCACCCCTGAGTAGTTCATCATATAGTTACTCCTTATTCTGGAATCCAAATGTAGATTATTTATGTTGTTAACCTTTTTGGGGAGGACAGTTCCAGGTGCTATATTTCTGGAGGTCTTAGAGGGAGTGGCAAAATATTAATGTACCTCTGTGGCTTCATCTGAGGCAGAAAACCTGAGCCATACACTTATTTAAGTCATCAGATTGTTGTTTGCTGAGGAGATGGAGTCAAGGTGCATTTTTGACTGGGGACTGTGGTGGTGTGGTGGTGTTGTTTGTGTTTGGGATTTTCTTCCTCTTTTTTGTAGGACACAGAGCATAGTAGAAAGGGTAAACTTCAGTCACTTGATTGAAATAAGTGTGTGTTGAAGTTCTTTGCTCATTAGGGGCAGAAAAGAGCCAAGGAAAATAAAAGAATAAAAGACTTTCTTGTCTTTTTCTACAATCTCTTTGCAGAGCTAGACATTTTTATAAAGTGTATATAAGGTACAAGAATTACTATCAGCCAAAGCTAGCTAGTCTAATTCCAACTGCATGTGAGCTGTCAGGGGAGCATGTTAGTGTCAGCTGTGAAAAGGCAACACAATAATGTAAAATTTCTGAGAGGAATTTCACACATTATTGAAAACTGAAAAAAGACATCTCCAAGTTAAGCATACCTGCTGCCAGGAAGGACTGAAAACTTTTTTAGAGCAGATGAAACCGCACACAGCGTTTGAATTAATAAATGTATTGACATCTGCCTTCATACCTCTCTTATTCCTCCCACGCTCCCTGGCACTCTTAGAAATGTAGTATTTTAAGTGTCAAAACGTGTGTGAAATAATACACCTTGGTGATTGTAGCAAGCACTGCCAGTCTAGTTTTATAAGCCAGGTGAAACAATTCTCTACCTACCTGTCCTGAGCCAGGCCAGGGGTTTCCCAAGCTTACATCTCCCTCTTCCCCCACATTACCGTGTTCAAGGAGAAATCAATTGTCTTGTGCTTTCTTTTATCAAGTTTTCTTCAAGCAGTCTCTGACCTTTTGGTTGTATGGTGGGATAAGAGTATGAAGAGCATATTCACAAGCAGTCATGGCTGCTGGTCTCTTTACAACTATTAATTTCTTTAGCCCAAGATTTTTTCCTTCACTGGTATCTCCACATATTGATTTTCAACAAAGCCATCTGTTTTTCCAAGTTCCCAAAGGACCAGTTCACTCATTTATAAGCCTTGGTAAAAATCAGCTGAGAGAGGTTATGTTATCAACTGTCAGGTTTTATTATCTACCTGTATCCATTTCTAACATATCAGTTACCTGTATTCAATCTTAATGAATCTCTACAAAATTTCTTCCCAGTAATTTTCCCTTTCCACTTCAACTCTGCATGTCTGCATGGGGTGTTCTTCAAAGACTGGATAATTTGAGTTATTCTCTCTTTTGGTGTTGTCTGGTTTGTTGTTAAAGAAAAGGCAGTTGGGGGATATCAGCAAAAGTAGCTGAGACCTTTTTCATGAATTACTGGGAGCTCTTCATCGAGAGTTTGAGGCACTTTTGGGCTACCCCAGGGAAAGAAGCATGAAATACAGTTCTATTTGCACAGACAGATTTCCGTGGTGTCATCAAGTTGAAATTCTAGCTTTGCAGTTAAATTCTGTTATTATAAGCAGCATTTCCAAGCAAACCTATGACTTTGGGCATAAATTTCTGTATATAAATTCTGCCACTCTTTGAGGCAGTAGCATAGACAGAGGTTGCTAATCAGTGAGGGCTGATAACTGGACCAAATGGGGAAATCCCATGAGTGATTTCCTTTCTTGCTTGGTAGAAAGTGACTTGCAGAAAGAACACTAGGCATAGACATTCTGGTATTCAGCCCATGCTGTCCTGGGTGTTCTCCCCTGTACTGTTTCCAAACTGATGTGACCCTGGATGGATTACTGAGAGTACCTGAGTGCCACACGATGCAGCATGTGATCAGTGGATATCAGAGCCATCTACAAGGGTGTTGGTGATGTGATATGACACGATCCCAACAGGATGAATTAATGTGACACTACACTCTCCTGACGGGATGTTTCTACCTGTGCTTTCAGAAGTATTAAACTTTGTATTAGCTTGGGGATCTCAGTGCTGTGCTATGGCCGCAGCGTGTTTGCTTTTGCATGGTTTCAAAACCAGCTGCCGCCTCTCGCTGTCCTCTTCATCGTGGTGTGGGTCAGGCAGGCCCATAGTTTTGCTTTCTCTTCAGTTTCCTGCACTGCAACACATGATAAATAAATAATTCAAAGTTTGGTGTAAAATAGAATTTTTCATTGATTCTTTGGAACTCTGGAGATTGTCATTACTTTTTCCTTTCACCTAAATGGCATTTTACTATCCCTTTGTGCTTTCCTATTTATTGTTATTGGTTAAGTGATTTGCTTTATGGAGGAAAAAAAAAATCCTGTGAAATGTTTGTGCATGCAATGTTGCAATGCTTTGGAGTATACTTTTTTCAGTTAAAAAACCATATCAGTATACAGCATTGCCAGGACTGGGAGACAGTGATGTTGATGTTATGGTGACAAGCAGGGTGTCCATATTAATAGAAATTTGTCTACTCATTTCTAGTTTTTAATCACCTCACTTTCAGGAGATTTAATCACTTGAAGCTGCAGTACTGAGGATTTTGGGGAAGTATAAGCTTACCCCTGTGAACTGGGGGGAGAGGAAAAGAGTTATGTGAATATTCAATCAGAAGAGAACTGGACAGAAAATAAAGAGGGGTGAGTCAAAGGAGGAGGGCTGTGGGTGGTAATGGATATTTTGGAATACCTGGAGTGGAATACATGTGGTGACATCACAGCACATAGGAACTCAGGAAGGCCATGGAAAGCTGGTAGCTAACCAGGCTCAGAAAAGTTTAAAGGTTAGTTCAGCAACAAGCTGCCATCAGATTCACAGGTCCTGATGGCCAGACTGTTAACTTCATTTTCAATTGTCACCAGACAATCCTAATAGGAAGTGACAGATGTAATTTGGTGTCAGAAAAACATGCAGCGCATAATAGGCTACTGTAGTAGACTACAGAGTGTAGAAGTGAATTTCTAAGCAAGTAGGTTAGCTGCCAGTGAAGAGCAGGAATCTACAGAACCTGAAGAACTGGGACAGGTTTGCCAGCCAGCAGAGATTGTTAGGTGAGCCAACGGTGAATGTGAGTTAGTGACTGTGGCTTCTGTTGGATTAGATAGAAATGTTTCAAGACTGACAGCTATTACTTGTGCAAGAACCTCAAACTTCTTCTTTCTGTGGGATTTCTCGCTCTCCCCCATCATTTATTCTTAGGGTTCAGAGCAGGAAGCAGTAGGAATGCAATTCAGGTATTCCAGGCAGCCTTTATTTCACACATTAGCTATAAGAAACCTCTAGAGGAGTACTTAGAAATAACAGATCATTATTTCCCTAGCTCATCTCTCAATTTCTGATGCGTTTTCTTTCTCTTTGCAGATTATGCCCTACAGTCATTTACAGTCCCTTGTTTGTCTTGGTTTTGTACTGTTTGGTTCTTTTCTTCTTTAGGGTAGCAGCCTAGAGCTATGTCACTGTAGTACCGAGGGGGAGGTGTTGATAAGAGGTACAGAATTACCTTCTTCCAACTTCTTTACCAGTAACAGATTCCCAGTAAAGATTAAGCAATAGATTCTGATGAAGATTAACCTGCTTTGTTAAAGGGGAAAGGGATGAGAGGTGACAGTCATGGTAAAAGCATTTCAGAGATTGGGATTTACATGTAAAATGACAAGAATTCACTAGTCATGGGTAGAGAATTGTAACAAGTAAGCACGAAATTAAGTTACAGAAACAAAAAATTATAATTGCAGTTTTGTATTGGAGCTCCCCAGGACAGGTTGCAGAGATGTATACTTGACCAGGCATATAAAATATTAAGCTGGGGAGGAAGCAAGCAGTATAGAAGCCTAAGGTTATAGAATCCAGTGTTTCAAGAATTAATGAAAGAGTGCTGGGTGCTCTCTGTGGAAAACACTTCCTCTGCTATTTCTTAAGAGTTCTAAGAAATGAAGCTGGGTTTAGTGAGAATTGTTCCCCACTCCTAAGGTTGTGTGGAGTGGGACATGAATTTAAGGATTAACAACCATTTTCTGCTATTTCTGCCTGAAGGTGCAGTCTTCGAGTTACCACAATTTCACTATTAAAGAGGATCACTTTGTTATAGCTTGTAGTGATAAAATGTTGTATCTCTTAATCTAATTTACCCTGGTAAGGTGGTTGGATAGTTTAATAGATTTTGTGCTAGCATTTAATCTTATTACAACTTAGTTTTCTGAGTTAAATGCCATTTCCAAGTGCTGATTTGGGTCAGACCGTTGGTCAGCTAGTCCATTACCTTGCCTTTCACAGCTTTTCCAGAACATGGAAAACCAGTCTAAATATGTTTTTACATGAGCTGGATTACCAGCAGTTTTTCTCTGGGTGTGTTCACTTCAGTATTGCATAGAATAGGAGGAAAATGTTCCATCTAAGCTTTGAAGTGCTGAGTGTTGGGCCCTGAAGCATGCGATGGGTTAACCTTTTCCTGTTGGGGATGATGTGATAGAAGCCCAGAGCAAACTTCAAGGGCTGCAGAACTGTGACACCTATCCCACTGCAAAAGCAACCCCAAATGTCCTTGTTTCCATGCTCTGCATGAATGAGATTGTCCCCACACAGAAAAAGTGACCAAATCCAAGTGTGTGGGAGGCCTATTCAAAAAGCATGCAGATGCATACATGCACACATCTGTATGTGTGCATGTACATACAAATATGTACACACATATATGTATTTTTTCACTTCAAATCATGTGGATACTTGTATCCTGGATTTCCAAACACCATACTTTCCAACTTGAGGTATTTTGCTATCACTTTAACTTTACAACAAAAGGAAGAGGGTTTTCAATTTAGACTTGTTGCCACTAAGATTGATTGTAAAAACAAAAGAAACAAAAGCTGTAGTTACAATCTGTAGTTAATATTAAGTAGTTGGAGCAGTTTTGAAAGACAATTTCTTAGAACTGATATGGAAGATGCTCTGTTTGATTAGAAAAATGGAAAAGCAGCAGAGGAGGCCTAGATAAAGGAAGGACAGATAGAGGAAGAGAAAAGAAGAATATATTTGTAGCTTTTCTGTATCTGGAGGTGTTGCAGCATCTTATTAAGGTTTCAAAAAGCCTTCCCAAAAGTTGAAGCAAACCAGGATTTGCCTCAGGCAGCTCGTGTGAAAGTTGCAAGCAGCACTATTTAGGATGTCATCATTTCCCATTGTAATGCTGCTGAAGAAGGCCAGCTGCTGCAGTTAAGTCTCTTATTAGAAGTTTTAGTCTGATTCATTACTGTGATTTGTAGTTGTACACAGAAACACTTAATCATTCTTATGCTCCAAGCTCTATTGAATCTACTGAAGGCTTTCTGGTTCTTTGCATAATTTGTGCTGCCAGTCTGCCAGCTTGGCAGGGTTTCAAGCTGGCTGCATTATCTGTGTGTGTTTGCACAGGAAGTGATGCTGCACATAGGCTGAATTTACAGTAATTCTTTTTTAGTAGGCTAATGAGCAGTGCTAGTTCATTCACCATGCTAGCATTAGATAGCTTTGATTAGTCCAATTATTGTAGAACTATGCTATTCTGATTGTACTTAAACCCCACAAAATGCTGAAAAGGAAATTGGCTTAGACATCCCTTAATTGAACCTGTTGAGAAAAGAATTTGGACTTTTATGTGCTTAAAAGGGAGGTGAACTATTTTGGAGATGATTTTTTTATATATACACGATGCAATTTAATTCATTAAAGGAAAAAAGATGAAGCTTTTTTTTTTTACTAGCTGTTTAATTTCATTGGGAAGGAAAAAAGGTGACTAACACTATGAATCCTAAGTTTCACATATATTGTGAAGGCACATTCTTTCCTTGGTGTGCATGTATTTCTTCCCTGAGTTTGATGGCAGCTATGGATAGGCAGGGAGAGGAAGACAGGCTCCTCTAATAGAATCCATCCTCTCTAAGTAACTAATTAGCTACCACTAATGGAGGATACATATGTAGATTGCAAGGATGTATAGTGCAGCACCAGTGTTGTCAGTTGAAGGCTGTAACCTAGCCATACAATATAATACAATGCAATACTTTTTGCAGAAGCTGCAGAAATGGGTGGCCTTAAGAAAAAATATGGCACAATTCCCTCCCATTCCCATGTCCATAGAAATCTGAAAGATGAAGTTATTAATTATTAATACCTTTATTCTTGGTATGTAATAAATGTTTTGTAGGAGATCAAAGCAAACTTGAAATAAAGGAGACCTAAACAGAACTTGCCAATTGTATTTATTAGCAGAAAAGTCATTTTCAGCTATGCTTTTCCCATTCAATATCCACGATGGACCTATTCTTGAAGAAAAGAACAAGTCCTGCTCTAGACTGATGCAGATTTGTTCTGTCCAGGCCTGCTCATGTTTTCCCTGCTTCAGATTCTCAGTGGTCCATAGGAGGCTGCAGTGAGCATCCACTTGGTATGAAGAGTGTTTCAGTGGTCATGAGTGCCCTCCTCTCCACTCTGCAATGAGATTAGAAATCAGGATTGGAACTTCTTGCAGGAAGATGGATCCTGGCTGCTGTGTTTGTTTCTGTCTGTGGTTGAGGGCACATTCAGTCGTGCCACCTCCTGAAAGGCAGTAAGTTAGGACACTTCAAGGTCTAGACTATAGGAAAGAATTGGGAACTGTGACATCTGATCTAGGAAAGCATTGCTATTAGAACACACAACTTTCTACTAATCCTAGGATATGTTGTTATGCTGTTGTCTTCATAAAAATGGTTTGTCAGCTTTTCTTTGTGGTTGTTGTAAAAGGGTCTTTTCCCTCAGGATTCCTGAGAATCTCCTACTTTAAAAAGTTTGCCTTTTTGTTGCAAAATTAGGGAGAGTGATGAAGGTGGTGCAGGTAAATGATTGGTCTGTTCTTAATGATCAAGTTGTGATTGTATTCCATAGCAATAAAATTCATGGTGGACTGTAAGTATTAAAATAATAATAAGACTAAAATCTCTGAACATTTTTAATCAGAAAAATGATGCAAAATAAATTCAGGAATAGTTCAATACCCCTTCTTATAAATACCTATCTGAAGTAAAGCTTGCCACTTGTTTTTGTAGTGCTTTATTAGCTCCCACTATCAGTTTCCAGCCTACTTTATTAGAATACTTAATCAATTGTAAAATAGCTGATGCAAACATTTGTAATCAGTTAGTGCATAATTTTTAATTTGGTAGGTTGTGTGTTTAGGATTTTTTTTGTCTTTCAGTGTTCCTGAAATACTCTTAACACTGGGTAATGGAACAGAATAAAACTCCAAGATGCTTGTTGTATGTGAGGAGTTCTTTTTACAGGTTTTAAACTGTTCACATGGACCTGGATTTGATTATAATTAGGTGCTTTTATTACTAGCTAGTGTCAATTCACATAAAATGAAATGCATTAGTACACCTTGCTTCATAAATTTGTGTTTACAGGCTCAGAATGCATCTGGTGTTTTGTTTACGTACCAGTGGTGAGAAAACCCTTAAGTGTGTGAAATTGAGTAGAGGTAGTGTTCAGGGAACAGAAATTACTCATTCCCATTTGTGTAAAACAATCTATTTAAGGTTTCCAAGAGTGAAAGATACATTAATTGTAGCAGTTAGAGGTGTTTGTCATCGTGGAGTGACATATATGCATATACTGGTACTTCAGAGTGTAATGTACTCGTGCTTTTGGAAATCAAATGGTGTTAGGACAGTGAAGATGTCAGGAGTCACTGAAAGTTCATCCTTGCTACATGGTCAGTTCCATAAGGGAGTTTTGTGTTTGGTAGTATTTTTATATTACTCATTCATTTAAAATAAAACACCAAACCCCTTTTTGTGTATTCAGATTGTTAGAAGTAAATTCACTTTAAAAGCTACAAGAAAGCAGTAATATTATCCTCGGAGGTATAGACTGCTGTACATTCTCTATCAGGTCCTTATTGCCTGAATCAACCCCATCTTTATTGTCATTTCATGGTTTCATCTAAATATTAGCACACTTAGGCAATACAAATACTTTTCCTAAACCCCTTGTGCAACTTCTGTAGTAGCAGTAAAATAAATAAATCCTTATAATCACAATAAGCTAGGACTAGATTTAAATCTTTCTGAATCTGTCTAGAAAAAAAAAACAGTGAATGAATTCTCTTTGACTTTGCCTTCACTACTTGCATGTTCATTTTCAATGAATGCTTGTGGTACCAAGATTTGCATACTTGTTCAAGCTGATAGGAAAGTTTGATCCCTGATTTCTACACTGATAATGCTCTAAGTTTTGTCTCTTGGGCTGCCTTTTCAAACCTCTCCTTTCCAACCCCAAACTCAGTGGTGCAAGGAAGAGGCAAATAAGAGGAAAAAATATGAGAGGAGATTTAAGCTGAGGAGTAGAGCAGTAAATGTACAACTACAGGAGACATATCCTGAGGATATAAGTGATTGAATTTTCACCTTTGGGACATTCTGCCCGAGTCTACCAAAGGTGTAAATACACAGGCAAGATGTTCTGGATCAGAATTGAATCCCTTGCTCTTGGATATTGTAAAACAACCTTGCATGCTCTGAAGTAGGGTGTGAAGGCTTGCTGTCCCCTCATTGTTATAGCCAAAGCTGGAGACCCATGTACTTTTGACACTTCTACCCATAAATTTCTTTCATAGGAAACCCATAATAGTAACAGCTCTGGGACGACTTCAACCCCGGGTCTCTCAGATGCTGCAACTTCTGGAAAACTGAATGACCTTTCATATTCTAGAAGTATACTGACATCATAGTACCATTTATCCCAGAAGTGCTGGGGTGGTTTCCTACACTGCAAGACCTGTCATTCACTAATTCACTTCTCCTGCCTTCAGATTGTAAACCAAGTTAATTGATCTTAGAATGAATATTGTCCGTGTGCTCTACTGAGAAGCAAGCACAAAGTGCATTATAAGAACTTGGGAAAGGTATTAAGGTTATAAAATCAAACAAAACACTGTAAAGAGTGTTAGAGAGGATAGTCTGTGAATGTGAAGAAATCATTTTATGAGCGAGGCCTCACAATTTATTTGTGTTAATAGCCCTCTTATCTCTGGCAACCTTGATAAATGACAGCTAGCAGAAACAAACGGATCTTTTAAGAGGATAACCAAACACCCAGAGAGACTTCTGAGTGGAAAAATGGGCACTTAGATTAAAGTTAACTTAGGAAGCATGACTATGACAGGATTTTATTTTTCAAATAGCTCAAATAGTTTCATTTCTTCTAATGAAGGAACAGGCAGAATACCTAAGAGAGCAGATGAAAACCAAATGTTAGGGACCTCTTTCATTCTGACCTGACACTAACACCACAGAGCACTGTGGTTAGAAGGAAGGTTCAGTAAGGTGTGTGGAGAGCTAGTACAGTCCTCTAACTAGAGGTAAGGCAACTGATTGTTCTGACACGTGGTGACAGAGGTGTGAGTTTTGCCTGTGGTCACTTCCCTGCTGTCTAAAAGGAGATGCTGTACTTCATCAGCAGACTAGAAGCGAGTCTAAGTGGGTACCACAATTCACTTTCTCATTGGAGCTGTTCAGGTACCAACAGATATATTTATTTATATATTCTTGAACCTATAATGACTACAATAGAAGTAAAAATTGGGCTAAACTGTGACCTACAGAGGGAAAAATACCACTGGAATAAAATAACACTGTCTGCTCTCAGTATTTGTAAAAACAACAACAACAAAATCATGCTTTTGTGTGAACAGAGGGTTTTCCAAACAAATTATGAAATGATTTTTGTGTCCCACAGTGTGGGCAGAAAATACCTGTTTCCATTTGTGGCATCTCTCAGCAGGTTACTTTTTTTCCTTCCCTGTGTATCCATGGCCTTTTTATCACTCTTACATTGTAATTTTGGGACTTGAAAGCTGGATTTGTGGGTGGTCTTTTAGAGTGCTGGAGACGTGTTCAGCTTTGAGGCTAAGAGTGGGGAAGTCGTTGTTTTGCAGAGTCAGGACTAAAGCTGGAAGGAGGCAGCTAAAGGAGGCTGAGTGTTGTGGGCAGAATGCCAGGGTCACTAGCAAGGGCCCCCCTTCTAGGAGGATGGAGTCCCTCTAGGAGCAGCTGAGCAGAGCTAAAACTGAAGCCTTAATATCTTATTTTTTCATTTTCCTGAACAGTTTGATACAGTTTTTAAAATGTTTAGGGAATTTTCCAAACTCTACATGATGCAGAATGAAGAAATCTGTGTTTAAACAAAACCCTAAAAGCAGAACCACAATTTTCTTGGTGTTACCATCATATAAATATTTATTATTGCTATTTTACATGTTGTAGCCTGTTTTTGTGTTTTTAGGGTCGGATCCCTTGACATTTTTCTTGTAGTTCTCCTCACTGTTCTCTCTTTTCAAATAACTCTTCTCCATTTTTATGTATGACTTTGTTCTGTCACTGTACTTTATGTTGTGACTCATCTTGGGTTGCTGTTCATGCAGTCACGCCTGAAACCTGAAATAAACCTAGGAAGAGTTGGTCTTGGAGGATTTTAACAGAGGAAGAATACATTAGGTACTGTTTTATGGAACCCACACTAGACTAATTAACGAAGGAGGAAAGAAAAAGGGAGGAAGAGGCTGCACTGAGGATGCTTTATACATTAATAGACAAAAAAAACCCTAATTAAAATAGGAACCTTACTGACTCTCTTAATGACAGAAGAACAAGTTACATCTACCTTTTGGACTACCAAGTTATTTTGGAGAATCAAACTGAGATCTGTTTGTTTCTTTTTAAAGACATAATGAGCAATAGAATTTTGAAATACATAAAAGAACTTCTATCTTGCTGGACTAAATACCATGAGACATTGTTCCTATAGTTTGTAAAACTAAACAGTCTTATTGACAACTTGTTTCTCTTTCATATCCTGGCACAAATATTTCATCATGGATATTCATATATCCATATATAAACCAAATAATAATTAATTTTAGTCTTTAAAATGTTCTATTTTATTTATTAAAAGTCACACTTTTAATCCATTTAGTTTTATCACACCAAGCACCAGCATAAATAATACTTAGTCTTTTAAAAATAGTGTGATTTATAGATGCCAATGGAAATAGCAAGATTTAGTTTTAAAATGCTTGGGTTTTCCTTCCCAGTATAGCAATATCCCTAGCTATCTCTGGGGGTTTAATATATTTATGACAAAACCAAGGTAATTAGTAAAACAATTATGGAATTAACTTATATTGGAACTTTTTCAACCTGTACAATTGCACCCTTACATTGTATAAAAAATGCTAAATTACTTCCTAACTATGAAGGGAACATTTTTGTCCCCAGTATGAGCCTGTTGACAATCCTTGGATTTGGTCAGAGGAGAAAAAGAGTATTAAAAATTAAAACTGGCTTTTGGAGGACATCAATATTGTTGCCAAATAGGGTTAAGTTTCAAAGAATAAGCACAAACACAAGCAACATGGGGCCAAACTGGAGGCTCCAGAACTGTTACTGTTTGTTTCAGGAAGTTTAACTGGGGCAGTGCTTTGTTGAATGAAGGTTTTTATATATATGAGAGTTTTCCCTTCTCCCATGAAGTTTATTGACACAGATCTTGGTATTTGTTCAAGGAATTCCTGTATATTTGGCTGTAGGACTGAGCACAGTGCCCAGGTCTGTTTTACAGGGAATGCAGAACAGAAATGGTACTCTCTGATGCTTTGGGCTTATCATCCGTACGCACGAAGTTCATTGCCTGGACAGACTGATGTGAATTACCTAGCTGTAAAGGAAAAGCACTCAACAGAACTAGTTCTGTTCTCACTCAAACCAGCACAGGGATTTTAAGGAGGAACACTCCCAACGTAGGAGAAACTTAGCCTGTCTTCAGTAGTGAGCAAAGGAAAGATAAAAAAGAGAATGTTGAGATTTTATTTTTTTTTACATAAAAGGGTATTAGTAATACAGTGCCAGTGTAGCAGGTGATCCCTCACCAACAGTTTGACCACCCATTTTTGCTCAGATATTGTCCTAATTATACTCTTGGTGTGGTATATTTTTTCTACAGCAGCTTGTTGCCTCTATCTTCTGACTTTCTGGTGTTATCAGGCAGCATTCATAAAGTCAGAAGATGCCATGCTGACAGAAAGGATGATACTACGTTGAAAGCCTTTCTGTCTTTTGTGTGTGTGTGGTTTGGGGTTTTTTTCCTCCCTCTACAGTACAATCAGTTGACAGCTGGCGAGATGATCCAAAGGAGTTGTGTTTTTCATGGAAATGCCATAGCTGTCAGCCGGTGCTGGAATACAGAGGTTTAGTTTTGTAAGGCACTGATAGGCAGACATACATCATCCTGTAACAGCTTGGGAGCTGTAAAGCAGTGTTGTCTGCAGCTTCCAAGTGCTCTTCACATATCTGATTAACAACATCATCTAAAAGCATCACAGTTTGTCTCGAGTGAGCTAATAGAATCACAACAGCAAAAACAGTTCAAGTTAATACTCTTTCATTTTTAATTTAAATACTGTACAGAGATTACTTGGAATCCTGAGCACCATTGTGCAAGACTATTTTCTGTCCAAGCGTGTGCTGTGCCTTAGAATCTGTAACTACAGGCATGATACTGTGATGCTTTTGAGATGATTTTAGAAAGAAAAGGCATTTTGGCTGTAGAATAAGGGGCAAGTAATACTAGCACTAGAATTATTAAAGACAGCTGGCCCATTTCAAGCTTTACTGCTCCTCAGCATCAGGCAGTAGATAGTGTGTATATATATGAAAGGATGAGGGGTAATGGTTTTAAATTAGAAAAGAGTGGATTTAGATTGGAAATAAGGAGGAAGTTCTCTCCCATGAGAGTGGTGGAGCTCTGGAAGAGGCTGCCCAGGGAGGTGGTTGAGGCCCCATCCCTGGAGCCATTCAAGGTGGGGCTGACAGAGCTCTGAGCAACCTGCTCGAGTTGAGGATGTGCTTGCTCTCAGCAGGGGGTTGGACTGGATGACCTCTGGAGGTCCCTTCCAACCCAGGCATTTCTATGTTTCTATATAAAGAGGATTGGTTTTGTCTCTTATGTGCTTATTTAGCAGAATTATTCTTGATTTAGAGGAAGCTTGTACAAGCTCCATTCATTAATATCAGCCATCCTGTGTTTGTTTTCAATTGCTTTCCCCCGTAGTCTCCTGATGTTGGTCAATGAAACCTGGGATGTGATGCAGAAGAGTAAATTTTTGCTTTGCTCATTATCATTTAAGCAAGGTATATGAACCAAGATAGTTTGTTCTGCTGACAGTTGCAAAAATTATCATGAGCTATGCACTAAGGAATCAAGACCACACTGTGTGCATCCACATGTCTATATCTCTGTCCATATTAATATACATTTTGGTATATATATCTCAAATTGTAACTATAAGAAAGAAGCATACTGCATCAGTTACAAACCACCTCTTTTAAAAGTGAAAAGTTATTTAAACAAACCTGTCATATGACATTTGGATTGAAATTCTAATGGAAAAATACATAATTTGAATGAGTTGGGGATTTGTGGGTGACAGTGAAAACCTATAGTAATAATTTTTAAGAGTTGTTGCACTAATATAGTCACAGGGTAGTGATGCAGTACCTGGGTGGTTTACAACTCCTACTTGAGGGAAAGCTGTTGTTTTGGTTTGTTTTCCCCTGTATATAACCTTCTATTCTAAGCAATATGTCCCAAGGTCCTTGGAGCAATCTTTCAGCCTCTGCAGAGCACAGATATAGCTATGACTGATGTGATCATGAACTAGGTACAGAGCAGTTGTTGTATCTCTGTCTATTCTAGTGGGACTGCTCCCATGCTATTGTGCCATTTGAATGCCTGCAATTCAGGAAGAATACTGCTAGTTAGAGAGTATTCAGGAAAGAGCCCCAAGAATAGCTGAGAACACCTTATCATGAAGCACAACAGTAAAGATTTGTTAAGTTTTCAAAGAGAAATCCAAATTAGAAAGTCTAAGGGTACCTTTTCTAACTTCATAATATACAAGCTTCCTAATGTCTTATGCAAAGCCTGTTCCTGATAGAAATTTGTGCAGAGAACCCTGTCAAATGGGAGATCCTTTGGTACTGCTGCTGTTCTTTTCATAACAAAGTTGTCTGGTAAAAGTTCAATAACATAGATGTTAATTTAGCAGCAGTGCTGATCAAACCATAGGCTTCTGAAGTCTTCCTTAAGAAAGGGTCAAAAATTCAATAGAATAATTTCCATTCCTTTAGCAAATCCAGAAATAACCAAGTTCAAAAATAAAATTTGCTACTAAATCTTGTTTGTAGTAAGTACAGTTACCTATTTTTATATGAATAACAAGGTGATGAAGAATGTTCTTTGTTTGGTAGCTATTATAGATCTTGCAAAAGCTATGGAGGCTTTTTTAATGATACAGTTTGGAAATGAGTGGGGTGGTAGATTAGTTACTGAATATAAATTATAGCATGTGAAGACAGTTCCACAGAATTCTGTGTAAAATGAAAATCTATGTTCCTACTCCCTGCCAGCAGCCTCTCCTTACAAGTGCTTCTGTGTGGGAAGAGGCATCACAGGACTGAGACAAATATTAGTACATACATTTCACATTCCTGATGAGCAGTGAGGATACAGAGATTATCAGTGTTACTCCCAACAACAAAGATGACTGTACAGTGTATGACATTGCTGTCTCATTCATCTCTCTCTATCACAACATTGTAGGAAAGTATGAGTAACCATTCTGACACGTAATGGCACGATTGCTAAGTTCTATTTGCTCATTTTAAGTTAAAAAAAAATAAATTCAAATTGGTTGTTTCTCTTCTCCTTACCCCAGATCACTTCAGCTGAAAAAGATGTTTGATTTTATAGAGAAACTTGCTTCTTTACATATCCTCCTTTGCTCATAAGTGTCCTGGGTCATATCAAAATTCATTTGACTTCACCCAGTGCTGACTGGTTTTAAGGAAATGTGAGGTTTTTAAACTGATTAGGCTGACCTCATAAAACCAAGAATGGCAAATATATTTGTCTGAGAGAATTAACAAATACAAAATAGAAATATTAAGAGAAGGCTAAACCATGATTTCCTCAGGTCTTTATTTCTGTTTTGTATTTACCAGTTTATTCTCCCACTGACTACTCTGTCAGAGCAATGAATAACATTCAACATTTAAAACTCTGTTTCTTCCTGTAGAAAGCTGCATTTTACCATAGTGTTTAAATAAGATGATTTTAGACTCTTCCTTATTCCATGACCTGAAAATAAAGCAGGTCTAAGATCATGCTGTTGTCAGTGAGCAGTCCCAAATATTATCTGCTCTGATTATGCAATCTCATCTTTAACTTAAAAGATATGATTAGTGGGTTAATATTTAATATGCCACAGAATTTTGGTAAAAGCACATCAAGTGTCATAACAACTTGACAGTTAGTTGAGAGTTTTTCAGTCATTGATGCCTGTGGGGGGAAAAAAGAATAAAAATAATAACTTGTCTTAAAAATTCCAGAAATATTGACCAAAACCCCTAATATTTTTAATGGATTTTTGCACATACAGTTTGTGTAGTGTATACAAAACACTGGAAGAAGGAATCTTCAGTCACATAGAACAACTTGTACAAATCACTGTCACTTCATTTAAATACAAAGGTGAATCTTATAGCTGGATGTAGTATTCTGATTTTTCACAGAATAGAAGAAACAGATTCTGAAACATTTCCCTTAGGATAACACCATAAATGGAATCTAATCTGAAGTTTTCTTAGGGGGGTGGGGGGGAAAGTAACCTTTCTGTTAGGAAAAAAATACCCCCCTTTATTTAACCCATAAGAAAACCCAAGAAGATACCAGAACTGCCAAACAGTGATAAAATCTTGGAAGGAAGATGCCCATTAATATTGACTATTATCTGATGTTTTCTGCTTACAAGCCTACTTAGAGTTGCATATAAAGTTTTAAGGAATGGAAACAAACTTTAAGTACTTAAATAAAAGTTTCAGGCTGCCTGTTGACTCTCAAATTCAAGTGGTAGACACCACAGACATATATGCTGATAATATTAAAGGGAGAAAATGAAAAACCTTCATATATTCATTTCTCTCATGCTCATAAACAGACATCTCTTACTTCTTTTCTGTCTTGATTTTCAAGGAGACGCTGCCTGATCCCATGGGAGCTGGGAGTATGGGCAGCAGGAGTGCTATTTGCACTCGCAAGGCAGTGAGACTTTGTCTGT
The DNA here is from genome assembly GCA_013399075.1 of Chloroceryle aenea. Classification (NCBI taxonomy): domain Eukaryota; kingdom Metazoa; phylum Chordata; class Aves; order Coraciiformes; family Cerylidae; genus Chloroceryle; species Chloroceryle aenea. Next base: position 77,101 of record VWZY01012034.1, read on the forward strand.
CTCCAGGGTTCTGCATGCTAGGAGTGGAATATCAACCTCCTTCTGTAATGGCAAAACAACACTTCTGGGTCTGCCAGGGTTTGCAGCCAATAGGAAGGAGAGCTATTTTCCAGTGAAAACTCTGCTCTAATTATACTAAAAGTAGTAAATCTTGGAGGAGTTGCCATTCTAATAGTAATATTAATCAACATATTGTCACTCTTTGTCTGCTTTGGTCTGTAGAAGTAATTATTAGTTATTTGCTTCATTTATTTTCATTAGTTTTTTCATTTATTTTTAATGTTTTGCTTATTTTCCTTCACTCAGTTATTTTTTCCGAATCGTTAAGATTCTGATGAGAACTGCAACTGTAATTATATTACAAGTTATCTAACAAAACCCATGTTATGCAAAACAGGCTCTGAATTAATAACATTAACTTACCTCTGCATGATAGATACATAACATTAACAAAATAAACCAATACCCAACGGTGTTGGGGTTTTGTTTATTATATCAGCAGTTCTGCAACTACAACAGATACCCATACACAGGACCCACATGGAAATGCCACAAACCAAGTCAGATTATGGCACTTCACTTATTAGTAGGGACTTTTAAGATTCCTGTTCAACAAATGATAAGAATTGAAGACTTGACACAATCTTGTGATTATTATGTCCAGTCTTTAAAATTATTTAAATTGATTCAAGAGACTTCTTGTCCCTCTTAGAAAAAAAAAGTGGTTTGCTTCATTAAATAATTTGTAAAAGAAAAAGGAAATTTTCACCTCTTCATTATCAGTATGGGGAATCATGTCAAAGAATCTCTTTGCTTTCCTTTGGAACACAAATTGATGTCTTTGGTAAGTTTTTACCAGTATCACTAATAGATAGTGAATATATTTGTGTTCAAAGAGAGAAATTCTGCAAGGCTGACACAAAATCTATGTAACGTCTTGTTTTTGCAAAAGAGAAAATGATGGCTTGAAAGCTGTTTAATAATTCTTTCAGCTGTATAAAATGAAAACAGGTATAAGGAAACCCAGTAATTTTTTACCATATGTGAAAATAGCAAAGGAAGCATCTTTATCATTTACATGACAGTAAATTTTCATATCATTTCAAAATAATTGAAATACCTTTCTCTATCCTCACTGTTCTTTCCCCACTTCATTTTATTTTCTTTATCCCTACAAAATACAGCTTTTAAAATGTTGCATTAAAAAAAATCAGTGACATTTTGCTTTGCATACTGAATATGCACAGAGCTTTGATTAAAGTAAACTTTTTTCACTTACAAGGGCGTCTTTCTGTTTTTCACACTGTCTGAAAATGGTAATCCTTGAAAACTTGTGGAGAGGGCATTTTGGTCCTTAGAAGAAACAGGGTTCTGACAGTGATGCTGTAATTTACAAAGGCACAAACTTCATCAATTGTTGTAGTCATTGAAAAGAAAAAAGTACAAAAGAGTAGGAGTAATTGTCCCAGTCTTCTGTATTTCAGTAAGCTGTTCTTTCTTTTACTGATATTACAGCCTGGTTGTTTTGGGGTGAAATGAAGCTAATGAAAAGAGTAATGTAATGTTCTTTTGGAAATAATTCTTTTTCTTTCCTCAAAAAACATATGCTTAAAAAAGGAGGAGGATACTGAAGCTTAAAACCAAGGGAGAGAAAAAAACCTCTATGTCTACATTAGGTTTTTTTGGTTCAATTGGGAGTAGGCTACTGTGTGAAAATGTTACCAAATGGATTCGTTTCCAATGGGAAAAAAAACCCAAACCACAAGAAATGAGCTCCGGGATTCTACTTAATGTGTCAGAATAGAAGAATTTCAAAGTTACAAAAATAACAGTAAACAAACCCATCACCCCTGTCTCCCCCAAAAGCATGGACATCAGGTTCTCCACACCAGGTCTGTTTCACTGTGATACCACTGTGTCCATTGACAGAGTTCTGTGTTGTTCTGTAATCCAAGGTCTATGTCTAAGACTGCCAAATTAGCCCCTAAGATCTTTATAGAATCTGTAGTAATCATTCTCTTGTTGCTGTAGCATCATAGTCTCCTGAAATATAGTTGTGATACCTGAAGCCTAGTGCAAGAGACTAAAGCTGTTGCCCACTGGAATTCATTAGGAGTTTTCTTACTGTATCCAACAGGACCAGGATTTTACCTACAGTCTTTAAATCCTAACCTACATCCAACTGATATAAATTAAAAATGTTACACATTAACATAACTTGATGAGAATTGACTGATAGTTGTACTGTAGAAGTTATAAAACATAAGGTATGTACGTGGTGATGACAGCTCTGAAGGAAATTAGCTTGTCTCCCAGCCTGTATCAGGTTTTTACCTTCTTATATTGCACATGATACCTGTTAAGTAATGATCTTTGCTAAGTTGTGATCAGTGATAAGAGGATTTCTCAGTATGGCCTCTAGATGGCACGGTACTTTGGAGATCCTGCACATTCATATGATGTCAGATGGATGCCTGCATAGAAAAGAACCTGTAAAGAAATGAGATTCACAGTAAACTGGGAGAAAAATTAAAAGAAAATAAAAATCAGGTGTTTCCTATTGTTTTGTTGAAAGAAATTATGGATTTAACAAAACTGCCAACATTAAAAGCACTGAAAAGTATATGAATTTCCTGGAGTTTAGTTGATACATAGTTGAACTGTTCTCTAGAGGTCGTGTTGGTTTTATACATGACAGAAGAATTTGTCATACCTTGGTGGCTGGAATAGCTATGCTGAAGAGAGAAATCAGACTTCCTGTCATAGCTGAATACCTCTGCCATGCACCAATGACTGCTTCAGCCAAGCTTTTCATCCCCTGTGTTCTTCACTTCTGAACTTTGAGTTTGTTCAAGTAATTTTCACCGTGCACAAAGGCTAAGCAAGATTAATTCTACCTAGAAGTACAAAATTACTTACAGTCAGACAGACACAATATATAGCTAGGACTAATGTGCTGTGTGACTAATTTGTTGTCAGTCTAAATGTGAAGATGCTCTCCACCTCTTGCAAGATACTCAGTCCTTACTGACCAGACAATTCAATGAAGTGTAACAGGCGTTGACTTCCATTACTCCTTAAAATGGGCTGGTCCTTGGTGTTGTTTAAACTGAGGATCAGTTTAACCTTTGGTTTGGTTTGGTTTATGATTATAACTTTTCGTACTTGTGGCTTGTTTCTGCCCCACATCTTTGACCTTGTCTCAACAATCTTACTTATGTCTGCAGTTTCACCTTTTTTGTATTGCTTGGTTTCACTCTATGTAATTTCCCCGTGTCTCTTTCTCACAATCTAGTAGTTTCCTCCCAAGTCTCTTGTTTTTTTTCTTTATTTACCTAATTTGATGATATTTTTTTTGTGTAGCTGTATGTCTCCTAAAAATGTGACTGACCATACAGCAGTTCTGATCAGAAAACTGATAAGATGTAATAATTTTTCACTCAAGCTTTTTTTCCAACAGTATCATATTTTAAGTTATATTTTAAAAGTGGTAGAAAACTAAGGGCTAATCAGTGACTATGTAAATTACAAGCACAGCAATTTGAGAGGTCCTAAGAAAAATCTTGAATCTACTTTGTACTAATAACCCTTTTAAAAAAAATCATCCAGTATTGATATCTCTAATAGGCACTTGTTAAAATTATAACATCTCAAATTTTCACCATCCTCTTCCCCTGCTGATTTACAGAGTAATTTCTAACAAATGACTTATTGAAATGCCCATATCATTTGCCAGCCTCGTGGAGGAGAAGGTTGGTGTGAGCACTGTATTCAGCTGTTCATCCATTAGGTGCCTTTCACCTCTCAAGCAACTCCAGATAAGTTCAATAGTGAGAACTCATTTCTGTCTTGCTGTGTGTTCTTTGCTTTTCTGTCTCATTAAAATGCTATATGGCTAACTCCAAAAGCAGGCAGCATTGGACAGAAAGTAATGGAGCTGTAAAGAAACTACCTTAAAGTGTAAACTTATCTCTTTAATAATGCATGGACATGAAAGGAGGGAGTAAAAACTTGTTGTTCTAAGATATCTACTTGTTTTCCTTCTCTGGCTCAAATGAGTAAATACCATTTTTGATTTACATGCACAGGGAGAAATACTCTTTTAAATTCTGAAGTAATACTACATGTGTATGCTTAGTGATCCTAACAAAAATTATGTATTATACATAATTTTCTAATCTAGCATTTTGGATGCTGGGGAAAAATAACCAAATTTCAAATGCAGCTGCATGTGGTCCATCAATAAATGCAAACATCTTGCCAACACCTGTAATTTAAAGCTTCTAAAACGTAGGGTATTTTGACTCCCATATTAAGTTTTTTAACATTTGCTTTACTTGCTTCAGCTTTATTCAATTATTTTTATTTTCTTAAGACATTTTTCTTATATTTGTTAGGAAAATTGGAAAATGTAACAAGTGAAAATAATATAGGCATACATGTAACAAGGAAGGCTAAGGCCTACTTGGAATTAAATCTGTCAAGGGATGTGAAGGATGCCAAGAAGGGCTTCTTCGAGTAAATCAGTTAGCAAAAGAAGACTTGGGGAGATGTGGGCCTGCTGCTGAATCAGGTGGGTGCCCTGGTGACAGGGGGTCCTGACAGGGGGAGTTACGGAAGGCCTTCTTTGCTTCAGCCTTACTGCTGAGGCCAGCCCTCAGGAATCCCAGTCCCTCGGAGGTAGGAGAGGGTGTCTGGAGAAAGGAACATCTCTCTTGTGAGGAGAGGCTGAGAGGCCTGGGGCTGTTTAGCCTGGAGAAGACTGAAGAGGGAACCTTATGAATGTTCACAAATATCTGCAGGGTGGGTCCCTTCCAAACCCTGTCATTTTGGGATTGTGTGTGATACACAGAGACCAGCAGTAATGTCTGGGTTTCTTTTAACATTTGAAAGAAGCATCTCAACAATATCTTGATAGCCATAGTTTTCCTCCAGAATGCTTCCACATGAAAATGGAACTTTAAAGGAATCCAGCCAACTAATCAAAGCAAATTACATTTTGCAGTACAGGTGCTTTTTTCTGATTATGTTGATAAGACACAGCCTGATTGTGTCCCCCAGAGGTCATGACAAAACATTATCAGTCAGTCTCTAAATTGGAATAATTCTAAAATCTTTTAAAAATGCAAATCTAGTTATTAAAGGTGAGTTACAAGAGTTCTTTGAAAGGTGAGGGGTTTAGTAACTCACGTGTGTTTCTGTCAGTCTGTATTTGAAGACCTGTGTTTGAAGATTCTCAAATTTAGCCATAATTTCTTCTCAAGATAACTGGGCACTCATGCTTTTTTTTTTTTTTTTTTTTAGGTAACATAATGTCCTGGTTTGAGTGAGAACAGAACTAATTCTGTTCAGTGATTTTACCTTTTTGCACTGTCTGCAGTCAGCAGCCTGTTTTTTGGGCAGGGCAGGTGACCCCAAACTGATGAGTGAGGGATTCCAGCCCATAAATATCATATTTGGTATAAAGCAGAGGGATCTTGAGGGTCTATAGGCTTTTTCCTGGGCTCCTCTCCCCTCTTGGACTGCTTTGCCAGGTTTGCTTGGCTTGGCTCAGGTCCTCTTTCAGTTCCTTCCTCGGAGCATCCAAGGAGGACTCTGCCCATTCTGCCTTTGATCCCAACTGGTGTGTTCCTGAATGTGGTACCAGAATCCAGCTCCTGAACACAGCTCCCGTCTGCTGCGGAGCCCAGGCTGGGACTTCCCTGGTGCCTGCTCCACAGCACCAGTGGTGGTGATGGAATTACCATCGGGGGTTGGGTTCCATACTGGGTTTGTATATATTTATATATTCCATTTTTATTTTCATTTTCATTCACACTGTTCTGGTTTCCTTTTCTAATGTCTGAGTCTCTTTCCCTTATTCCCTTTCTCTTCCCCTTTGGGGAGGCAGGGGGGTTAACAGAGAGCATCTGTTATTGGTCTGAGGGACCACCCTGACCCTAAACAATGACACAAATAAGTCACGATGCCACAGAGCTGCTTACAACTAACTTTTCAGTGGGTGACATTAAGCATTCTCAGAGTATTTCCAGGCATGATCACTGTGTACAGAATGGTAAGTTTATGTATGCAAACAGGTACATAGACTAGAGTAATTGGGCAGATTGGCTAATTATGTTTCTAGGCATGCAGTTGAATATGCAGTCAAAAAGTATATGCACAATTTGGTGTATTCAAATTAATGCAATCATAAGTGTAACTGGTAAATTAAACCCATATATTTCATTTTACCCTTTAGGTGTCAACAGTGTCAGATAAAGCAGAGCTTGTGTATTCAGTAACAGTTTGCTTTTTTTACTTAGATAGATCCTAAAGCCCTTTTCAGGAAAGTATAAAATTTGTCAGGGGAAGAGGCTGACTTTCACGTGACATCATATGTTGGTAAAATACTAACAAGAGCAGGATCATTTGTAGTGATTGCAGTGGAATCAGAAAATTAAATGGCACAATTTTAGTAACTGCACATTGCAGTGATCTGGGTCTTTTTTCTTGCATATCAAATCAAAAAATAGTAAATGTAAGGAACAGAAAAAGGAGAGTGATTTCTTATAGTGAAATACTGATTTCTTTGTTTGCTCTTTGTTTTGCTGTCTAGCATTTTAAAATGTATCAGCATGTCTCAAATAAATGAGAATTTACACTGTAGTTAAGCAGTCTTTATCTTATGACATTGTGGACATACACCAGTGATGGACATGCACCAGCTCAAGAGGATTTATGTTGTCACAGTAGTTCCTCAGTTATTTCCATGTCAGTAGTTTGCATGGATGCTCATTGCCTAGCTGAAAAAAAACAAACCCTGGTAACAAAAAAATAAGCAACTGGAACAAATCTGATGCAGTTAAATAATGGTGAAAGGAAATGTTTGAGTACTTAAGTAGAAGACATGATTAATAAAATTAATGAAATGCACATATCTACCATAACTAGTATTAATAATGGTTTTATTGTCCTTACATATTTATCAGCTCAATGACTGACAATCAAAAAACAGTCATTCAGCAGCTCTGATAATACAGAATCTAGTTTCTACATCATTGTACTAAAGCTTCTGAGCAGATGGCCATGCAAAGCAGTTCTATGACCAGGTGTTTCTGGAGTAATACCTTCAACATACCATTATTTATAATTATTTTATCATTATACTTTCCTTTGTAAAAAGGAAAAATGCTGGTATTTCTGTTTCATAGAGAATTATTATTCGTTATATAGGAAACAAGGTTTTGAGAAGAGTGAAGGTCTCAGGAAACTTTACTCTCTTCACCCTAAATGAGTACCCTGGGACAAAAAGTGTAGAGTTCAAAATTTGCCACACAACATAAGCTGAACATAAACTGCTATAATTTTCATGTTGTTTTTTCATTCTTAAAGACCACATTCATAGCACAAACTATGAGCAGCATAAGAACATTAGCATAGCTGAGAGATGGGATTTGGGTTTGGATGATCATCGCCAGTTTACTGTTAGGTGTGTGCTTTTAGTGGTTTACCCTGCACATCATAAAGCCAGAGGATGAGAAGTCTAATTTTCTCTTAATTTTATTTCATGTTATTACTCCAAACAAGTTCTTCTCAAAAATGGGATTTGAGACTAATTAGCAAAATAGTTCTTGATTATTTGTAGGTGAACCAAGCTAAAAGACTCCTGTTTTATTAAAGATTATTTGATTTGAGTTTTTATAAGTTTGAGCATTTAATACTTGGAGTATGCTCTGATTAAGTAATTGGTCTTTTCTATCCATAATCACATTCAGGTTCCTCAATAAGATTCCAAGTAGAATATAAAAATTAAGCTTTATTGTTCTATTTTCTTACTTTTCTTACTCTACATTTGTCTGAGGATAGCCCAAGTTGTTGAAGGCTAGGAGAGTATTCTGAGGAGGTGTCAGTAACTTATAGTAGTCTTTTAGTCTGAAGCAGTGTATGTTGATTTTTGAATTTTTATCTAGGTTAAAATGATACTCAGTTTTGTGCTCAACTGGATTGCCTTTTTTTTCTTTTTCTTTCAAATTTATATGAGGTGCTAGAGTCTGAATTTTACAAAATGTAAGCTGTGAAGGGTAGTGGTCAAAGCAGGGCAAACAGTACTCTAAAGTATCACTTACCTCTTTCTATGGAAGTACTTAGGATGTATTTTTCTAATACTTAAATGTTCCCTCCTTAAACACCACTATTAACACACCAGTTCATTCATACTATTTGATAACAGCAACAAAAAAAGGTAAATACCACATAAGCATCATCTTGATCATATTTTTCTACTAAGGTGTCTTTGAAAGTGAAATAACAGTGCAGGTATCTATTATTACTGCTGTGAGTAATGTACAAAAGTGAGAAAGTGCATACCAAAGTGTGTGGCAGCTCTTTACTCAAGAAGAAAATGTTACAGGTGAAATGATGTATGGCTTACTGCTCATGAAGGCTCATTGAAATACCTTGAATATGTTCCTTTTTTTTACTACTGCTTATTGGAATTACATACTTTTTGTTTACTTGCAGTATGAAAGAGGCTGGTTTAGGCCATAAACAGTGGAGGGGTGGTCCCATTTCATCAAACTGCAAGCAGTGTCCAGTAGTTTATACCAGTCCTGTTTGTGGATCAGATGGTCACACATACTCTTCTCAGGTAAGAATTAAATAAAGCATTAAATTACTATTTCATTGTTCCAGTCAATTCCAACTCGTGGAAAATAAACTATTGTATTGTAACACAAATCAACATTTTTTTGTTTTGACTAAAATATATATTACAGACTGTAACCTACAGCAGTTCTAGTATATTGTAAGACAAAAGAGCAAAATCATAACAAACCCTAAGCAGTAGTACCCAAAGAAGTGTTCCACAGTGCAGTGGAGCTGCAGGTTAAGTCTGTGGCAGACACCAAGGCAGGGTTTTGAGCAAGGAAAAAAACTGTTGCCTTTCCCCAGTTTAGGGCAGGATAAACCCATGAAGTCAGATTTTCCAGTTGACCATTGAGGGGATGCTTCATATTCCAAGCACCTAGATGTAGATGTAACATACCCAGAAAAAAAAAATTATAATGATGTAAATAATTGTTGCATCTCTTTCCTCCTTGCAACAGCATTTTATGTGTTTGAAGACCATAATATTCCTTCTGAATTCCTGCACCCTCCTGTCTTTTCTGTCGTATGTATTTGGAGACAGATAGTGATTGAAAAATGTTACTGTCAGTTTACCTAGTCTGTTCTGGAGAAAAGGTTTTGTGCTGGTGGTGCTGAAGTCCAGACACTGAGAGACTGCATTAGTACAGTGTGCAGGTGGCACTTGTGAGATGGAGGGATTTCCAAATCCTGGAAACAACTCAGTTGGTTAAACTTCCTCTATGTTCATCAATTACAAAGAAAAAAAAAATCTCTATAACAATTTAAGCAATTTTTTTAGGATATTTCTCAGTATGTAAAGATTTTAGAGTTAGTATTTACTGAAATGAATTTTCCTTTGTTTTTTTACTACAATCCCAAACTATGTCTGAATATTACAAAAGAATATCAGTTTCTAGTAGTGACTGGATTGGACACTAGGTATCCTCTCCAAGGATATTTTCTTCTTGATAAGATAAAATCCAGATATAAGCAGTGTTTCCTCAATCTTGACAATCTTATGCTTTTATCCTAAATCTTGTATTAGAAAAAGTTTTCCCTACTAACAGAATATTTAGTTATAGGGAACTGGTAAAGAATCTTAAGTTTCCTTTTCAAAAAAATAAATTCTGGCTCTTACATCAGGATATCTGAGGGCCTAACCATGAATTTTGGACTCTTAGGCTTAGCAGAAAGTAATTAATTTCCAATAAGAATATGATTTAAAGTTTTAATTTAGGAATTTGAAAATATTCTTATTTTCATTCACAGTAATCTCCTGTCTGTGTTTTAGCAAGAGCTTGGAATGTGCTTGCATCTTACTAGATGTTAAATGAAATCTTGTGGTTCTGGTCTGAAGTAGGTAGACAGAAGTCTATAAATAATGATGAGATGCAGATATTTTTGCATCAGTTCACATGTGAAGGGTGAGGGTCTGCCTCAGAATGATGAGTTATGAGTGGATTAAATAGAATCTGCTTCCACAGTCAGTGCATACCCAACCTCTGGATCTCTTACACACCTATCCTGCAGAAGCATCACAGCATCTGAGAGCTTCTGCAGGGTTTTCCTTTGGTCCTCCACTACCTCAAAATGGCAGATTCTGTATTAGCCTATAAATATTTATTTTGATTTCATTGCAATGTTGTTACGATTTCATGTTCTATGATGCAGTTCTATCAAACCAGAAGTCCTTGCAAGGTTATTTTAGGAGCAGTCATTTTTAAAATTGAGATAAAGACAAGTATTTGTGTTCCTTTGCTCCAGGCAGTTTAGTTTCATTGTGTCATAAAGCTCCAGTAGGAGTTTAGATAGCAATTTTCCTGTATTAAGAATGCATTTGTCAAAGACTGTGGCAAATTAGAGTACATTTTGGGCAGGTAAGTCAGTAACTGGTAATAGGACACAGCCAGGCAGCTGACAGTTCCAGGATGGACAGTATTTTGGAAGTAGACCCTCTCTTTTCAAGCCAACTGTTTGTATTAAATTATGTAACTACAGCTATTTCATACCTGCTTTTTGCTTTGGAGAAGAAAATAAAAGAAACAATGCAGAAAGAAAGGTTAACTTCTCAATTGGAGTCAGGTAAGGATGTTTCATTTCCTATTAATCTGAGCATTTTTAGGAGGCCAGGTTAGGTTTACTGTGTTCTCAGTCCACAATGAGTTGCATGCAGTGAGTGTGGAGGAAAAGTAGTAGGTGGGTGTAAGATATCCATTAGTAGCATTACAAGAATGTTGAATTATTATGTGCCAAAATGTTGAGTGATCAAAGTGAACTTTATTATGAGAGATATACTCAGTATAAAGAGATCCTGCCATTACATTTCCACGGTGGTGTTACAGATAATTTTTAGTGAATAACCTTTAAATAATACTGCATTTACACTTCATGCCTCTAAACTTTGCTACTACAAAGTGTACCATTCATTTTACCTCTCAGAAGGTAGCATAGGTCTAATAGGGTGATTTTTATATGAATTTTTTTTCTTCTACCTGTGAAAACATCATGTGATTGATGACATACCTGCATGTAAAGATAGCAATAAAAATAAAGTTTTTCATAAGTAATAAACTAGCTTCTCAGACTGAGATGGAAAAGGTACAGAAAACCAGTCAGGGAGGAGGATATGAATTAGTGATCTAGTTTACAGAGAGATAGGTATGTGTATTTAAACTGTTTTAATATTCAAATACTTCCTTCTGCCTGCTAAAGTAGGATTCCTTTCTCCTTAGAAAGGTGAAAGAGAGCCAGTGGATCAAAATCACAGTGTGTGGAGGTGTGAGTTTGCTACTAGTTGCTTACTCTATCCAAATTTTGTTTCTGGTTTGGCATGAACCTCAATTCCTAGATTTTTATTCTCAGGGTATCCTTTATTTAACTTTTTTTTTCTTTTAAAAATCATTCTTGCCTTTATTCATTTCAGGCTTACTGAAAAATTTGTATCTCTGAACAGTGTGTTTGGTATAAGCCTGTTTGGAGGAAGCATAAAAAATAAGAATCAACATTTTATCTTTGAGGTTATTTCAGACATTGTCTTATTATAAAAGTTAAACTGTTTTAAAATTGTATGTTAGCTTATTATGAGTTTTCAGATCAAATGCCTGAGCTTTTGACCATTCCTTTCTGCTTCAGAAGAGATAGCTAGAGATAGATTTACTAATACAGAATGGTTATCTGCTTTGTAATAATAAATCATTTTCTCAAACCTGATTCAGTGTACGTCAGTCTTAGCTTTTAAATTGGGCTGATCCACTCTACCTTTCATTTTTTTATCTGTGTTTTATCTGCTGTAGACAGAACAGTCCCTTGAAATGTAGCCAAAAATAATAAGGATAAATCATTGTCTGCCATTATTAGTAATAAAATAATGTAATATTTTGGATATAATTTTTTATTCTATGCTGCTCCATACTTCTGCAGCTGGAAAAAGCAGCTCTTCCAGGTTCTCTGCTAGTACCAATTTGTTTTTCTAGNAGACCCTGTTCACGTGTGTATATTTAAAGCCTTCTACAGAGCAAATCTATGTTGGACTGTTACCATGGTTTGTGTCTTTATTGCTAAATAAAGCAAAGTTGTTGGCAAATAAGGATAAGCTGATTTTTACATAAATATAGGAAACTCCTTGTTTCCTCTTTGAGTGCTTATAAATGGCTAATAATAAAAAAAGCAGGAAATGAGATGATTGGGTTTTCCAGCTTCTGCCATCAACAGCTTTTGCCAGTAATTCCTGCAATTTTATCTGGAGTCTTTAAATTGATAGGATTTGCTATTTAGAAAGAAGGCAGAGAAGGGTCATTCCTTTTACTTAATCTAGTTTTCCAAATAGGCTGGTGTACTAAATATTCCAAATGATGTACAGCTGATCTCTTTTTATCAACTACATTCCAAGTAAACAGGTGCTAGAGCTGTAGAGAATGTAGTTGGTAGCTTAGACGACAAATTGCTTTACAGAACCTTCAATATTTGGAAATTCTGAGCATCTCAGTATATTTTAGACTAGGATGATGTATTTATACTAGCAAGAATTTAATTTGGTTCCCTTTTTCATTTCTAGACTGCTATGTTTGTTTAATCTAAAATTGTATGTTGGATTTGCATCAAAATATACATAAACTTTAATACTTCAGTAAAAAGTAAGAAATGCTACTTTGTAGACTGGAAAATACTTTCTTTAGCCTTCATCTGTGTAATGCATTCACATTGCTTTTTAAAACATGATTAAGTCTTTTTTCTAGTATAGAAACAACCTAGACTGGAAAGACAAATCTATTAAAGCATAGAAGAAATGGGGGAAAGCTAAACAAGTGTCAATGTTTATTCCATAACCTCCACATCCTAGCAGCAGTGTATTGATACAAAATAATGAATGGAGAAAGAACTTGGATTTAGAACCTATTCAGGAAAAGTTAACTTTGTATGTTACCTATCAAACAAGTCAGCCAGTAAAAGAAGAAAAATCAAATTGCTTGAAGTAAAATTGAGAGGATACGTAAAGATTTGGATTTCAAAACCTGTTAGGTTTGTATTAGAGAGATCCATACTTATATTTCTCTGTATGGTAGCTTTAGCAGAAAAACTTAACCTTTTGAAAATAGTCTTCACAATATTTTAACTAGAATTACAGCTACAACAATCAGAATCATTTTGGCACAAGAATTCTTTTCTGGGAGAATGTATCCACAGAATGTGCAAGGAGAAATGCATAGGAGCTGAACACAGGAGCTGCCACGGGCATAGTTTTGCTTGTGGAGTGATGGTAGGGAGCAGAAAACAGTTCTGAAAGGAAAGCAATGGAAAGATGTGTCTGGAGCATTAAGAGACGATAAAGAATGTTCCTAAGTTTGTTTGAAATGTTAAGGCACCTGAGAAAATAGCAGAGAAGATAGTGATGAGACATGGCAGTGCAAGAAGGTGCTCAAAAGAGAAGATTGTCTTGGAGTTAGCAAGCAGAAGCCCATTAGTGAGCATGGTTTCAGTGGAGTGGAGGATAAAGAAGGTAGTCATTGAAGAGGTGGGATAAGAAGCTTTTTATGATCTTGGGAATCTGTTGTTGGGGCAGGTCTTTTTATTTATTTCTTCTTAATAACTGAAAAAGAACCTTTTTATGAAGAAGAGGCAGAGTGGTAAAAGACTGGCTATGAAACAAGATGATGTCAACCAAGGGAAGAAATTCTGAGTTAGTAGCAGACAACCTATGACAAGAATGGCATTAAAGTGGCAAGTGGCAAACCACAGAACTGTATATACAGTACTGTGTATATATATTACATTTATGGCTGTAAAATAATACAGCTCTTCAAGTGAACTTCTCTCCCATAATTGTGCTCAATACACAACAAGCAAATAATAATAGACCTTTCTACCACGAGTTAAAACACTGCTGATAGCTCTGATTGCATTTTTTTTTCTACAATAATCATAATATCAAAGTGAAACCAAGTATTTGTTAACTAACAGAAAGGGAAAGACAGCCATGCTTTGGAATACTAACTTCCACTTGCTGGTCTCTTCTCTCGGGTAATCAGTGACAGAACCAGAGGGAATGGCCTCAAGCTGAAACAAGGCAGGTTTAGACTGGACACTAGGGAAAAATTCTTCATGGAAAGAGTGGTGGGATATTGGAATAGGCCTCCCAGGAAGGGGGTTGAGTCGCCATCCCTGGATGTGTTTAAGCATTGCTCAGATGTAGTGCTGGGGGATATGGTCTAGGGGGGGAACATGTAGAGGTTTTGTTTTATTTTTATTTTTTGTCTCTTTTTTTTTTCTTATTATTATAGAATAGTTTAAATGTCTTAAAAACTTGGATGGGATAACCCAGCAAGGACTAGCTACATCAATGCACGTCACTTGTATACTTTCATTATTTTTCCCTGCAATTGAAGACCAATGAGATAAATTGAACTTGTTTATTTATTAAAGCAATCAACCAGCATGCCTTAGGAAGACATATCACATTAAAAATACCCTGGTAATGCATGTTAATAAGCAACAAGCAGATTCTTTTAACAAAAAATTCCATGGTTTTACAAGCCATTTGTGTTTTATTGTAAGACTTTCAGGCTTTGCCATTGGTTTTGTTTTACCATTGCCATTTCTCAGAAATCTGCATGTCAGATGAAAATCAGTGAAGATCTTTCTTGGCCACTTTTGAACCAGAAGAGTCACCTGTTTTGAAGATGATGGTTTAGGAAAACAAAAGTCTTTGCTCACTTTAAAAATGTTCTTTGAATATTAATTTTAAAATCCGAAGCGGGAACTTGAAAAGTGTGTAATTAGTTTTGTTTGAGCAATATTCTTCTTTCCACTGCTCAAGAGTTTTCTTGAAATTACCAAACTCTGAATGTCAGCAATGAGGTACAGCAAGGTACATCCTGTACATAGAGTATTGTCGTGTCAAAAATTGATGGAGAAATCTGAAACAAAGAGCCTGATGAAGCACTGGAAGTTGGACTATATGAGCGTGAGCTCTGAATAAGAGCCAGAATTTATAGACTTATGTATATGCATTTATATGTCAGAAAGATACTTTTTTCTATTAAGCATGTTTAGAAGAAGCTTTTGGTGTATTTTCAAGCTGCATCAGTATTTATAATTTTGGTATAAGCCAAGCTTAAGGTGCCTAAAGGTTCAGACAGACGACTGAAACAGCAGATGGGTCCGTAGAAGGATTTTCTGGGGTTCCTAAGTATCCTGTGTCTCTAAAAGCCTGTAAGTTTGAAAGCAAAGACAGGTTAGGTGCCTGATTTAAATAATCCCCATAGGCATCTGTCTGCATTTTTCTGTGACTTAATATGTTTTCTAGGGTGTCCAAAAAAGATTGAATAGCTAGTTGACCTGATTTCAGACTTTTCTTTTTATGCTATTGCTCTGCAGAGTGCTGAAGAAAACAGGCAAGAGCTATAGAGGTGAACAGAAAGAAAACTGCATACAACTTGTCATTTTGTCATGTAAATTGGTTTCTCTAGTTCTGGCTTTATAAACAATGTATCATCAGTTCTCTTTCAACCACAGAAGATTTTCTTTCCTCGGGATCTTAGTTCAATATCTCCAATAGGTTTCCTGGTCTAGGTGCTAGTTGAATGTCTTTATTGTTAGTATTTTTAAAATATTTTTGCTTTGAATAGTAATACTTGTTTACTGAAAAACCTTTTATCCAAACTCTTACTGTGTAGGTAAGTAATACATATTATTAACAGATTACAGCTGGGACAAAGAGGCATCTGTAGATCTAAATGACACTTCACAGATAAATTTGTACATTCATTTTTAATTTCTAAGGCTTGAATTAGTTGAAAAATTGGTATCTTGGCATTATGTGTAGCTGGTTATAGTTAGAAATTCTATATTGAAACTGCTTGCATCTTCTTGACTCTTTTTGTAAAGGTTTCTAAAATGGCATCAAAATTTCAAGATCAGGCTTGCCACATGAACATCACTAACTGGCCATAATTTCACCTCCATTTTAAGCCAGCCTAAAGTGACACCACTGCACAAAGAACGAGTACCTGAGATTGGTTGGAATCAGCCCTTTGTGAGTAATGGTCTGTGTTGAACTGCACCTAGAACACAACCTGAGCAATATCGAGTCTGCTCACCCTGTCCCCATGAGTGGTGATGGGAATGACTAACCCAGTTAAAGCATGCTGTAGTTTCTTGCATATTTTTATTTAAGAGACTCAAATCTGAGGCCATAATTTCACACAGAAGTTTGCATGAAAAACAGTAAACCCACAATTTTAGCAGGAGAATGCACATAAGGTTTCTGACATAGGGGTAACGTCAGAAAATTAGATAAGAGTTCTCAGTTCTTGGCCAAGTGAGAGGAGGGGCAGCAAAACTATTACCATGGACTTCTGAAGAGCAGTCTTCAACCTGGAGTCTACCACCTTTGGAAGAAGGGGCAGGCTACTCGGGAAGAGTACAGGGATTTAGTTAGGTTGTGTAGGAAGAACACTGTGGGGGCAAAGGCTCAGCTAGAACTCAGCCTGGCCACCTCTGTGGGAGATAATACAAAGCATTTTTACAAATATATAAACAACAAAAAGAGAACCAGGGGGATCTCCATCCTTTATTGGATGCGAGGGGGAACGTTGTTACCAAGGATGAGGAAGAGGCTGAGGTACTTATTGCCTTCTTTGCCTCAGTCTTTAACAGTCAGTCCANGGGGTGGAGTTACCATCCCTGGAGGGGTTTAAAAAATGAGTAGATGTAGCACTTGAGGCTGTGGTCTGGTGGGTAGAGAGATGTTGGGATGAAGGTTGGACTTGATGATCCTAGAGGTCCTTTCCAACCATGATGACTCTATGATTCCCCTCTCTCACTAGTTAGTGTCAGAATCATTATTCATGACTACATGTGGTAAAAATAAGAAAAAAATACTATTCACTTTTTCCCTATATGGAAGCATATGTTCAAATTAAATATTTGTAGCATATGAGCTAATAATTATTAGGTGAATCTGAATTTAATTATTCATCAGTGTATTTTTTCTTAGAATTAGTGTGCCCTGTTTAGTTTTAAATGCACAGAAAGTCATGGACCTGAAAGCACTAGTGCATGAGCTTCTGTTCCTTACTTGCCTGAGAAATTGCACGTATCCTCATTACTTAGCTTTAGTTAGTTTGTGTAAAAGCAACTAGATAGGCCAGGCAAGACAGTGCTGTCATGGAAAAGATAGGTTATCTCCCCACTGAGGTAACAGCATTCTCCAAAAGGGACAGAATTCAGTCCAGAAGAAAAAGCAGATTGATAAAATGCTGGGAAATGCCAAAGTTAATGTTGCCCAAGCACAGGTTGTCTTTCTTTTTGGGTAGACGTGTAATGCAATCTTAATGTGGTTCTGTTGCCATTTATTCCACAGTGCTCTTCACTCACCACACAGAATGGACATTCCTTTCTCTTATCTAATCAGTAATTTGCTTTCTCTACTGTTCAGTACAGTCTTACATATTTTATTACTCAGTAGCCACACAGTCAAACTAACTTTCTCATTTCCTTTAATAATCTTTATTCCCTGGAGATTTGAGAAGTCTGCAAATAGTAACTTATTTACACTGCCTCACACAGTCACTTTGTGTGATAGGAGAGTGTTGTTTTAGGGATAGAAGATGGTTCTGCAGGTAGAAGGAAGCAAAAAACCATTAGTGAGATTTGGATGTCCAATTAAAAGATTGGGTTTTTTATGTCTTACATTGCAGAGTATTTACACTGACAATTAATTTTTGGTTTAGTTTATCTAAAAATAGTTAGCATGTTCTGAAATCAGAATCCCAGGTTTCCTAGAGCTCAGGAGAGTGCAAAAACACTCAAATACCAAACAGAATTTTGCTGAAGTTATCTAAGATGCATGGACCAGCATAAGCATTACATTCCTTTTCTTTCATGCACTCTCCCTAGTTCATTCATTACACATCTTTCAATCTCTCCAGCAAATGGAGAAGATTTATTCGAGCAATAGTCTCTTGACACTGGTTCATTCCCAGAGTGGGTCTATCCTGTACTTCCTCACTGAATGAGCTTGATGCCATCTGGTCCACCCATGGTCTCAAAGCAAGATAAACGATGCAGTTGGCATTCCTGACAGATTTATCTAGTCCTGCTTGTAAAGACAATGATTAAGAGTCAATAAATTTTAATACTTCTCTGCCCTTATTATTAGAAAGCTTTCATAGCATCTAATCTGAAACTTTTCTGCATCAATTTCAGCCAATTATTTCTTCTACCATTCATCATGGTATTCTTTTTAGGTATCTTTCAGATGCCTTTTACCTAGGACAGCTGTCACATGGATCCTCTTTTCTCAAGACTGAATATCTCCACAACTTGAGCCTCTTTATCAGTGACTCTGTTTTCTATATTAAATTGCATTGTATTTTTATCCTATTTCAATAATAGGATAAAATTCAATATATCAATAATATGATACTGGTATAAGATTCCTATCTTCCAGTTATTCCAGCCTCTTCTATGTTTAACAGGGTATCTTTTAATTCACCTTCCAAGCTGTTAATAAAAAGACAAAATAGTTCCAGGGCTGTGACCCTTGCAAAGGTCCACTCAGTGCAGCCTTCCCTTTTAATGGTGAGCTGTTGATTGCTGCTCTCTGAGGATCACTTTCAACTGGTTTTATATTCATCCTACAATAGGAGCACACCCAAATAGCATACATCCCAGAATGGCTTGCTAGGCTGTGAGTGTGGCAAGCCTTGGCAGGAACAAGGTACTTGCATCCAACATATCTCTGGTTTTAGACGTTCTTCAGTAGAACAAATCCAGGTCTGTTTATTAGGATTTGCCTGATAAAACCCTACAGCATGGCCCATTCTCTTTTCTTCATCTGGGTAACCAGAAATCAAACATAGAACCTGTTTTTTCTATAATTTCTGAGATCATCTTTTCCTTCTTTCTTTATTTTCTTCATCTTTTATTCATTTCTAACCTAGCAGTACAGTTTCTGTCCTTCACAATTTTTCAGTGGCTGTAAGTTTGCTCAGCCACTTTCTGTTCAAGGATGTAAATATCAAATTCAGCTAATTTGAAAACTTCTAGACTGCATAAATGCTTTCCAAGTCATCTTTTTCACTCAACACACAGCCCAAAACACTTGGGCTGACATATTACTCCTTTCTATAGAGGTTTCATGTGTATTTGAAGTCTGGTTTACAAATTTATTTTAAGTTTGGTTTACAAATACAAGGGACGTTGGGAGTGTTTAGAACTTAATGTAATGAGTAAAGTGTATCCTGTCCTTGTCAATTTATGTCAATCAAATGCACACAAAAAGAATAGTTTTTTAATTTAATTTTATTTTTTTTCTTTATTTTGCCTTGGAAAAGTAGGTGGGTTTTTCCATTTAGGCTCTTTACATGTACAATACACAGAGATCCATTTGACAGCCTTTGACAGGCAGGTGCTTTGGAATGAAAGGTGGCAGACCTTAATGAAATATATTGCTGTAATTTCATCTTTCCAACTCTCTAACAGTAGCTCTAAGAGCAGAGATTATCTGTATCAAAATAGCATACCCTCTAGTAGCTGTTCCCAGAAAGCTAACTAGTCTCATCTTTCCTGTAATAACAGTAAAGCTGCATGAGTCAAGGCTAAAGATGCTATATATATTCTTTGATGTTCTTAGCACAGAATTTAATTGCTTTTCTCTAGTTCACTAAACGACTACTTTGGGCCAATGTTGAAGAATGATGGGTCCATTTAAGACTGATCAGCTTTTCAAACAGCCAGAATATAAGGAAATAAATTGTATTTTTCTATGGGACAGTCCAGAAATGAGGACTTGGTAATAATGGAGTATATTTCCAAGAGACCCTGACATGGTACCTGTTCTTTGTCTGTATTGATAAGATGCTTTTGTTGTTTCGGTTTGGGGTTTTTTTAAGCCCTGTGCAGCATATTGCTCTAAAGTCAGAAATTCTTTTGTCTGAAAACAGTGTGTGAAAATTCAAACAAGTGAAGCATCCTTAGAGTCATGCATACAAGTGAGGTGTGGTGAAACTCCCATTAGAAGACTGATATACTAAGAGCAAAGTGGAATCAAAAAAGCTAGATATATTCAGAATTAAAATGGTATTTTTTGTGGCTATAAGGGATTGTGATGAAAGTAGCACAAGCAGGTAACAGTTTATAAAAAGAATATAAATAAGGAATATTGTGAAATCCAATAGATGAGTTTCTTTAAAATTTCATGAGTTATTTTGCCCCTACAGGAAAGTCACTAATAAAGCCAAATACATTGGAATGTACTCAGGTACTTTTCTGCTGTTTAAACTACCTCTCCTTTGTAACACTACTTCTTATCATGTCCTCCTATTTTTTATGCCACTGATTTGTTTTCCTGTGGAGTTCTTCAAGCATGTTTCTTGCTCTTCTACCAGAGCAAGGGTAACTTTGAGGAAAGCCTGACCCACTTTGATTTGGCTGAGCTGCCTTTGCAATATCCCAGTTCATCATGTATCTGGGGAACAAGGACAAGAGATTTCAACCAGTCATATTCCTGCTGTCAGCAGCTGCTGATCCGAAGTTGTCAGAACAGCCTCTTGATTCATTTCTGACTGGTTTCTATGTCCAGTTTTGATAGTGGTCTCATTAAGTTCACCCACCAACAGGAGATAAAGCCTAGAAAGCACAGGTATTTTTGACTCTTCAAACTACTAAGATTGAACAATAAGAATTCTCAGATTTTAAAAAAAGGGAAGCCATCTCTTTTTGGCAGAAACCTGTATTAAATTTGGGCAGTGATCCATTCTACTACCTGAAGATTGTTTCGAATAATAAAATATGAATTGGGTCATACACCATCTGGAAAGAGGTTCAGCAGGTAGCATGGCTAATGCAAGCATTCTTCTGTGCAGCCAGGATAACTGTGCAGGAATTCAAAAGCTGTTCAGTTGTTTTAGAGTGAACGTGGGCAGAGCTGGTTGCTTTGCTTCACTTTTCTAGCCCTTTATGCACTACCAGTGCTATTGGTATAGCTTTCAGTTCGAGCAGACATTCAGAACTCAGCTGTAATGATGGTTTTCTGTAAATACACACAATTTGATGTATTCTTTTCTCTCCTGATATATCTTCCTTTTGGTACTGGCAGTGTTGCAGAAAGGTGTTATCTCAACACAGGGATGCAGCTGAGCCCATGCTGGGTAGAGAACTGCATGACAGCAGTGACAGGGTTGGAAGTTTGACAGCATGAAAGGCTGATGAAGTTTGCTGTAAATTCATAGTACTTTCATCTCCATACCACTGGAAACCTCAGTTGCAGTCTTTTGGGGTCTCCCTTATCCTTACATAGATACAGTGCTCTAACCCCTCAGTCATTTGTAGGAGAGAACTTCAGTGTTAGAGGAGATGAGTCAGGGAATACAAGGCACAAATTCTGCTGAGATTGTTCTGAAGTGTCATGATGGATAGAAAACACTTAATATTTGTGCTTATTAATTGAACTGGATTGTGACTCCTACACTGTCAAGTTGTGTGTCCCTTACCTGACTAAGGGGACATCTTTCATCAGCTGTTCAAGGATGAAGTGTTCTCCATAACTATCTTTCTCCTTTTCTTTTCTGAAAATTTTCTTTGCAGAATCTTAANTGTGTTTTTCCTGCTGTTACATTGGGAAAACATCTGGCAGAAAGTTCTATATGTCAAGAACTGTTCTTTTGGAATAAAAGTTCCATCTTTTCAATAAAAATGACAATATTTCTAGTAATGTAATAATCTGATTGCCTCAAGCTATTTAGACTGCTATATTTTTTTGATGAAATATGTTTCTATTAATGATAGTCATTCTGTCTCCTTACAGTGCAAATTAGACTATCAAGCCTGTGTCTCAGGAAAACAAATCTCAGTGAAATGCGAAGGACGTTGCCCTTGCCCTTCTGACAAATCCACAAATGCAGGCAGACATGGTAGTAGAGGTGAGTGCTGGTAATTTTTGTGATATTTTTAGCATTAAGTTTCTAGAAGGAAATAAGATTGTACTCACAGGAGGGTACAGTGATCACAGACATTGATTATTCTTGAAGGAAAGCACCTTTATTTTATTCAGGGTTGTTTTCTTTGCTGTGGGTTTTGAAAGTTTGCCCAAAGTAAAATATCACTGTATTTTTTCCAAATGCAGCTCTTGTACTATGAGTTACTGTCCTTTTTTTGCTCTGTAGTACTCCTTGAGATGAATACAGCTGTACTTAAATAACAAAATACTTCTTGCTCCTTATTAATTGAATATTCAAGAAAATGAAGTGTGACAGGAGAAAAAAAAGGAAGCTTAGAAGTCCTTGTTATTATTCATATGAGCAAGCAGTTGCACTTAAACTATTGAAGTATTAGTTAAAGGCTGTCATATAAAAGTGAGGTCTTCATTTGAAAAGGGTTTGATAGGAATAAACCAGCTTCCTTTTGGACAATGCTCAAGATCAGGCTACTGGAAAATGCAGTTGCCTTGCACTGCTGCTTAGCTATTGATGCAACTGGAGGGAAATACTTGTGGCTAAGCATATTTCTATTCAGTGCCTCCCATGGGACTATGGGAGGTGGTTGTTAAACCAAACAGGATGCCACCTTTGGTGCTTCTGAATAAAGAGCCATCATAGCATGAGCTTCTGGGTCACATGGTCCTGAATTTGCCAGGAAGACCAAGACTGGAGGTCCTCATTTTTGTATTTCTGTTAGATGTATTTCTTCCTGCTTTCTTTGACGAGTAAGCTAAAATCTTTATGCACAAATATGCTGTATCCTCACTGGAAATGCACCAAAATGAGGTTTTGAAGGTTTTTTAATTCTGCACCACTCCCACCAGCACCCCTCCCCTGCCCCATAGCAACCTTATAAAGAGAAAAGAGCCAGCATTATGTTCTTGTTGGTATTCCATCATAGTTCTACACACTATTCCAAGTTTATTTTGCAAGAGAATCTTCTCATTTCAATAAACTAGCTGCTGCACAAACTGTTTTTTATTTTTCCTAGTTTAAAAATGAAATAATGTTATCTTAACAATGAATACAGATGACCTCTGCAAACATTTTGCTGTGTGCAGGCACACAAGGCAATTAGAAAACTGCTTGGAAACTCTGGGTCACTTTTTTGGTATTTGGCAATATCATTAATTGTATAATTAAATATTCCATATGCCACAGCACCTCTGCAAAATGATGCAGCCTTGAGGATTTTTTAAAGCATCAATTTACAATTCATTGTCATAACTGGAAATGCAGAGATAAATCTGTCACCTGTTCCCACTGTCAGCCTGAATGGGGAACACTGGTACTCTTGTACTTAAACATTAAAAACAATCTATAGATAGATTTTATTGACTTGAAGAAAATGGAATTATTTTTAATTAGGAACAAACTCCTAGGAATTAACTCATCTTGACAATTTCTAGCACTAAGGGATCAAGATTACTTATGCTTAGTTATGTAAAAAAGAAAGAAAAAAAGATCTTATATGGGTATGGAAATTAACACTAATCCTGGCCTGATAGAGTGTCAGGGCAAGGAAAATACAGAGCTCTTCCAACTGCTACATTTCATTGCAACACTGAAATGTGAATATCATTTCTTTACAAGGCCAAAAGCCAGGAGGTGTGAGAAATAGAAAAGTGAGCTGAAATTTCAACCATTATTTTAACAGAATACAAAATCTACGATAACTTTCATTATAAGAACTTTTTTTTTTTTAAGAATACAATTATTTTCTTTAAGTGGAACTCCATTAAGTGTTCTAAGCTGTCAGTTGCTTAGAAATTTGACAAAGCCAAAGAGACAAATTAAGATTAGTGCTCCAGTTTCAGGGAGAGAGAGAGTTTTCTAAAATACACTCCCTGTCTTAGACAATTTTTCCCTTTTTTTTTCAGACAAATTCTACTGCATTTTTGGTGTATCTAGGGAGCAACGTGCATCTGTGAACTTCCCCAAAATAGTCTTGGTGTGGAAGATAACACTCCTTTGGGAAACAAAATCATTCCAAAAACCAGATTTGCCTCACTCTGTATGTGAACCTAATCCTAAAGTCATAGGAAACTCTTAGTTGGAAGGGAAGCCCAATCCATTTCTGATGAATGCACGAGGCAGGTGGGCATTCTGGTTTTTGTGAAAGCTGTCTCATTTTAGTGATACATTCAGTAACAGTGAACCTGGTTAAGGGTTTACCTTGGATCCAAAAATGGAAGTGCTAGGAACCTCATGTTGGTGCTGGTCACACCATTTCTGACCCAGGCCAGGATGCTGTTGGCTTTCTTGGCCACCTGGGCACACTGCTGGCTCCTGTTCATTTGTTTGTCTATTAGAACCCCTAATAAGCAGTCATCATTCAGGAGATGGCAGATGTTGCTTCATCCCTAGCATTCAGTGGGCTATAGTTCAGAAGTTGTGATGAAAACCTCTAATGAATAAAGATATACTTAGCAATATGTTCCATTTTTCTTCTCTCAGTATGAATGAAAAAGTTAGGGAAAAAAAAAAAAACTATTGTAAAAGTTACTTTGGGGATAGTTCTACTTTGTTCAGTGACTTTGGCCTTTCTAATTACAGTGGAATTACTCTGAAAATGTCCCTGACCTACTGTAGAGACTTGCACCATATTAATCTCCTACTAAATGTAGACTTCTGTTAATTTTTACAAAAGTTTAAGAAGCAGCTTATTATAGAAAGGTGAAAAAATAACCTTGAATATCCTTAGGATCTGCTAGAGACAAAATTATTTACCAGTAAGCTTAATTAAAAGCTTGAGTATGTGCCTCACCAGATAGTCAGAATTTGATTTTTGTTGCTCATGACTCAAGCAGTAGTTAGAAAAAAGATGAGAAATAAAGGGGAAATTATTATCTATGACATAAATATGAAGCAATTTACATTAAAAGGGTAAAACATCTTCACTTGTTTATATTTTTTTCATGTTTAGGACTGTCAAGCATTAAAAATGTATTCATTTTAGCTTGCAAAGTACATGTGCTTCTAGTTTGTATCTTTCAGGGTCTAGAAGACCAGGTTTCTTAAGAGATTTTGTTAATTCTGAAGGAGCAATGAATGCCAACAGCAAAATCCTCAGAGTTTTTCAGAACCAAAAAATATTAGTTCAATACATAAGGGAAAAAAAAATTAATAAAAAAAAGTGGAAAACAAAGTCAGTTTGCACTGTGATTTAATTCGCAGGGTATAGACCAGCTAAACAAAAGAAAAATGATGAAATTATTAATAATTGTTATTGTTATTAAATTGTAATTGTTATTAAATGGAGACATACGTGGCATTTCTGCATTTACTCACTAAACACATTTGGAATGCCAGGGTAGCAGATGAGTGTATGGCTGACAACTCTGTGTTGCAACACCTTCTGAAGGTATCTAAGGAAAGCATCCATTGAATTTGCTCTGGAGTACCTGCATTGAGGAGGTTTACCTATCCTTAAATACAAAAGTCCTGACAGAGTGCCTGTGTTTTAGGACACTTTGGAGCTCCACTAACGCTGTGATAAATGTGTGCTGTGACCTGGTCTCCCAAACAGTCTATTTCAAAGTTTTGGCTGCTGTGTGCCAAAGCATCCTCCTGAATTATGTCTTTGGATATCTTCACGGGCATGGGGTTGGGATTGTGCTCTGACACAGAGTCAAGGTGCAGCTGGGACGTGCAGTCATACCCAGAAGTTCGGAATCATGTTGAAGGTCCTGTGGTTTAGATGGCAAGAGCTATAACATTGTGGGAAAACATTAAATACCCATTTTCATTAGCTACTGAAATAGAATCTGCTCTCAACAGGTTTTGAGTTAATTTCTAATAAGTCCTGTGGTAATAGCTCACTTGATATTTGCACTAAAATAACAGATGAGACTTTAGTCCCGAGGAAAAAAAAAAGGCTTCTCTTTATGTGATCATCTGAGGAGGACTATATAGATAACATGGGAAATGGCTATAAATGTCAGACTTTTGGGGTCTAAGCTTTTGCCAGAAGGAAATGAAAAGGCAACATGGCATGCTGCAGGTATTTCCAGTTAGCATATGTGAGAGACTTCAACCACAGAACATCGCTGCCCTCTCAGCTGCATCCTGTTTCATCCTGAGCGCTGCCAAATTGTTAATTGCTATGGAGATAGGAGGATAAGTAACAGCAGGATTAAAGACACTGTGGATTCTGTTTCATTCTGTGTGCATCAGTGCTTGAAAAACAAATACAGAGAATCTTTTTAAACAAATAGCAGAGCAGCGTTCTCCCAAATCCTCTTATTTATATAGCAGCAACTTCTCAATATATGACCTCAGCCAGTCTTCATATAGTGCAGGTGTAGATGCCAAAATAGAGCTTTTGTTTTGTTTGCAGTCAAAGAGAATGCCAAGTGGCTTCCAGACTTCACAAATAAAGAGATTTAGGACCAAAAATAACATTTGTGTTACCTCCTTTATCTCTACTCTGTATTATTACCTTTCAAGGAGAGATAGTGGTGTTCTGTAACTCCCTTCCTCTCTTCTGCAAGATTAACTGCAGGACATCAGTAGAATAAAATCTGTATCCAAACCAACATCTACTAAACCAGTTAGGCTTGATATTATCAGTGATCAGTTATGGGGTAGCCAGAAAAGCCACTTATATGGGACAATCTAGAAGATGAAGTTCATGATGTGGGATGAAAAATCAAATTTAACTTTCAGACCTCAACTGAGACAAAAATACCCCC
>VWZY01012034.1:103886-129116 GCA_013399075.1 Chloroceryle aenea
TTCAGGATTTCTTTACATATTATTTTGTATGATTTCAAATATTTCCCAAAAGATCTAATTGTAGCATCTATTTGTACTCTGCCATGCTTGTTACAGAAAGTGACTGACTTGCTTTTAGAAGGGAAGTGTGCTGGTTCTCATCATGGAGCAACTACTCACAGTTGGTAACTTAGAAGAATACATGCAGTAAATGGAAGGAGGCAGTCTCAGTATCAGAGGGTATAGGCAGTTGTAACATTCCATACCTGTGAGTTAAATTTGCATTAGGTATTTGTCAGCTTTCTAGTCTACTGTTTTTCTTAGCCCTATATTTATGATTCACTAAAATATTTTGTTATGTAATTGCTACTGCAGTCTTATAGGATGAAGCATTCAATGAAACCTCTAGGCTTTTCTAGTCACTTAATTTTCATTAGAAAATTTTGCTCATTTTTCTCAAAATAGTCCTTGAATCCTGAATTACAAGTGCACAACTATCAGCGAAAGCACTCAGAACCAGGAACTTGTCTATTATGTGGGCTGACCTCAGAAGATCAGATCTGGGCTATGATTTCTCCTCTTGTCTTTACTACTGACATCATTGTGATTCTAGCCATTGATTAAAATGGAAATGGGCTCTAATACTGTGATTCAATTTCCTTGTTAGAGGAGAAGACATTATCTATAGTTACCTTTTTCTTACTCTACTGATGTTTTTGAACTCTATACTAAAGTTTCTGAAACCCTTTGTGATTTTAAAGATGCTACAAAACTGAATTCAGTTATTGGATATCCATTTTAGTTCTTTAGAGGTTATTGACTGGGCAGTAAATGTCCATTTTGCCTTTATTGCTATTTATACTAGAATACAGACTATTCACTTTTAAATATCACAGTTGTCTCTCTTAGATTTGTATTTGTCCAGGCATGAAAGCTAAAATACTGTTTTCCAATTTAATTCATTATAAGCATTTACTGTAATGTTGAACTGTAAGTAGACATTACATAGAAATAGAAATATATTTACATATAAATAGAATAGCTCTTTGAAGATAAAGTGAAAATTGATGCATTGTAGATTTTTATGCTTGGAAATTTGGTCAGGCTAATTCATTAAGTATCCCTTCTTTTTCTCTCTCTTGTATATAAGGTGAATTACAGACCATTCTTACTTGAGCTTTAATAGGAAGTACCATTGTTTCATTAGATTTTATTGATTTGCTATCTTTATATTTTATGAAT
This sequence comes from Chloroceryle aenea, assembly GCA_013399075.1. NCBI lineage: Eukaryota > Metazoa > Chordata > Aves > Coraciiformes > Cerylidae > Chloroceryle > Chloroceryle aenea. The sequence continues at coordinate 105,108 of VWZY01012034.1, forward strand.
GTTCTATTTTTTCTAAGCTAGCAGACTAATAATCTTAGGAAGCATTCATTTGTATCTTTCAAATATTTCCATATCTGGGATATGATAGAAAGGGAATTTGCTAGCACAAAAATACTGTGTTATTGTATTTGCAAAAGACATTTATTTAATATTCATTACTGTGTTTGTGTAATAACAAAAACTTAATGGAGCCAATTTTATAGTTTATTCCTTCAGTGTTATGATAAATTTTCTGCATGAATCTTTTTTAGATTCTTAAATAGATTTTTTTTCCTTTTTTTTTCCTTGAGTGGTGCTGAGCCAAGTAAAATTGTCAGCAGTATCTTCTTTCATTAATCAAAATCCATGTTAAGACTTTCTAAAAAGAGACTTCTCCATCATAATTAGTCGTAATCTAATGTAGTGTGATCAGTAGCAATCTAAGGTGGTGCAGAATGACAGCGAGTATGTTTGGAATGAAAAGGTGTCTCTGACCTGCATACTCATAACCCCCTGCTCCATGTGTCATCTAGCCTGAGGTTTACCCACAGCATACCCAGGCTTCCTTCCCCTGGAACTCAGGACAAGGTTGGAGGTGAGGGGTGTGGGTTCCTTGCCAAGTCTTGTCCGTACGTGGTGTGGAAAGCACACCCCAACTGGGCAGATGGGAAGATTTGGAGACCCCGTGGTTTAGTCAGATGGCCAAGAATTAAACAGTGAAATGCTTGAGAAATAAGATCCTGTGGCTGTGTCTGACAGAGTGGGGAAATGATGTAGCTGTGTAACCTATTGTTAGGCTGCAGAGGTGACCCTACTCACACTTTTTGCCTCAAATGCTTGAGTTTCTCTTTAATTTCAGACTTCTCTTGCATGGAATGGTGGGTATTTGTTTTGCTTCAAAGACCTTTTGATTTCAAATAAGGTAACTAGAATTGGCCAGTTAATAGATCATCTTTTGGCTAAAAAGAAAAGTGTGCCTTTGCTTGCCATTCTTACAGGGCTTAAAATATATGGAAAGAAGGGCTAGAAATGCCTCTCTTGCAGAAAAGTGATGATATCACACACAGAGTCTAGTAAAAACTCCTATGAATTGGAATCAGAGTGGAGCTGACAGTGTAGAAAAATAAAAAAAAGAAGGTAGTATGTGTTTGAATAGTGATTTACATTCTTTAATCCCCTGCAATGAAGCCATAATTGCCCAACAACTTAAAATTCCATTGAATTTGACCATTAGAATGAAGAAGTGAAGGATTAAGGGGAGACTGTCCATGCTATACTATAATAGTGCAGTTTATATAAAAAGACAAGAATGCAAGAAACATTTTATGCTGTGCTTATGAAAATAAGCCCTACAACACTGCAGAACATAGTTAAGAATGCTGTGAGAAGGAACATTTTATTGTTTCCAAGAGTAAGTGAAATCCTTACAATAGATTGTTAGCCAAGTGCTTGTTGTCAATATTAAAAAGAGGTGTTACACCAAAGGGAAAGCTGGAAAATATTCCAAACCTATACTAGAAACAGCTCTTAGCTCACAGTTCCAAGCATCTTGCAACAGCAGTCTTCTCCAGGATCTCCTCCTCTTTGCTTTTCCTTTGGGCTGCTTTGTTATTTCCATGCCTTTCCACTTTTTATGGCTACTTCTGGCAAACTTGGATACTCAAATCTTTTTGTTTGAGGACACAGCTGGGTTTCCTCAGTGGCCTTGTTCATCCTGTGCAATAGGGAGCAATTTCAGGGTGAATTTCCCAAACTTTGTCTCAAAAATACCTTGCTGGTTCACTATAGCTCAGGATGTAAAGTGAGCTTACACACATGGCCTGGACACTTAAATCTTAGGATGCTTGGGCTGGCTTGGGCTGGCTTGGGTTGTTTGTTTTTTTCCAATCCTTGATTTACCTGGGACTGTTCAGACACCCAGGGCCTTTTAGACACTCGGGTTCTTTTCAGGTAAAGTCTCAGTATATATACAAAATGAGTAACTAGTCATTCAGACTTGGTTTCTTACTACAACAAATAATTCCTGTACTTTTCACAAAGGAAAAAAACTTTTCTATAGAGATTGCTTTAAATTGATTTCTTGTGGAAGTTTTGAGTAGCCTGACTGATTTATTTTTATTTATTTTTTTTTTAATAGAAACCAACCCACAAAATCTCATCATAAATAAATCCTTAGAGGCAAAAATGTTACCTTCAGTATATCATCCTGTGGGGTTTTTGTGTGCTGCTGCAATTCCATGAGAGTTGGATAAGCAGTTATGATGAAAGAAGATAATGAATGCTGTTTAATTTTATGCTTGATAATAATTAATTTTAACCTACATCATTAAACAATTCACAGTCAGTTTCACTCCTAGAGCCCTTGAAACATCCCAATTGCAGGGGGAGTATTGAGGGTGTAGCACAGCAAACTCTTGCATCAAACTGGTTTAGATACTCAGAGTGCCTTTTTTAGGAGGTGTTTGTTTTCTTCTTTTGCTCTCTGCCAACCAGCTCTCATGGATTAGAAAGATGGAAGCTTAAATATAGTCCAGCCCATTCCAATGGTGTTGCATTTGATCATAATGGCTATAATTGCCTTAATTATGTAAATGAAGGGGCCTTGCCAATCCTGTGATACATTAAAGGCTTTAGAAGTGTGTCACAGTATTTCTGTTGAGAATAAAAGAGATGCAGATCATATGCTAAGTATCTGGATCAGCATTATCTTTCTGTGCATGCAATGTACGAGTAAACCAACAGGATGCTGCTATGTTTGTGTCTCAATTACTGATGTGATGGTAATATTTTGTACTGATACTATTTTTAGACCATCAATCTGCAGTTACATTTCAAAGTGTTTCTTGCTCAGCAGTGGGAGATAACTGAAATATACTTTCTTTACCAGTTAATTATTTTAATCTAGTTTATTTGCCCCTTCTGCTTCTTTTTGGAATGTGAAACACGTGCTGTCAACCGTATAGCCTATGGCCAAGTTATTTTATCTTGCAATTATGTCAGACCTGATCGGATAGATCCTTGGGAAACTCAGGAGTGGAATGATGGTGGTTCTGGAGGAGTGTGGGATCAGTGAGTTGCACTCAGTTGTCTTCAAGTATGATATAAACTTAGTGGTATTAAAGAGAATGGGATATCCTTTAAGTGGCCAAGTCTCAACAGTAGCTGAATCTTTAGTAATTTAATTGCCTGTTTACTTCCCAACTTCAGCCATGCTGTCAGTGCTCAGCATTCAATAGTTGCAGTATCACTTTTCTGAAGTGACTCTTTAAATAGCTGGTAGGATCTTGAGATTTTCCTTTAAAATATCAAAGTCCTTTAAAAGCCAGGGATTTTTAGACAGCTGTTAATGTTGCTATACATATATCTCCCAAGCATACAGACAGAACAATAACACTGATTCACTGTGTCACTTCTTCCTTCTTTACATAAATACTTGAACACTTTCACAGTTAAGACCCATTGCTCTTTTGGTGCAATATTTTGAGGTGGTAGTGGAGCAGTTAATACAGCTCATGTGTATTCATTGATACACTGAAAACATTTTATCTCTGCAGTGAAAATAAAGTGATGCAAAGCCCTGCTCACCTAATCTGATTATCCAACGAATTTCAAGCTGTGATAATTTGTAGAAGGTTGAAAAGATGACATAATGCTAAAAAGAGAATTTAACAATGGGTCTTCTCTCCTTACCTGCTTTTGAGTGTTTGTCTTTGAAAATTGATCTTTCTCTTGCTAAAAGGAAAAAAAAAAAGGCAGCTTTTTTGTTTGTGCTTAATTGTTATTTGACAATTTTCTCCAGGTAGCTTTGAGTCTTCATATAGATTACCAGAGCTTTACCATAGCTTTAGTCAGAGTCGTGGTAAGATAAGTTAAACAAATAGGTATTACTATCAGCATCATCTCAATCTATTTCAGGTGCTATGTTTTAATATCTCCATGACTTTCACTACCAAGAAGGACAATTTTCTATTTGTGTATGGGGAAAAATAGGATATTTTTTGTATTCTCTTGATGAACCAACATTGTGGAAACATATATTAATAAAAATACTAAATAGTTTAGATAGACACTGTGGCCCCAGCTATCATAATCACCCAACTGCATTGCTTTTTATCTGCTTCAAGAAATACAACATTAATTTTACTTTTTTTCCTGAGATCTTAATTTTATCCTCTAAATAAAACATCAAAGTCTCCCTGGAAAAGGAAAAAACCCAGCTTCCCCGAAGGCACCGAGATCCATGAAATTAACTGTGGCATCTGTTTTAACTGCTGCTCCTGCTGATATTGCAACATCAAGTGCCATAGCCACCTTGCATGCAAGCATCAGCAGTTGTTCACTTGTATCAAATTGTAAAGCTTTGGCTCATTAGCATGGTGGCACCTTTAGGATAGTCTGAAATTTAAAGCGTTCAGTTTTTAAAACCTAAGCACCCCCTAAACTGAAATGTCTTTGAAAAACAGGTTTCTCTTGTCATTGACTAGTACTGAAATGTGTTCTCGTAGAAAATGAAAATAAATCTTATCTTTACCATTGGCATGAGTGCAAGGCAAGTCAGAAGAAATCCTGGTTTGAAATATATTGAATAATAATGTTTAAATTGTTTGCGTTATTTATCCTGATGATAGTAGAGGTGTCTCATAAAACTCCTGATATTCTTGGTAACAGGAGAGCATGAAACCCAGCTTCAGGGGGAATTAACTAATGAAGATAGTTTTGTTTTGTCTTTTCAGCAGGATTGTCTCCACCTCTGGATTTAGGTGTAGATGGAAGTTTTAAGCAGGTTTGTAATAACATTTACTGTGTCTTGTAGGAATCTGAATTCTATTTTTTTTTTCTTTTTGATCTAGTTTTCTTTTAAGGTCAGTATTTGAAGTTGATCACCCTCTGTAGCATTTCTGTATGCACAGTTTAAGAGGATTAACAGATACCTCAGAGGGCACTACTGTGATGTATTTAGTTATGTTCTTTCTAAAGGTTTTAACTTCAGAAGCAGGAGTACAAAAAAAAAAAGCATCTAGTTTTAAGAAAGTCAACAGACCACTGCACTCAGAAAAACAAAATACAATCACTTTTTGCTCTTCTCTTTGAAACACGTAAAATTAATGGAACAGTTAACAAACAAGCAAATGAAAAAGAAAATTATTACAGATTGGAATCATTTGGCTTCTTTGAATTCAGGAAGAGTTGTCCTCCAACTATAAAGTCTACTGCGAGATGGCATAGAAATACTTTTTTTGCATCAAAATCCAAATGTAGCTAACAGGATAAAGTGTGTCAAGCCTAAAGGATGCAGGCAGTTGTCAGAGACCAGCATCTGTGACAGTTTCCTATGTAGAAAAAGAAAGGCAGAAACAATTCACAAGATTATTATGTACATGTGCTTATTTCCCCACATCTCTAGAATTTAATTTTCTAGGATTAAGGGTAGATTTTGTAATGCAAGCTTTGATTTACCACGTTCCTAGTTGATCCAGATAGTAATTGAATTATCAGTGAGAGCTGTCAGTGACTGTAAGGATTAGCAGTCTCAACCTCTTAGAACCAGCCCCTCTGTAGTATTCATTTGGGGGCAACACAAATCTTGTTACTTAAGGTGTAGTGATCACTCTTACACAGTCAACCACACTGTCAGGATGTTCTTAATATACAGCAGGGGTTGTTAGAAGTTGATTAGCTATATTTCTCTTCTCAAAACCAGAAACAAGTACAGAGACACGCTGGGGGGTGGGGATAAAAGAAAAAAAATGATGGAAAACTTTTCTTAGTGTGAAAGGAGCAAGCAGACATGAACACCCTTGTTTTCCTGAAGTAACCTGTGCAACCAACAGACAGAAACTGAACAAATATCTAGTAAATGAGGACTCAAACTACACAAATGTTTTTGCTACCATCCTTTCATCAGGCTACACACCAAGACTAGAGAATCACCAATTCACAGAATGATTGATGGTGGAAGGGATCTCCTGGTCCAGCCCCCTTCTCAAGCAGGTCCACCTAAAGCAGGTGGCCCAAGAGGACTTCTGAATATTTCTGAGGCTATGGAGTTAGCATATAACATGAAATGTAGGTGTGAAAATGTTATTTACAGCTCAAAATATAATTGTCATAATAAATTATCTGTCATTTTACAATGATAAAATTTGCAGTGCTTCTAGATTTATATGCTAGCTTCACATTGGAGTTCCTAGTTTTGAGTACTGTCTTTGAAAAATATATTGTTTGCTTATATATATTATATATAATTAGATATAAAAATATATTTCAGCTTTCTATCTCAGCCACAGGTAGGTCTTTCCCAGTAGCATCTAGAACGTTGAAACTATTCTGTGGAAGCAAGCACTGTGATTTGCTTTGGAGGGTAATGTAACCACATACAAGATAGAAGGAAAAGTCTAATCTTTCATAGTAGTCTAGACACCTAATGTATTTTCCAGAACTTGAGCTCATAAAAAGTGTTTGCAAGCAATAAAACCTCCAAAACAGCCTTTGCTTTCCATCTGTTTTAGCCCCAGTGATGTAACATTCAATTAAATCTGACATAAGCCTTTTAACAGGGTAATGATTTATTCTTGACATTTGGACAAAGAACATAAGGAGCCTCAGAAGCTATTTTTAAAATCCTAGCTGTATATGTTTATAGGTAGAAGAATGTTTACACAGCATAAGGGTAAAATTATAGGGAATTTAATTACTGCAGAGGTCACTGGATAATTGCCGGATATGCTATTCCTTGTTATTTTTGCTCTACCTCTCAGCAATATTTCTTCAGCCTGGAAGAATTCCCCTATTGTCATTTAGGACTTGGTAATGGAAATAGAAATGCATCTATCCATTAAGAAGGCATTTGCAAAGAGACTGATGGCACTGGCATGGAGTTGGTAAGCACTAAGCAGATAGTCAAGGCATATGGGTAGCTGGTTGCACTGCCTATGCAGTGAGTCTGGTGCATCCCAGAATGACTTAAGACTTGAATTCTACTTTCTTCTGAATGTGAAATAGCCTGGTAAGAGCACTGCTCTTGCTCTGATTTAGTCTGAAATTCCTTTTTTATTCCCAGAATGTTGGGGTAAATCAGGAACAGAATTCTAAAGAATTGAAATATGGTAATTCTTGTCGTGTGTAATTGAGCAGTTTGTTCCAGTGTATTTATTACACAGAGACACACATGAGTCATTCTCTTATATAAAATAAGAAGTGAATAAAATAATTTCTATCAAACATTATAAATGCTCATCAACATTATTCTGAACAATGAAAAGTTCCTTTTTGCAGTGGAAGCCAAAGAGTAACTATGAAAACAATGTGCATCTGCCTATAATGAACTTCATAGTAACTTCATAGTAACTTCATAGTAATAACAAACAAAAAATACTGAGTATTTCAAGGAACCAAAATGTAAATAAATGCTGTAAGACAACAGGAGCATCAAAAGTAAAGAGTGTAAAGACTTGGGGTTTTTTGGAATAGTGATAATGACCAGTATCTTAGTTTTTGTATCAGTCTCTCATTATTCTTAATACTTCATCCTTTGGTGGGAGGAGAGGGGTGTTAAACTTTGAATGTGCTTAGTCAGTGAAATATCAGACCATACAAGAATGGACATTTTTGTAGAGACTAATTTCTTTCTTCTTCCAATGCTATGAGGGAAAATGGTTAGGCATGGACTCAAAGATTCTGAGTATCTACATTTGTTTCTTTGTAGCAATTGATCAATTTAGATTAAAATGCTGCTCAGCATCTTACCTTTCTGTAAAAAATGGTTTACGTATTAAAAAAAATTAAAATTGGTTTGATCCACAATTAAATTCTCTCATTAACAGTATGAGAAGTGTAAAAAGGTATTTTGATACAGATTATATATTAAATATATGATAATTATATATTACATATATAGGAAATATAGTAATTGATAAATATTATATTTCATAGGAAATTTTCAAGGCCAAAGTGATTAACTGTATTACAGGTTGTACAAGAAGATATAAAAATGTGTGGCTCTTTAGCTCTTCACAGCTCAGAATGTGAGGGACTAAAGAAAAGAGTTTATCAGGGAGAGAAAGGCTTCCTCGTCTGCCTCATCTAGAAGAAAAAAGGAATTCCCAGGTTTTTTTTTACATCTAGATTCAACCATATCATAGAATCATTCAGGTTGGAAAAGACCCTTGGAATCATCAAGTCCAACCATTAACCCTACTCTACAAAGTTCATCCCTCAACACCACATCTAAACGACCTTTAAACCCCTCCAGGGATGGTGACTCAACCACCTCCCTGGGCAGCCTGTTCCAGTGGCTGACTACTCCTTATGTCAGAGATTTTTTACGTGGTATTAGGGGGAGCATTTTCTTCCCCCTGGTCCAGCTGAGAGGAGGAGAGGGAAGCGATAGTGGCTCAGTGGACACCTGGCATCCAGTCAAGGTCAAACCACTACATCTTGACATTAGGAAGTGGGCTTTTTTTTACCAAGGGAGTGGTCAGACACTGGAACAGGCTTGTCAAGAAGTGGTCCATGCCCCAAGCCTATCAGTGTTTAAGAGGCATTTGGACAATGCCCTCAACAAAATGCTTGAGCTTTTGGTCAGCCCTGAAGCAGTCACGCAACTGATGATCAACTTCCAACTGAAATAGTCTATTCTAAGTCAACAGGCATTATTTTAAGCTGATTGCTAAGTTATGATTCTGCTTATGTATCTGTCCACTTAATTTCTTATTCAGTAGATTTGTCCAAAATACAGTGAGACATGTCTGGAGGCATCAACTGCAAAATTCACAGATTTACATTCTGGTATTTGTAAGATAATGAAAACAAATTCTATTCCATTGTTCTTAAATATTTTTTTTTAATTCTCAGGCTGTAGATGAAAATCAGTTTCTTGTAGAGTTTAAAGCTTTAATGAGTTTTTCTGTTTGATTTTTATGTTCTGAGGCTTGAACACTGATGTTTAGATACCATTTTAAATTGCAAATGAAATGCCTTTGGGTTTGATGGGCTGTCTGTTCTCCTTGTAACTTTTTGTATCAACTTAGAAATTATAGAGTTCATTGGAATTTCGTAAAAAAGATATCTTTCCACAGCTCAAGTTACTGGCTAATTTCAGAAATTACTAGTTGAAGTTGTACTGGATTATTTTACACAGAAAGTTCAACTAAATTACCATAATGGCAACTGCTGGCCATGCTACATCATATCCTGTGATGAATTTTAGTCTTCTTAGATTCTCATTTTTCACTTACTCAGTTATGATGTATGTCCTGTATGAGGACACCACTTGCAGCTGATTGACTTTTTCACAGGTCTTCAGTCAGCTCTGGCCAAAGCTTAAAAGTGGCTCTAACCTTTTTGCAGACACTGGCTTGTATAATCACAGCAGAATTAGTGGTGTTGCTTTGAATGCATCTTCTCTCTGCTGCTGCTGTCAGAGCTGAGCCAAAAGAATGAGTGTGCTCTTCAGCTGGGTCTGCACAAAGTCAAATGCCATTAATAAAATTCAAACAGAAAATATCAATAAATGTAAGCTAATGAGGTTTTCCATTGAAGAGGACCAGGAGCACTCGTAGCCTGTTCTGCCACAAGTGCTGAGGTGCTGCTCTGTGGCCCTGTTGCAAAGGAGGACACACAGGGCCTGCTGTTCTTTGTCTGTGTTTAAATTCAAATCCTTAATCCACTTTGGATTTGTATTCTAGGGGCTACAGCAGGAACTGTTAAAAAAACCCACCACAAAACCCAAGACTGCAAGTGTCTTAATTTTATAGGAAACAACCAAGCCTATAAGTCAGGTTTGCACAGATGTTAAATCCAATAAAATCTAAAGAGGTCCACAGTGGTGACATTTTAGTTGTCAAATATTACTTAAAGTAATTTCCTGCTGATCTAATAGTGTAGGTCAGTAATTATTGTATAGTACTATTTTAAATAAAATTATTCTCTATACTTAATGACCTTTTCAATGTAATTACTACATCCAGTCCTCCTTAAAACAATAAAACCATAAATTAGTCTTCCAGAATTGACTTGAAATTATAACAAAGGTTCTCAGCGTGGTGTATGGTATGTTATAGGGTTATGTTATATTTCTTGCATTTATTCTTCCTCAGACTTACCAACTATTAAGACATGGGCAGCCATAGAAAAGTTTTTGTTACTAGTTTCTAGATTTCTTAGAACTTTCTAGTGCCACGTTGATCTTAACAGTGATCATTGTTGAAAGGGCACCTGAGAGTGTCTTTTGTACTATTGTGTGACTACCCAAATTCAGATATCACTGTGATATAGTTCTCCTCCTTTTCTGTAGTTAATGATGTGTTTTCAGAAATGCAGAATGTTTCTAAGAGCACAACTCACAAAGGACAGAAGAGAACCACACATGAAATTGAAGTTCAATAAGATAAAATAGAACACTATCTGAACAGTAGCTAGAAAAATGCTAAAATCCTTTTGTCAGAGAACAGGAATCTGTGTGAAAAACCAACATCATTTTGCACTGTAAATACATCTTACTGCTCTTACTAAGTTACCTTCAAAACTCTTATCAGCAGACATATGATAATTTCTTTAAATAATTAATACTGGTTTGGGTTTTTCATGATTAAAGCCTCAGTTACTGTTGCAATATTTCCACTCTCTTTCTGACCAAGGACTGATGTCACTGGCAGTTCAAACAGTTGCCTGAATTTTGCATGCAGCAGAAGCAATGATGCTATTATTATTAGGGGTAATAACTGGTCAAAAGTCTCAGATGCAGTGGTGAAAAGGTTCACAGTTGACAACATTTGATGGTTCTTTTCAGCTGTAGGTAATGGTGCTGATAATCAGCACATCCAGTTAGTTCAAATCACCTTTCATGTTTTATGATTAACAAGCAAAATTAGAAATGAATAGTTTACTGCTTGGCATCTCTAATTATCCATAATCTTTTTATCTTGCAAGGTTGTTAATAACCATAAGGAAAAGCAATGTATTTTCTTATTGTATAGGTTTTGCCCACAATATATTTTTAAAATGTGTATTTCTTAAGCATAAAGATTGGGTTTTTTTTTCTTACAATGGACTGTAACTTAAAAAACGTTATTTTTCATTGCAAAAAGCACCAACAAAGCTGTTTACACACCCACCAAGATGTCAGTTGATTAGTGTTAGCATTCTTTTCCTCTTCATAGGACCAAGTAGTTGGTCACTGTATCTGTACTGTTTTCTTTCTGGTTTTATATCTAAAAGCATGACGTGAAAATTTTTTTTAAATGTGTGGATTTTGTGTATAATAGATGCTTTGGGCTGAGGCCACCAGGAGAGAAATCAGGTTTATTTTATGAGTTTGTATATGCACGGGTGGTTGGAGAGCAGGCAAATGCTTGTTCTGTCATTATGTGCTTCACTATCCAGACTTTTTATCCTGTTCTTGGAAAGTGAGTACTGAGCTAGATGAGTCTTAGTCTGCCATGCTGTTATCACCCTCATCTTCTTCCATAACCCACACAGACCGTGTCTTGTCAGAGGCAAAGTTTGGAGAAGTTGGTTCCAGTATTTCTAGGCTCTATCCATTTTACAGAAAGAAATTGGACACATCACCTGCTTACCTGGCTTAAGTGAACAGGAGTCTCATAAAGAGTGATACAGATTTTATCCTTGGCCTGTTGTGTTGGTTACAGAGTGGTTTCTTAAATGGGTTTGCAGCTTGTGCCTTCCTAGTTTACCCTTATGGGCTAACAAATAGTGAATAGATTACAGGAGGATCTTGATCAAGCAAATCTTCTCTTGTCCTTTCATAAAAAATGAAGTCTGTATTTTCTTGAAACATGGAATCTGGAGACAGAAATGATCAGGATCTGCATTACTCATTTGACTTCTGTGAGCTCGAGACACTTCTGAGGTGCAGATCAAGCTGGGGGAGGAGGCACACCATGAAAATACTGCTCTTTCCACACCATCTATCAGCAGCTGCTCTTGGAAACAAGACATGAGGCTTGACAGAGTTTGATCTGATCATAAGCAGCCATTCTTATTCACGGCTCTTCAGCCACTGAATTGTCATTCTTAATGATGGGATGTTACTGTTTTCCTGCATTTACTGTAGTCAAAATTGTCTTCTCTCTCCTTCTCCTGTCTGGTAAGCTTGCTCTCCCTGCAAAGGAGATTCATGGAGTACAATTCCTTGCAGTTTTACAGTCCTTTATTATAGTTTTTCTTCCTACTGCAGATTTTTTGATGGAAGCCTGGTTTTCCTCTCCAGCAGGCTCAAGTTGTAATAATACAGACTGTCCTTCTTGTTCAGCTACTTCAGTGTTCCCAAGGAACACTGTGTATTTCCTAGGTGCCATAGGAGGTGTATGGATAGCAGAAGAATGCATTGAGCCCTTTGGAGACCAAACATTCATCTTAACAAAAGAAATGCCATCAGTTCTTTTGAGGAAAGTGTCTAGATTTCTGAAATCTTAAGTGGCAGTGTTATAACTGTGGATTTCCTCAACATTATATCTGGTATTATTTCAAGTGACAGAAGCTGTGAAGTCTTTGAGAGCCCTGTACATTAACTTCAGTGAGTGCTTTAGTTTTGTTAAACCAAAAAAAACCCCAAAGATGGGGTCTTCTATTGCCAATGCAGATTACTTATTTGCTATTTTTGGTATCTCAAGTGACATATCTTTAATCACTGTTTAAGAAGAGGTCTTTCAAAGAGTTTAGGAGAGTTACTCACTGCAGCTGATCAAATGGCAATTGTCTTCTATTTCTCCTGTTGTAGTCTTTGTTCAATTTAAATGGAAAGGCCATATAAATGAAGAGCTTTCTATTTTGATGCTTTCTGACAGGATGTATTAGAGCAGAAAAACATAGTTTAAGCTTTCAAAAAATTAACACATGCTGTTAGTAGGTTCCACTGGATATCTGTACTGTGTCTGCATGCATGGACCCTGATCTGTACTGGGAAAACAGCAATCCTGGGGTTAGAATCAGTCTGCTCAGACAAAACTTGTATTATCTCAGTCCATCAATCACTAGAACAGATTGAATAATGAAAATAAAGGAAAGCTTTCTTGGTAGAAATTTTTCCCTTTTTCATTAATTCAACCTTGACAATTTTGTTTTGGAAGAAGTGTGCCCACCTCTGGAAGTCTTTTGCTCTCTTCTGTAGGAAGTTGAAAGCTTTAATGTAAACTTGAATGTTTTTATTTAATAATTACTTTATGGCACAGCAGTTTATTAGGATACTGAGTTCATCTTCACCATTGCAGTTTGATATCTCCCCTGAAGAAAGGTGTTAAATCTGTCCCTTAAACTGAGAAAGCAGCCAAAATGTATTTCTTGTCATCATGCCTTGTGAAATAGTTCAGTGACCATTACTCTAGAGATGTTTCTAAGTATGCTGAACATGACATGGTCTCCATTTCTGGGCCACAAGCTTGGGATGAAGGAATATGGGAGAGCACGTAAGGGTATATGAACATTATTTGACAGGGCAGCTTATTGCTTTGCTCCTTGGCTCTTTTTCTTGATTTTCCACTATATTAGTTCAGTGCCAGACTCTGCTGAGTAAAGTAGCTGTTCCCCTACCTATCAAGTGTACTCCTGGGAATAGTTTTCTCCATGGACCTCTTTCTGCAGATTATATGAATGAAATTTATAGTCCTTTAACTTGCAAAGTCTCCCAGTGGTAACCTGTCAGACACTGTACCCTCCAACACACACCCACACGTGTGCGTGCTTCTCATATCCTTTTAACTATTTATAAAACAGCACTTGGAATAAATTTCCCCTTCTTCTCCAAAAATAATAATTGTAATTCACTCTGGCCACTGTTGGTAATGCAGGAGATTTGGATTTAAAAGATGTGTAGGAATAATAAATTAGAAATTACCAAGGCTAAATAAATTCTTCTCTCTCTGAATATTCATACCCATCTCATAAAGATTCTCTGCTCTACATCAGACATTCATGAACAATCTCTTTGGCGTTCAGTGCATAGCCTAGGAAAACATAATTGCACTTTGCTAACATATTTCACATATGCATGCCTAAACAGTGCAGGTATTTGTACCCTAATCGTGTCTTTCAAATTATTACTTTCTTCATTTCTCCTTCAACTTCTGATCAGTGAATTTGTGCAGCTGCAGATTACATTTGCTTAACTCAAGTTCTGCTTTCAGTGAGGCAGTGGTAGGGGGTTGGCAGTGCATGTGATTCTTGTGCCAGTGGATCCTGCTGTTACACTGCTGCTTTAATGGATTGCCTCTCCTGGGTTTCTTCAGGAAAAAGAGCATGTCTACCTCTGATGGCCTCACCAGGAAAGGCACAATTAGCTCAATTGGAGTGATTCCACCCTCTCAGTCCTCACCGAGAGGTCTACAGGCAACTGTGCTCTTTATTGTACAGTTTTAAGTGATTAAGGGCAATGCTAGTGATTAAGCATTCAGGGACAAGCAAGCAAATGGTTAAACTAAGTACAAAGTGATTTAAATATGACAAGAAGAAAACTGCTTTGAAATGAAGTCGGGCTTCAGTGGAATATAAGGTGGTGTAAAATTCATTTATTCCGGACACTCGCAAATCAGAGTTCAGTTTATTTCTGTATAGTTGGTGATTGTTCAGCTCAGTGATGAATTCTGCTGTCCTTCCCTGCAGGGGAAAAGGTGCAAACCAGTAGAGAGTCCCAGCAAGGCACAGTGGTAATTTTCTATCCCAATAGACAGGTCCATCAGTCCCTTCAGGGTTCTGCGTGGAGAATTGCCTGCTGTGGTGGAGCTTTGAAGCCTCTTAGCAGCACAGAAACATTTCTGATTTCAGAACATGTCTAATGAGAAATATTGAAGTAATACTCATATATTTACGGGCTTTTTTTATAAAGAACATGTTTTCAGTGATCTTTTTATCTTTGTCTACTATGTTTCAAGAGGTTTTATGTTAAAAGCAAAAAAAGTCTTTGTGGGACCCTGTCCTTGAAAGGAAGAAAATGTCCAGAGCTGTGTAGTGCTGTCAGGAATCCTTGAAGCTGTATTCAGAAAACTGCCTCAGCTTTGGGGTGCAGGTGGCTGGAGAGCTTTCACAACTAAGACAATTGCTGCTCTGTCTCTATTTGATATTTCCCATCTATTCTGTTATGTGAAATACCAGATTCAGTTGAATACATAAAAAATATTTGGGAATGAAAATATTTTGGAATATTTCACATTTTATTATACATTGGAGCATCTTCTTACTATCTATTTTTTTTTGCTGACCATCTAGCTTCATAAGTATGCAATTTACAGATTAATAACATCATTTTCATCCTCAGAAATTAATAGTTCAGGCTAACGGAGCATAATGAGAAGTGATAACCAACACTAAAGGTTAAGAGCAGTTAGCAAAGGAAGAAATAGTCCAGCCTCTGGACTGTCCTCCAGAGAATAAATTAACCAGTTTCACAACAGGTCTGTGATACCTCTGGCAGATTAAAGAATTACTATTCTCTTACTTAATTGCAATGTTTTAGTAGGTTTATGCATTTCAAGTTGAAAATCTTATCCGAGTACATAACTTCTGTATGTTGTGTACTATTTTTTCTGGACTCAGAAATGGTCATTATATTTAAAAGTGAAGTCTTTACACTGTGAAAAGACCAGATTTATTTTATGAATCTGAATTTAATTGAAGTAATTTTAAATTTAATGAAACATTAATCATGAGCAGGATGTCTGTATGGAACATTAATTGGAGGCAGTAAGAATAAGCAGCTGCAGTTTGCTGATATTGTATCTGCAGCATTTATATTAATTATCTCATAACATAGACTAACTGAAGGAGAAAATTCATTATGTTTAGTTACACAGTAAGGAAATCAGAATGCTGCTTTTTTGTTCATTTCAAGGTATCTTCCTTAAGTCATTGGTCCTAGAGGTACCAGATGGCTAATAAACTTCATGAGCTTATTAAAACAGAAATACACAAATGAAGTTTTTCATTTTCCAGCCTTTTTTTTTATAAAAATAAGGAAAAAAATTCTGATTACACATACAGGAATGTAAAAAGATGAGTGAAATGACTGTCCCATTCTTTAGGGCTTCATGTCCTTCTGCCAAATGGTGTTTTGTGACCACATTTCCTTTTTGCCATATATTAGTCTTTGCATTTGTGACAGAGGTGATCCAGAGCTAGAAATGCTGCTCTATATTGCAGGAATTGTAAGGCTATTGGCATATCAATTTAGTTCCAGTGTTCTTAGACAGAGTTAGCCCTTCATTTGGCACCAGGAATTTGGTTTGAGCAATCAGTTCCTCAGGGCTAAAGACATAAACCCGTGCAGAATGGCAGCCTTGCAGAGTACTGATGCTGAGTACATACACTTTATCTAACCTTCCAGTTTAATAGAGGCTCTCTTGTAAGGCAGCACTGAATTCTAATGGCAATATTAGGGTTATCATATTTTCACACAGGGCCCTCTGGAAAAGCAATACATTTCAATGCACGTACTGGATGTGCAGTTAATCTGTGCATCTCAGCTGCATGAGATTCACTGTGTAGCCATACAGTAGCACATCAGTGGTAGCTAATGCCTTGAAAGGACATTGAACTGCATAAGCATGAGCTGTGGAGTGCTCCAGATAATCCTTCTCACAGGGGAGTCAGCATTGCTGCTGTATACGGTGATTCCAAGGCGTAGAAAAAGTTGGGATAATCAGAAGTCTTGCTTTAGCACCCACTTAATTGACTCTTCACTAAGCAAAAGCTGTTCCTGAATACAACAGTATTTCACTGTGCTTATTATGTCAATGTGGTAATGATGTGCACTTGTTAAACTACAGGTATTTTACATAGATACCTGTGTGTTTATCCAAAATATACACTGTTAAAATAACTTATTTCCTCTTATGTCAGAAAGCTAAGACTGGTTTAAACATGTTAGGGAATTCAGTCTGTTATGATAGTCCTAAAATGTGTTCTGCACGTCTTTATAGCTTTCAGAAGCACTATTTTCCCTTCATGAATTAGCTTGAGTTGAAAGATACTGAAAGAACACCTACTGATTAGCATTTCCAAATATTCTACTTCCAATCAGTAAATTACATTCAAATGCCAACACAAATTGTAACATTTACTGTATGTGAAAACAAATTGAACAGTTGGTTCCACCTAACATTTAAATAATATTTATTAAAAAGATACCTCTAGATTGGATACCTGTAGATTTGAAGATCCCTTCATTTTTTTGCATAGCTAGATATGTTGGTTTTAAAAGACAGTGGATTTTTATTCAAATGCCAGTCACTCTCTTAATGGTTACTAGAACTGTTTGCAATAGCAAGAATGCCTTGTGTTGGCATTAGACAAAACCAGAAGTACTTTTTGGCAGGTTCCTGAGTGGATTCATGTGATTTAATATGCATCTCCTGATTACTGCCTAACCTTCTGCAACCTTTACTGTCTGTCTGTTGCCATTAAAGATTCATTTCCCAGTCTATCAGGTGAAATAATAGTCTGAATAGGTCTAAATTACCTCATCTTGACCTACTTTAAATGGGTCCAGACCAGTGCGTACAATAATTTCAGCAGTGTGTACCTTTAGAAGCTGATCACTGGGATGAAAAGTCCCTAAACATCTTCTAGAATGCATCAACCCAATAATTAATACAATTTTTCATCAGACAGCAAGCAGATTTCAATGCCAAATAGCATCCTAGTGCACAGTGTTAGGCTGGTCCTCCCTTTTACAGAACACAAGGTTTATTCACATAAATTCTGTGTGAATTCAGGTAGAGTGCTGAGGAAAGTACTGTGCTGAGACAGGACACAGATCAGAAACAAAGCCAAATGGAGACACTTTCAGTAAATATACCTGAATTTCTTCATGACTTAAGCATAACTCAGGGGTATGTTGTGCATCCCCAGATTGGTTTTGGAGCTATGGAAATGTCTGAATACATTTTTACGCTTCTTAGGAGTTTTTGAAACCTATTTTTTAGACTGAAGCCTTTTTACATCTGTTCTTGGGACGTTGAACAAAACTTATAAGTTTGTGTGAATGGGAATGAAATTGTTTCTTTTACTAATTTAAGGATTAGTTGGCTGCTTCTTTCCTTTTACATGTCAAAACAGGAACAAAAATCTGAAGTGTGGCAAGTGCTTTGGCAAAAAAAACTTTCCTATATAATTGAAAAAATCTTGTCTTTAAATCCTTTCTAACATCTTCCACATGTTACACTTTTTGAATAACCCATTTCATGAGACTCTTCAGTTTGTAAGGCTGACTCCATCCATGGAATATTAAGTGGGATTCTTTCTCTAATCTGAGACCCTCAGTATACTCAGAATGTATAAATATTGCCTTAGTTATTTTGGCACGGTCTAGAAATACAACTCTAGTATGAAACAAAAAGGAAGGGGAAAAAATCCATATTCTATGATATCATATGAAGAAGGAATTCAGAATCTGTGTGTTGATATAGGGGTCTAGGGTTTTTATTGACTTTTTCTTTCTGAAAAGAAAGTTGGATCTTCCACCCATGGCTTCCATCAACCATGAAAGTTGGATGTTCCATCTTTTTAAAGTTTAAGCAGAAAATATTTTACTGATTTTCAAATCATTTCAGTGGTGAATTGTGTTACCAAAACTACAAGATGTTTACAGAGTAAACAATCTTACCTAGGCTGATGCACAATGTAGCACCAATGTGCTGTGCTCAGTCTACTGCTGTTTAAGCCCAGTGCAAG
The DNA here is from genome assembly GCA_013399075.1 of Chloroceryle aenea. Taxonomy (NCBI): domain Eukaryota; kingdom Metazoa; phylum Chordata; class Aves; order Coraciiformes; family Cerylidae; genus Chloroceryle; species Chloroceryle aenea. The sequence goes on from VWZY01012034.1 coordinate 123,768, forward strand.
GTATTGGTGGGAGAAGGAAGAGACTAGTGAGCAAGATCCTACTCCTAATCATCCCATGATGCCCATCGGGCATTCCTGATGCTCCCATGGAAGAGATAAGGTGGTGCCTTATCTCTTAGAAGTAGTGCCCCTGACAACTCTCCCCCATTTTTTTCTTTTATCACTAAAAATATTTTCTTCCTGAAAAGAGATTTTTTTTTTTTTTAAATTGGACTTTTTTACAAGTTGCTAAGACCTGAGACAGCTCTCTTCAGCAGACTGATAGAGAAACACTGAAAATTTTAGGTCATATTTATTATTCAGTAGTCTATTTGAAGTTTGTACTCCTTATATAAGAAGAAGTCCTTAGCTCAGACTCCTTGTAGGATGCCCTGTACACCAGCAATTATGCTGTTCTCATAACTTGAGAATGAGTGCTTCATGTGCCACTTACACTGCTGTGCATCAGATTGATCCAGCTATAAAGAAGAAAAAAATGTTTAAGTTTGAATCAACAGTAAACCAAGCAATATTTGTGGTGTCTAAATTTGAACCATAGTTAAAAGCTGTTAAATAATAACACTGATCTTGAATTGCCCAGAAATTTGCTTTTAACTATCCACACATAGCATACAGTTTGCTGCTCAGACATGTGACAGCTGTAGAGCAACTTCCAGACGATTTTCCTAAGACCATGAAAAAAAAAGTAATACACAAATTCTGGTTTTATCCATTTATAATTTAATGTGGAATTTAATAATGGAAGGGGGCTTGTGCAAGGTGGACCTGAGCACAATTGGGTGTGAAGGAAGAAGTGTGTGTGGTTCTTTTCTCTCAAGTTTTGACACATCTGCATTGAGACAGAACAAAATCAGGGGTTTAAAACCTGTTTGAGATCTGGGTACTGTCAAAAGATTCTGTCTTTTCCGTTGGGAAAATTTCTTTGTCAGGCCACTAGTCTTCTGCTTGTCTGTGTTGCCTGGTGAGGTGATGGGTGCAGCTTTCCTGCTGCTTAAGTAGTCCAAGCACCTTGTACCTAATAACTCAGGAAATGGGAGGTCTTGGCCCAAAGGTGCTCGGATGCTCTCCTCTAAATATAGAAAGGGAACTATTTTAAGGATCTGTTTTCCTCTCCTAATACCAAATATTCTTACTTACATCCATAAATCTGTTTTCTTTTGCCATGTTCCAGTGTAAAATATTGCTTCTAATAAGTTCTCTTTTTTAGATATTCTAATTCTCCTATCAGGATAGTTCTGGCTTTTTTTTTTTCCAGTAGTCACAATATATAAAACTGAATTATTTTCATGAGCTTGTTTAAATTTCTGGAATGCTTCAAACAATGCTATGTAACAGAATATTGAGAGAGGACCACATGTAAGGGTAACCATGGAAGTGAAGGAATACTGACATCAGATGATAGGGAATTATCCTTAACTAGCCCCAACCAAAACCACCTAACATCAACAGAAAATGGAAAACACATGCTTTTTTATTTTCCTTACTTGCTATTTTAATGTTCTTGGGCTGCTTCTAATGAAAGGAGGAATTTGTACCTTCTCTCCATCGTGCAGCTGCTGTGTGCATCTTTCTGTTACTGTTATTCAAGCTAAACTTGTAGCTGGCACTCCCTCATGCTCTCTTTTATAGCTCTATGCACACACACCTTTATATGGAGTTATATTTCTCTGTCTGTGCCTGGATGAGCTGTGAGTAGTCTTTCTCTTAAAGTCTTTCTCTTAAACGAAGACAGGGTAGTTAGAGAAGGGGATGGGGGTATTCTATTCCACCTGGCATGGGAGAAGAAATGAAAGAGGAGCAGGGTGTCCCAAGTTAATACCTGACTGTGCATGCTCACCTGTCAGAGGGTGTAGGGATTGGTAAGTGAAGGTGGAGTTGTAGCAAATGTAGGAATCCTACAAGTCTGAATTATGATCTGTGGGCTGGGCTCATTTAGTTGGTGCCATGTGACACTTCTCAGCATACATCCCATATAATTATTTCCCCAGTTCTCTATTGAATTTTTAGGAAAAACAAACAAACAAACCCCAACAATTGTTCCATTACACAAAAGAAAAACACTTTTTTTTATTATGAATTCAGAATATATACAAAAATGTATATATAGATTACACCTCAAGTCTTACATGTAGAGAATCAAAGTCTCTAGAGAGACTTCAGCAAAGAGTGACTAAACAAATGCTTAAAGCCTGCTATTGTGCAGGCGTTGATGGTTGTTGATACAATGACATGTGTCAATCTTACTTGTCAGTGGTGTTCAATTTAATAAGGTGTGCTGAAGGCTCTGTCACGAAATATTGTGGATTGCTGTATAGTAAAGGAGAAGTAAGCTGAACTGGAGGTTTATTTTCAAACAGGTATGAGCTCTTCAGACTGTAGCTTAGCCAGTTACTGGTAGACCTGGAGAACAATCCTGATTTGGAAGTGATAACTGTTGTCAAGGGTAGGAGAAGCTACTTTGTTACCTAGGGAAGCATACATCCAGTGCCTTGCCTACTCGTGTCATCTTCCAGACCCTGTTATTCTCTCATCTTCTCCCACCTCCTCTCAAACACATGAAATTGGAAAGCAGATTTCTAGAAATGACATCTGTCTGCTCCATGCACACCTTTTCTTTGTCCTCTCCAGCAGCTTCTTAGTGAAGGTGAATAGGCTTTCTCAGTGCACATCTCTGCTGCTGACCTCTGTACTGACTGCAGTCCTGACAACACTGCAGCCAGTCTGCTGCCACTCTGCTGCTCTTGGTGCTCTTTGGTCTTGTGTGCATTTTTTGCTTTTACTGTTTCTGATCAAAGAAACCATCACCAAGCAGCTGGGTTGTCTGCAGTTAGGTGTCCACTTAAATTGGTCTGTAAAATTACTTTCACTCAAATAAAGTTTCAGGACGCTTGAAGCACTTTCTCTGGCAACTCCATTCCCTCTTTTCATGCTTCAGGATAGGGAAGAAAGTTGGGTGTTCCTGCATCATTACCTAAATCACTTCTTTGACCTGTCTGGCATGGCTTTTGTTACTATTGCCTTAATGAAACTCCAACAGCCATGGTTGTGTCTCCCATACAGCCTCATCCACAGGGAGATGTGAAAACACCTGTGGTACAGCTGTTTGCAGTAGTTTGAAAAGCATGTTTTTATTTTATATATATAAATATATAACTTTGTACTTGTGTTATACACCAGGCATTTATTTCTGGGACCAGAACTGGGGTTTTAAGTAATGTACCTGAACTTTATGAAAGCTGTGGGGTATATATTTATATTTTATGTGCTTATTATATTTTATGTGGTTTACATTTTTAGCATTGTTTGAAAACTTCTCTTTAGCACCCAGAATTAAAACACTAACCAGCTCTGTGTTTTGGTTTACAGTGTGCAGCGACCTGGAGTTCAGGGAGGTTGCAAACAGATTAAGAGACTGGTTTAAGGCTCTTCATGAAAGTGGAATTCAGAATAAGAAGACTAGGATTGTTCAAAGGCCTGAAAGAACCAGTAAGAGATTTCTACTTGCCTTATTTGATGTTGTCTTTGATTCTTTTCTGTATTTTGTATTTCCATTGCTAAGATTTGCCTTATTCTCGTGTGCTTTACATAGCCATGTATACAAAACCACAACTGTGATTTTCCAAAGTTAATTTCTTAATGATGACCTTGTACTGATATAAGATGTTCACACTTTAAGCATTATTTGACAGGACCCTTGCTTGTAAGAATCTGGCAGCTCCCATTCACAATTCTTTCATTTGTGAAGGCTATCAAATTATCTATAGTTAGCTGCTGCATAAGGAGACAAAGCAGAAGAAACATGTAGGGAGTTTAAGCAACTTTTCCATGGAGAAAAATGCATTTCTGAATGGCTAGCCCCAAGGAATAATGTACAGGAGCTGTAATTATGTGAGACCCATCACTGATAGTTGATGCCACTGTAGGTACTGGTAACATAAAAAAGCATGGCAAAGAAGCTTGGAAGTAAAAAGGAATTTTCAAGGATATATTTCAAATTGGAAAAGACGGGGGAGTACTAATGAAGTGGAAAAAGTAGAGGGAAGAATTTGGCTTTCACCCCCTCAAATATTTAACTAGGTATTTTCTTGTGGAAAGCAGTGACAGTTTAAAGTGTAATTATCAAAGGGTTTATTTAGAATAACAATTGAAGTATGCAATAATCATTTCAAGACTGAAGTCCTGTGTGAAGGAGAGTCACATTAGATTTCATAAGCTGTAAAACTTTAACTTTCATTAATAAGAAGAGTAAACTCTGAATGTGTGTTTCACCAAACTTGGCCATCACCATTTGTTTCCCTTAGTTCCTTCAGTATTCACTTTTTAAGTATTTGAGATTTAATTTCAGCTTTTATTTGATTTCTACTTGTAGTATTACTTTTTCTTTTTTTTTTTCAAGAAATCCATTTACTTCATTTAATTGGAAATGTCATTTATTTGTGTGATTTTTCATGCTAAAGAATTACATAGAATCATGTAAAACAATGAATTAATGATCATTCCCTGTTACTTGGAATTACTTAACAATGAGAAAAAAGTGTTTCTGAGGTAAGGTGGTAATACAGCAATGTCACTTTTTATTGCTATTGAAAAAGCCCACATTTATAAACACATTTTCCAATTTCCATTCTGGTTGGTGCCCCTAACTCAGATCCTATATACAGGAATGTGAAGTTCAGAATTAATACTTTGAATACATTGAAATATAGTTCTTTAGACTCGGAGATTATTCCCTTTGACATTTTCTTCAGCCTTTTTTCCTTAAGCTCATGGGTGGCATTGATAAGACCAAGTATCTGTACTTGAGATTTGTATGTGTACATGGATATAGTATACTTATATTTATTATATCATACTTTGTGTGCAAATTTTTACATTGTAATAGCAGTCAAAGACTGTATTTAGACTTAAGATCTAAGTTTTTAATATGTGTGACTAAAAATCACAGAATCATTCAGGTTGGAAAAGGCCCTTGGGATCACTGCGTCCAACCATCAGCCCTACTCTACAAAATTCTGCCCTTCACCACATCCCTCAACACCACATCCAAATGACCCTTAAACACATCCAGGGATGGCGACTCAACCACCTCCCTGGGCAGCCTGTTCCAACATCCCACCACTCTTTCCCTGAAGAATTTTTTCCTGGTATCCAGTCTACACCTGCCTTGTTTCAGCTTGAGGCCATTCCCTCTGGTTCTGTCACTGATTACCTGAGAGGAGAGCCCAGCACCAACCTCTCTACAATGTCCTGTCAGGGAGTTGTAGAGAGTGATGAGGTCTCCCCTGAGCCTTTTCCTCCTCTCAGCTCCTTCAGTCGCTCTTCATAAGATTTATTCTCCAGGCTCTTCAT
>VWZY01012034.1:129964-148966 GCA_013399075.1 Chloroceryle aenea
ATTGGCCCTTAACCTAATCCAAACACTCTCAGCCCCATCATCACTGTACTTGATTTCTGAGCTCCCATAGCATTCTCTAACATACAGGGCCACTCCACCGCTTCTCCTTTCCTCTCTGTCCCTCCTGAAGAGCTTGTAGCCTTTGATTTTGGCACTTCAGTCAGGTGAAGCATCCCACCACATTTCTGTGATGGTCACTATGTCATAGTTTTCCTGGTGCATCGTGGCTTCAAGCTCCCTCTGTTTGTTGCTCTTACTGCCTGCATTGCTCCAGATGCACTTCAGATGAGCTGATGATTCCAACACCTCTTGTGAGTGCAGTCCCATTTCCTTCCAGACGTTTCTCAGGTGCTTTTGTGATTTCTGAACATCTATCCCTTCTCTCAAATGAAATGGCAGAGGGAGAGTCCTCACTAGTCCACCATCCTTAAAGCCCTGGCAGCTTCCCTTGAGCTTACTCCTAAGAGGCTCAGTTACCTCCCCTTCCCCCCTCATATCTAGTTTAAGGATGTGACAGTCTTGTGCATTTTTGGACCTTGTCTATTTTTGGACCTAGAAATATGTTGTTTGATCCAAACTGGCTGATTTGTTTTCAGATTTCGATGGTCACTTACATCACCAAGGCTCATAAGATTGAGTGGTGTCTAGCTAATGTTGATTTTCCATCTAGCACATCCTAAATGTGCAGAAGATAATAACCATCTGCTTAGATTATGTAAACTAGAGCAGTTTTGAGATAGGTGGGTATTTTTAGAACAGATTGTTCATTTGCATGAAGTACTTTGGTCCGTGAGGTCTGTGACTGTGAGGAGCTCTTCTGCAGGAAATGTTTTGGTTCCATTCATCTAGTCAGAGTCTTTCTCTAGAGAGATGTATTTGCCTTTGAAAGATTCAGATGAGGATCTTCTTTACAAATACAGTTGTTCCAGTTGCGTGGATTCAAATGCATTTCTGGCCCAGTTTTCAGGATTCCATTTTGGAAGTCTTCACTCATGAAGTTGTCTCCTTTGACCGTGTACAGAATTCAGATGTACTTTAGGAGGAGTCTGAAATGTTAGGCACAAGTTAGATTGGATCTTACCTGTTTTCTGAGACACAGAATCAAGAGTTGATTTGAATGTCTAAGAGTTGTCTGTTCAGGGCTCTTCATCAACAAATAAGGAAATATAATCTATGTGGAAAAATCTGTTTTCATTGTACTACTGACTTTAAAATTCCCTGTAAACATGGGGCTGTCAGAAATGTTTGACTTACACTTGTAACCTGGTACTAGAAATTAATCCAAAATAAATAGAATATTGTGCAAATTATTATTACTATGCTGGTTCTAAAAGAGATTTTCTGTTCCAAAGAGTTGTATACCTCATCAGCCTCAAGATAGTGTTAGTGCTGTTAGAAGAATGGTGAAAAGTTTGCTGTTCCTTACAGAGATGCTAGGATGTAAACATGGAAGTTTGATGATAGGCTTTGGTGTGTTTATTTTCTTTTTACTAAAACAAAGCAAATCAAATGCAAATCATAGAAGATGGTTAAGTGTGAGACATTCTGTTTGTCCTATCTTCTTTTCTTTTTCTGTTTAAAAAAGAATTTTTGACAAAATCTGGAATGTTTCACAAAAACATTTGAGCATTAACTGTTCAGAGTCTAGTTTTTTAGTACTGGGATCAGTTACTCAATTTGCATATATCCAATTGTGAAAAAAATTTGCTTTCCAATGTAAGAGATCCTAATTGAGCAATATTTACTTGATTCTATAAATGGCCAATATTTACTTGATTGAATTAATTTGTCAGGCTAATGCAAAAGGCAGTCCATCTGTAGACAGAAAGAGATGAAATAAAACTACACTCAGTTGTAGTTTTTTTCATTTGTGGATTTAAGGATGCAAAAAATGTGTAAAAAAATCAACTCTATTTTTTTTCTGGTATTTAAATTCCTGAAATTTAAATTTCTGAACTGCAAAATTTAGGCAAGAAGAGATGCCACATCTTGTGTGAAATGACCATGTCTGTGGTTTAGAAGAATATACTAGGTCACTATGTCCCTGTATACACACAAAGAACCAAAAACAATGATAACCATTCAACGTGGTAATGTCGTTTCTAATATCACTATGAAATTCCTAAAAGTTTTCTTCAATAGCTAAGCTCTCAAGTAATTTCCCTTATGAAATCTCTCAGTGTCCATCTCCAAAGTCATAGGACGTTCCAAGACATCGGGTGCATTAATTTTTTAGTATACCAGGGAGTCCAGCCACAATTTTGGGGATGTCTGAGAGCTGCAACTAGAAATCAATCTTGCAAAGACCTCCTTAATCATGTGTAACGACCTTAGACCGTGCATGAAACAGTGATCTGTACTTTGACAAAAAGCCACCTGCATGCAACATCCCCTTTCAGAGTCCTCATTATTCTAGCAGATCCCTGGCATTATTAATTACCCTTGGGGACTTAAAAATCTCTTTTGGCACCCTTTCCCCCAGGCTGCTTTTTATACTTCCTCTACTATTAAAAAAGCCCCAAACATTCTGCATTTAAAGAAGCCATTTGTGACATCCCTTCTGCTTGTCTGTTTGCATTTAGAGTTTTTTTGTATTTCAGTCTCTCTAGTGGCACTTGGGCCAGGATTTATTAAATGGCTTGGACACAATTCTTCTGAACAAGGTAGATGTGGTGCAAATTTATAGTCCCTTGCTTGTGCTCTTTAGAGATGTTCAGGCTATTAAATAATTCACATTTATCCATGCAATCATTAATATTATTTCTAAACTAAACAACAAATATTAAGTTGTTCTGCTAGAGCCATCAATATGTTGGTAACAATTAAAAAGCTAAGATGCCTACATTGTTGTGTTTTATTTCTAAGAGTTACTTAATTTTAACAGACATGCTTTTTTTTTTTTTGCAAAGCTGAATCTTATTGGCAATGTAGACTAGAATATGTCAAATAATGAATAGGGGGTTATTTCCAAAATCCCTTTTGTCTCCAGATGAATCCAGATTGTGTTGAAGGTACCTAAAAGTATCATTACTATAAATGCTATAAAGGCCACTTATGGTCTAAATAAATGACACAAAGGTGGAAAGGATACTTTATTCACATACTATAATAACTGTAATTCACTGTGGATGTGGAAATAAGGAGTTGAATGATTGAGACTTCACGTGCCTGTTTAAATTCTTTTAAAATATTTGTTTGATTTCTGTACAAATTTTTGTGATGAAACTTTAGGGAATTAGTGCACTGAATGAAAAGCACAAAAATACTCTAGTCCCACAAATATTGCTGCTAACAGGAAGTCTATTTCTGAAGAATACTTGTGCATCTTGTCATGCTAGAAGATTAAAGACCAGAGGCCAAAGGTAAAAGAGAATCTTCTTGTGGCTTCTCATAGAATGACAGAATGTTTTGGATTTGAAGGGACCTTTAAAGGTCATCTAGTCCAAGTCCTCTGCAATGAAGGGACATTTTCAACTAGATCATGTTGCTCAGAGCCCCATCCAACCTGACCTTGAATATTTCCAGGGATGCAACTTCTACCATCTCTCTGGGCAACCTGTTCCAGTATTTCACCACCCTCATTTTTACAAATTTCTTCTTCATATCTATTTTAAATCTCCCCTCTTTTAGTTTAAAACCATTACTCCTTGTCTTGTCACAACAGGCCCTGGGAAAAAGACTGTCCCCATCTTTCTAATAGGCCCCTTTGAAAACTGAAAGGCCACAATAAGGTCTTCCTGGAGCCCTCTCCAGGCTGAACACCACCAACACCCTCAGCCTTTCTTCATCTCAGAGGTGTTCCAGCCCTCTGATCATTTTTGGGGCCTTCCTCTGGACCTGCTCCAACAGGTCTGTGACTTTATTATGCTCATTTGTTAGCTGAAAATCACAGAAAAATACAAGAATTCTGAAAGAAAATAACTTAGAGTTGGCTTATCTAGAGCTAGTATGATGAGGTATTTCTATGCAAAAATTGCCAAATACCCTTCACCAACTTTCAGCAGGAAAACACCAATTTTGTATAGAAAATATAAATAAAATTAACGATTTCAGACCTTTCCTTGCAGGTCTTTAATTCATTCTGACTGTAGTAAGTTCCTTACCCATGAAGAGACACGGCTGACATTATGCAGAGAGAAATTAAGCTTCCTTCATCTTCATTGCTGAATTTGGAAACCCTGACAACTTGTAAGCAGAACAGTTAAGTTTTTGCTTACTCCTGTCAATATTCATCCATACAGTCAGTGTACAGTTATAAGAGATAACAAGAACTGCTCTTTTAAACAGATCTTGAAAATGGTGACTGCCTGAGAGTTTGACTAAGATAATCTCAGAAAACATCCCATAAGATGTGCTGCAGAGTTCTACAGACTCAGCCTGAAACACAGGTCTAGTTTCCTAGAAAGAAAAAGGCTCTTCTAATAACTTTTTCCACGTGTCAGCTTAGTGCAAGCCCAGGCAACCTCAATGCAAGATCCTAGAAGAAATCCAGCCTAGAATCCATCTTTACTTCCATTTAAGATTTTCATGAACTAAATCAGTTTTGTTAACTGAAGTTTGTTTTGATGCAGTCTTTTTGCCAGAGTTGCCCTTCTACCCAGTGAAACATCTACAGAAGTTTATTGTAGCAGTTTATGCTATCTCCTCCTGGGGCTATTAGGGAGCCAGAGAGGCATCCCCCCTAGTTTAGCACTTTTATGGATAGCAAACACACCAGAAAGCATTGTTGCCTGCTTAGTCCTCTCTTTAGTTTCGTTCTCCGTGCTCAGATCTGTCCTGACAAAACTCCATTAGGAAGGGAAAGCTTGTTCCCAGATTCTGCAGGTCTCAGCTGTGAGATGCTGTTAACTGAAGATTTTCTGATAGCCAAAACATTAGACAAAGCCATCACAAGTGAAAACCTTGCTCTGCAGCTTACATGCTGAACAAGTGCAAACCATGGTCTAGACTGCAGTCGGGACTCTAGCAGAGTGCATGTGTGCTTATTCACATGGATAATCTCTCAGTGTCTTTTGTTGTACAGGTGCTGGAAAGAATCATGCAGTTTGCTTCTCTTGGCATGTTAGATAAACATTTTCTTTTATAGCATGCAAAATGTGAGCCATATGTATGCTGTTTTGATGTCCACATAATGTCAAAAGCTGTCTTCCTCAATGTACACAAAGATTTATTACTTAGGAGCTTGATAAGCAGGAAAAGAATAGTTTCACCTTGGAAAGCAGGGGTTTCTTTACAAAAAGTTGGAATTCTTCCCCAAGGAATAATCAGAAACAGGAGCATTTCTGTTTGTTCCTTTTGAAGCAATGTTATGAATGCTAGCTAGTGTGTAAGGGTGTATTTCCCAATCATAGCTCCCTAGGGGTTGTTTTGGCTGAGGAAAAAGCTTAAGATGTTACTTCATATTTTTCTACATGTATAGAAATAGCTGCATAGAAGCTTCTTTCTTTATGGTATATGGGAATAGATTTCAAACAATTGGTGAAAGTGAGAGGAAAATAAAATCTTCTTCAGCCATTTAGATGTCTGAGCAGCAAATTTTGCTTTCCCTCAGTATAATGTCCTGATATTTAATCATTGAGAGTAAGTTACTTTCTTTCAGTTGTACTAATTTCCCTGCTTCATTTTCTGCTCTTTTTTTTCTGCCACAACTGAAAAGTGTGTATGAACATATTCCAGTTGGCACACCAAGTGACAGTATCTGTGATTTGGACAATTCATTTCCTAGTTCTTGGTCACCAGGTAGTTTTGTCTTTGTTCTTGTATCACCTGACCCCCTCATCTGTCAAAAACCATGTCAGTGGCTACTTCAGAATCAAATGCTAAAAAAAGTAACATGAAGTACTTCCAAAGGAAAGCATGATTGGTTTTTGAAGTTATTGCATCAAACCTTTATTTAATAGAAATTCAGACCTCATGACCCACGGTGCTTTTTCTCCACTATATGATGCTATTTAATAGATAGGTTATGACAGCTTTAATATGTGTAAACTTTCTTTTTCAGGCTCAGAAATAGCAAAAGCAGTTTCATATATGAAATGTTACTGTTTGAATTGTTTAGTGTTTATGAATTCTGATGTGCCAGTTATAATACAGTCCTGTTTACTGTGAAGTATTTATTATAAATATCAGGTTTCAAACTATATTTAAATATTAAACTATAGTTATATTGAACTTTAATTGGATTTATTGAAAAATATTAGAACATAATGACATTTTTTCTGGTACTTGCCTGTTGATATTGGTAATTTGTAATAGAATCATCTGGTTTATAACAATACTGCTGACTTCAGTGCAAATGGTTTAATTCCAAGCTCTGTCCTTAACTAGGACCAATATTGTAGATAAAAATCCAGTGGGACATCACCACTAGACACAATTTTTTAAAAATCTAAAAGCTATATAGAAATAAGTGAGGAAAAAAATGAAGAATGGGAATAGAGGGTGAAGTCAATTCACAGGCTAATGCTATTTAGGGCATTGAAAAAAAATAGGGAAAAAATCTTCTGCAGGTACATAATATCATTCCAACTTTAATTTAGTGATGCTTAAAACCTTTGAATTGTCCAGCAGACTATCAGTATTCCTCAGATCAATGTATTTCTTCTTAGAGTAAAATTTGAAGCTGAATGGGAGAAATAAAATAAGCAGGTGTTTGGGGTTTTTTCCCCTTTTCCTGAGCAGAATTTATTAAATATATAGCACTAGCTTCTGGTGTCCTAAAATAAGTTATTCATTGAAATCTGTCTTATTCGTTGCTCTCTTTTCTGCAACCTATCTTGCAGTTTGGTGAGCTGGCCAGAGTGCCAAACTCAGAAAGATTTTGTGAGCACAAGAGCAATTCCTACTAAAAGCAGAATAGGAAGCAGCACACTTCACATTGAACCCTTTCTAAATCCAAAGCCTTGAGGAGGATCTCTTGATAGAAGCAGGAAAAGAGAAGTATTTGGGAAGTGTTAAGAGGCCTTCAGGAATAGAACATTAGAGGTAAATAATATTATACTGAACGTTCATCCTTGGACAAAATGGTTTTGAGGTGAAGGAGCCTTCCAGAATTGTTCAAAATTAAAAAGGAAATAAACACAACACCAAAACACACCTCTCACATAATTTTGATACCTTCTACACATAGAAGTGAATACACATCCACTATTCATTCCATCAGGTCACACCTGTCTTTGCTCTTTCTAATCCACAAAAAAATAAGTCTTTTTGTTCCGCTGTTTTTATCAAGGGAGGAGAGGAAGGAGGAGAGAGACTCCTGCTGAAAGCTTGGCCATGTTTTTAAATTGTGTTAGACACATTGAAATCAATACATATCAAATGGCTTGCTTTATTTTGTTTCTTTCTTCTTTCTGTCAAGCAGAAATAATAAATGAAGGCAACAAATCAAGAAGGGTCAAGTAAAAGTGAGACTGCCCTGATAAAAAGTTATTGTTACTTTAAGATTTCTGGGGGAGGTTATGTGGTTTTCAGACTTATGACCTATAGTCAGAGTCTGACTTTCCCAGCCATGTCCAAGTCTGCATGTACATTGGAGTTGAGGCAGGAAAAATAAACGTGAGTTCTGAGCTCTGGCTACAGGAATCATTCCCTCGGCCTGTTCCTGATGGTGCTTTTCCCAAAAAACAACTCAGGAAGATTCAAGCTTTTTAAGTTTGATACTGGCAGCTGGGTGCTCTTAGCAATCACAATCAGCTTTTCATTGGCCTCCTCCAAGACGTAAAGTGCATCAGGTAAAGATAAAAATATTACCACATTGAAGGCATAGCTGAGGCTGACCATCATGTTCCTGTTTTCACTGAATTGAATATGTTCTAGGAAGAAAAAAAATTGACTCCAGCAAGTTACCTGGTATTTATTCTCTTCTTAGTTCTGTGAACACTGCAAACCACTTCAGCTTTACTCTCTTGATTTATAATATCACTAAAATTCCTCAACAGAATTGTTTTCCAGGAAATCACTGTAGATCATTTCTTACTGTACATGTGTGTGCTCTAAGTGTAATGTTTCACAAGAACATTCATATTTCTAAATACTTTGAGACTGATGGTGGGATTAATTTTTTTTTTACAGGTTAGTTTCATGATTTTTAAAAATGAAGCTGACATAGAAGTAGTATTTCCGTAGCATGCACTGTTTATGTACCACTGGAGCAACTTCCAGGCTGCAGCATCCTTTGGTGGTGGTTTCTCTCAGCACCTGCCCCATCTTTCCCACTACATGATTCTTGATTTATCTATTTATTTCTTTTGCCTCTTAGGATTTGATACCAGCATTTTACCAATTTGCAAAGACTCCCTGGGCTGGATGTTTAACAGGCTCGATACGAACTATGACCTCTTGTTGGACCAGTCAGAACTTGGAAGCATTTACCTTGACAAGAACGAGCCGTGCACCAGGGCGTTCTTCAATTCTTGTGACACATACAAGGACAGTTTGATATCTAACAATGAGTGGTGCTACTGCTTCCAAAGACAGCAAGGTAAAAGATGAGCACAACCTGCATATGTATGTGACTGACCTTTTTTGTAGTGCTTTATCTTTTTTTATAATGTCAAGATTACAGTCATCTACGAGCTCTTAAATGCTGTGCCATGAGTTTGATGTTCCTGCTTTTGACACCAGTTGTGTGTACCTAAAATGAAGTATAGGAAAAAAACCAACCAAACAAAAAACAACCCGAGCTAAATGGAAAGGCTTGCTAGAAATTCAAGGATTCTAAATAAAGTGCCAAACAGCAGCTAGTGCTTTTACAGCAATATTGTTTCTTATGCCAGTAAATATGCAGAGTAAAGAGTAAAAAATAAATTATTTCTTTCCCAATCTACTTCAACTACATTATAAAATAAACTTTTTTACTGCTAAAGTAGGGCATCTTAATGTACTGGTTTGTGAGCCTATTAAAATAAGTGAATTAAAATTATGGTTAAAGTTACTTCCAGACATTTTGATCTAAACCAAATTGATTTTTACTGCCTAGATGAACCTCTCATTAATGTCCTGATGTGATTTGCTTAAATAAATAAACACATCCTTTATGCATTATTTTCCTGAGGACCATATAACAGTCTTAGATCTAGGTGAGACATCATATAAGTTATATAATCAAACTAGTTGTAATGCTTCAGAGAATTTGCTCATTATTCAGCCATTTCATGTCTGAAACTGGACAGAATTGACCCTTCATTTTCTTTAGTAAACTGAGGGAGGTTTTCAAAGGGGTAAATAGTCACCAGGGTCCAAATTTCTACTGCAGTAGAGGAGGTAAGACTGATCTGGGGGAAAGTTCAGCCTTTTTGAAAGGTTTATTAGCAGTTTTTATATCTCACTTGTGCCCCGAAAACGCTTGTGATAAGTTTCCATTAGCACTCAGCATCTATTGTTTGACTGATTTCTGTGGAAATGAAGATTTTTATCATGACACCTCTGCCAGTTGTAAATCTGAACAAAAATAAAGCTGTACTTCTGTAGCTATGTACGAAACAGCACCTGTCTTTTCTTTGGTAACTTCATAGTTAAAAAGTTAACATTTCGTCTTGTTTGTTTTATAAGGGAACAATACAAACAAAACAAACACCTTGTTTGTTTTATAATGGAACAATATTTTGGCTTTTATTTTTATAAGCATGTATGCAATGCTAACAAAATCAGTAAATGAAAAATACCCATTGTGGAAGTAGTTCTTAAAGTAAAGAAGAGAACATGTCAGTGACACTGACTCTGCCCATTGCAGAATCCAGCATTGGCCAGCTTTTCTTCCCTTTCCACCAGTTTCTTCCCTGTCTTGACCACGGTGTTGTGATATGGTGCTGATTTGAATTCAGATTAGCTAGCTTTGGACAGCACAGTGTGTTTGAGGATACAGTACAAAATGTAAATCCTCAACATTGTGAATGAGGTGAAGTCTGAGTTTTGGCAATCCTTGCCCATTAAACACACTCCATGCCTCCCAAAAATAACTCTGTCAACAAAATCTGTGTTCTCCTTCTTTGAAGCTGTAAGGAGGGGGAAAAAAAGAGCTTGTAGTCTTCTTTTGTCACATCTTACTATTAGCTCTTGCACGACTGAGACCTAACTCCCTAGTGCATTCGTGACCCCCTGAATTCTCTATTCATAATTTGCAGTGTTGTGCTGAATCTTGTAATATGCTCATGCTTCGTTAGGTTTTACTTGATTGAACAATCTCAATAAGGCCTTTAACTGGACTTTTATTAAGTAGAGATGTTCAGTGACTTCTTTCTGGATGTTCAGTGACTTCTTTCTGATGTTTACTAAAATAAGTTGGCATTAACAGAATGCTTAAAGCCATGTAGAGAGCTCTCTGTATTCAGTGAGCTTAGCAGATGCTTTCTGGGCACATCTACAGTTTTACAGCACTGCTGTATGTTCAGAGTGAATAGAAAACTGAGTCAAAAATATGTATCATGCTGGTGGAGAAATTCCATTGAGCTTTTTAAAAGCATGCAGTATTCACTTGGGCTGTTATCTGAGAAGCCCTCTTGTTCTTTTGATCTTAGCTTCACAGTTCAAGACTGTCAGAGAAGTACTTCAACTCTTCATTCGTTCTGGCTGAGGTCTATCATGGTGCTTTACAGAACACTAGACCCATTACTGCACCTTACTCACAACTTCAGTCAGTTTAAGCAACTTCTTATGAATACTTAAGGCTGATCTTTCTTGCTCAGGAGAAGATCTTCCTCTAGTAGCTGTCCTGCCTTGACTAATGCTTAAACACATAAGGCTCAGTGGTGCAGACTGCATTTTTTTTCTTGGTCTTACTCTGCTTTAAGTGTAGTTTAGTATTTCTGAGACACATCCACGACACTAACGCATTTCTGCAGTACTCAAAATCTGCTCTTTGCAAGTCTTCCTGCATGCCTTGGTCACTATTGCCCTCACCTTTCAACTGCAGTTCATGGAATTGCTTCAGTGCCCATCTTCAGAACTGATTTTCTTAGGTTTTTGACACTAGCTTGACACTTTAGTGCTTTTTTTAAATGCTGAAGCACTTCCAGTGTTGTCCTTTTTATAGGTTGGATTTCTTTCTGCCAGCACTTTATCATTATTACAGCTTTGGTTTTGTTGCATCACTGCTTCCAAGTAGGAGAGTACCCAATTTTGCTGGGAATATTAATGCTTAGCACCTAAGTATTTCTTTACTGCAGATATCTGCATGGATCCATTCATCCAGCACTTCTTTAGGTGCCTTTTTCTTACAGGTTCTTCCATCTGTCAAGGCTGGAAGACAACTTCATGCCATTAAAACTGGTCTCTTTTAGAGGAGAATAATGACAATTATTTGTCTTTGCTATAGCAGTTTTTTCAGGCAGCAGTTCTAAAGGAAGGTGTAATTTGCTTCAACACAAAATCTCAATTATGTGTTAAAGAAGTCTTTTCCCAGAAAGATGTCTTGAGATACAGTATTGATGCTCCAGGTCCCTGAAGTTCAAGCCTTGGTTGTCCAAGAACAATTATAATACTTAACCTCAAGCACAGGCAAGGCACAACACAGCAGCCTAATTGGCAGTGGACCACATGCCAGAAACTAGATGTTTTGCCACATATTATCTACTTGGTAGATAAAAAATCACTGTCTTTTATTGAATGAGATGGAGAATGTGAAAGCTGGAGAACTCACTATGTGGGTAGGAGATCCCTGAGACACATCTGTTAAAAATCCTAGACATTTCATGTCTAATCTACCAGCTTTACTCCCACTGATCTGTTCATGTGTCTCTTTTTGGTAAATCAAAGCTTAATCATACTAGCCTTGCAGCTCCTCTTGACACAACTGAATATTGATGTCTCCTGGGATACTCTGGTGCACATCAGTACTTTGAGCACTGAACAACAGTGGATGGCTGCTGTTAAGTGGTTCATGAATCACTCATAAAAATGCAGTGATATTGTCAGAAAGACATCAGTGGAAGTAGATTAAGGATGAAGATGATTAGGTCTCTTATTTGTATCCAGATTAGCAGAAAGACTGATGTCAAATTCATTTCTATTTGAAAGAAAGGCACCATGAGTTTATAAAGGATTTTTTTCTCCTTAGCTCAAGACTCCCACAAGCTGTCCAGTGACACTACTTTATTTATTTAAATACATTCAGAAATCTAAAAGAAAGCTTTTCCAAACTCAGGCACTAATTGGAAAATAGTGGGAAGTATTACAATTTGAGTGAGGAAAAAAGATATGCTGCGGACCAAAAGGAATTGGTTGAACTTCTAGCCTGCCATTCTCTTTGACAGTTTTAAGCACCAGAGTGATTTAGTATTGTTAAGAGGTTTTGCTGCTTTTATCCTGAGAAGCAAAGCTTAAGTGTGAATCTTGAAGACCTAGCTTCTGAGAAGAAGAGTTTGGGGTAAGTAACTTTCTCATATTGCCTTGTTACCTTTTGGTTACTGGTATTGCTTTTTGTAATTCTGCCACCAAAGATTTATAGCTGTAAATGGAGACTTTTATTTTTTCTTTAGGAGTAGTCCATCATTTTTACATTTCTACATGTTAGTGCTCATCTGGGACACCCTGTGTTAATAATTTAGGGGTTTTTCCATAGAAGAAAAAGCAGGTTTTTTTCTTGTTTGACTAGCTCTTCTCCTTCAGCATATTCCCCATCTCCTTTGAAGGATTAATAGAATAGAATAGATTGATTTAGGTTGGAAAGGATCTTAAAGATCATCAAGTCCAACCATTAACATAACACTGCCCAGTCCACCACAATCCTAGATCATTCTAACCTCTGGTGCCCATGTGCATAAATGATTTTAGATTACCAATTAATTGGAAAAACCTTTGGGTTAAGAAATAATCTATCCTCAGAATGTTGTACAATGAAGAGCTTTACTCTTTAAGTATCAGGAAAGACAGAAAGCATAGTTTTGAAGGGTAATGAACATCCAAACACTTCTTAAAACAAGAAATGCAGAACTTCATACAGCCTCAGAAAATACTCAAAACACTAAGGGCTTAAAACCCACCCAATGATGTCAAGACCAAGTGGGTTTCAAGAGCGCACACAGAAAACTGGGCGTCTAGAAAAACAATTTGTTCTGGCACTAAGCCTCCTGTGAACAGTGTTTTAAAAGTGAAGCCTGCTTTTAAGGTCTCCATTCTAAAAAAGAATTGTGAAAACCTGGCCCACCAGAGGCAAGGCCCCTCTAAACGTTAATAAGCTTCTTTAAATGTATGGCATATGTAAATAGCATTTAAATTGTAAAGCCAAGAGGAATTAGCAGCCTGCTGTCAGTAAGGGGTTATTACTATCTTCCAGATTCTATTTACTCTGTTAGATAAGAGCTTATGAATAATGCCAAAGGCTTATTGGTATAAATCTTGGCTATGCCAGCCAAAAGATTCTGTGTTCACCAGAAAAATTATTTTTGATCCCAGTTCATCCCAGCGTTTGCCACCAGAGTTTATTTCCACAAGAAAGGCACCTCCAAGTATTACAGTGGATTCTTCCCATTCCTGCAGCTTGTGCTGCTCTCAGCTCAGAAGTCCTTTTTCTGTCTGAATGGAATTCAAAGTAGTTTCACTGTGTTTTAGAAGGGAGCCTTGAGTTAATTGCATGGCAAAGATATATTCTAAATAATCAGTCTGCTCAAGTAAAAAACATATCAATAGTTGTTGTAGTGAGATAGTCTCAGGATATTGTCTGGGAACAGTGTAAGTAAAAACCACGTGTGAGTAAACTCAGTAATAAATACTATTGCTGATTCAGAATGAGAAATGCTTTTGTGTTAATGATCAAATTCAGTAGACAATATCAGTGCTCACAGATCCGTACTTCACTTTCTCTTATTCGACAGTAACAGACACACATTTCCTTCCCATCCATGGGCCATACTGTGACTTGCTTTTATAGGCAGTAGAAAATGAAAATCACTCAGAACTGGAGTAACCTATAACTCTGAAGAATGGAAAATGGATTTTTAATACCTATTCTGCCTCTTAGAGCCATCTAAAGTTTGGCCACTGTTTTTAACTTACGTTTGCTGAACATGGGGCTTTGTACCCATGGGATTCAGTCTCAAGTTTTCTCAATTAGAATCACAATCTTGCAGATATTGGTGGAGAAAATGCTGCTTTTCCTAGTGTAGTACCTGAAACAACATCTGAAGGGGACTTTGTAGACTCATCGAATCATAGGAGTGACTTCTAATGGGGACCAAAGGCAAACCAATAAAAGAGGCATCCTATTTGAACAAATATACAAGACAATCTTCACAGTCCCACTGTGATTTGTGTTGGTAAACCAGGGTGTGATAGCTCCTATTTTGATCTAGCATTCCTTGATCCTCCAGACTAGTGACTAGATGCCCATTTACAGCTCAGTGCCCTCCTGCACAAATCCACGGTGATGCTCAAATTCATAATTCTGAAGCTGTAGCAAAGTGCAGCAATTCTTTTGTTTCAGATTTTCTAAGATGACTAGCAATGCAGGATGTCTGTGTATGTTAATATCAGTAGAGTGACCTTAAAATGGATCAAACTGGGTAGATTTAGTCATCTGCTTTCTTTCCAAGATACGGTGTAATCTGTTCAACACTTTTTATGTCATTTTAGACCCACCTTGCCAGACAGAACTCAGCAACATTCAGAAGCAGCAAGGAGGAAAGAAGCTCCTAGGTGAGCCATAGATCATTCTTTTGAAGGTTTTATTGCTTACATAAATAACCCCAGTGAAACAGCAACATGAAATCAATATTAATCCAACAAGGATAGACTGCAGTAAGTTCTGGCAACAAAATTTATGAAGTTTTTGAAAGCTATTAAACTTAGTTTTATTACCTTACCTACCAAAAGATATTATATCTGGTTTATTACCCTAATAGAAGATAGTTTTTTACAGCTATAGAGAGGACAATATAAGAAATTAGTATCTTTGCTGATCCTTTACCTGTAGTATTATTTAAGTAGTTGAAATCTTTGTTGTGGATCATTTTATACTGTATCAATATTACTGAAATGTAAAATCTTCATTGTGCAGTTAACCACTGTATAAAAACTGCAAAAAAAAGGCTTGGCCCAAAGTAGTCAAACTGTATTTCTGCTAAGGTAGGTTTCTCACAACTGTGCACTTCAAAATGCATTCATGGGAATGTTTTGTGCGCTGTGGTTTGTCCACATTTTATGTTTCTTTCAAAGAGTCTCTGTTCCCAGTGGAAAACAGTGGATTATTCCACCCAGGGCAAGTCACTGCCTCAAAATTAGTCCCCAGTTGTGTCATTGTACTCTTGGTGGAGAATCCTTTTGGCTTAGAGTCTAATTTTCATACAATCATAGAACCCTTTCAGTAAAGAAATTCTTCCTAATACTCAGCCTGAACCTGCCCTTTCCTAGTTATTTTGCAAATAAATGCAAATTTAACATTCATTGGCCACTTTCTTTCTTGAAATCAGTCCAGGACTGCCACATTATTTTCCCTCCCCCATTTTCTATATTCAGTCACTTTCTGATAAACTGAATTTAGTAAAATGGGCAGTGCAGAGGAAACAGTACAAGGTAGTCACTTGCTCCTATAACCATTGCATTTGCCAAGAGAGAGTTTTTAATATTCAATGTTTCTCCATCACAGGGCTGTACATCCCCCTGTGTGATGAAGATGGTTATTACAAACCAAGCCAGTGCCACGGGAGCGTAGGGCAGTGCTGGTGTGTGGACAGATACGGTAACGAGGTGACAGGATCCAGAACAAATGGTGTGGCAGAATGTGGTAAGTTGAGAACCCCTTGTGGCTTTGGGGTTTGAGGAGCTATTTCCTTTCACTACCTACAGCATGAAATTTCTTCAGTAAGAACAGATCTGGGACCAAACTACATGGATTTGAAAGCAAAAATAGCAAAATCTACTTTGTTATTGTTATTATTTTGTTGGTTTGACAACTGCTATTGCTGTGTCAGCTACAGACCTCATCTATCTGCTTGGCACAGTGTAAAGAAACCAGGGGGAAATTAATTATTATTATTATTAGGCAAGCCCCAAAATACCTGCTGGAATCCCTTTGAGTAATCAGCATCCTAGCAAATTTAATTGGACATTTTTTCAGTGTATGTTGGAAGAAATTGCCAAAAGTTCCTAAATATTCCCTTATTTTTCCTTCCCTGCAGAACTGTACAAATTATTCCAAGAATTCCCATGTCACCTTTATTAGATGTCCCAGATAAAAAACTGGCAAGAAAATATTTTCCTTACATTACTCCTTTCTACTTATTTTTTTCCCCAACAAAAGACCATAGCCTGAAACAAAGGGTAAATTGAACACAATATTTGACATACAAGCTCAGACCTGTTGTCCATCAAATCCAGAATCTTTCCTGGATAAATGGACAGTTCTAGATCAAGATAATCTGTAAAAACTAAGCACTAGACAGTGTCTATTATCAGTAGTCCTAACTGTCATCTGTAAATTTGACTTGAGCTCTCTCAGTTGCTCCTGGCACTCTTTGTACTTCTCCAAATACATAAAATTTGTCTTCTTTTGTTAACATGGAGAAATTTGTCCCCGTTGAAGGGATTTTCTTTTAAGCCCAAACAATGTTTGTGTTATTTATCTTTTATTTCTGTCACAACGTGCAGTTTAAAATAAGTAGTTGTCCTGAAAGTAAATATTCTGGTGTGCCTTTTGTATGCTTATATGTACTATACTGTAACTATGGGGTGTATCTTATGTGTCCCTCCTGTAACTGTCACGTTTGTAGCCATCGATTTAGAGACTTCAGGTGATTTTGCCTCTGGCGATTTCCATGAATGGACAGATGACGAAGATGACGAGGATGAAATAATGAATGATGAAGATGAAATTGAAGACGATGATGAAGATGAAGGAGATGATGATGTTGATGATGACGATGATCATGATGGATACATCTGATGGTCTTAGGAGGTCCACAAATTGTACCTTTCTGAAACTCCCAGGATGACATTTCACAAAATCCCTTTGCTCTCCGGGATCAAAAGGATTCTAACAAACATGTATATTTTGTATGATTATTTCAAACATTGCAGCTGGAGTCATAGACTTTTTTTTTTGTTTGAATAATAATTATATTATGTGCTTTTGAGTTTTTAAATGCCTTTGCGCTGAAGAAAACACATTGGAAGTCTAGCCTGAAGAAAGCCAGGTGATGTGCTACTGAAAACACAAATGTACAAAGCTCACTGTAAAGGCAGCCAGACTCTTTGAAAGCCCAGTGAAAAAATATTTGCCCTTACTTGCAGCGGTGCATGTCCTCTTCAGAACACAAACTGTAATTTCACTTCAGTTCTGTCAGTATTTTAGGCCCTGCGGGCTTTGCAAATTGTCCATTTAATACATAAAAAATGTATTGCAGAAAAAAACCAAACCCTTGGTGCACGAGGAGCATCTTAAAGCCTTTAATTAACCAAAGGTATGGGGAAAAATTATTAGGAGAGCAAAATAAAGCAGAGTCCTTTGTGTTTACGTTTGTGGTTATGATTTGTATTAGGAAACGGCGAGGTTATTGAAAGGATTTTCAAATGCAGTAGCATGGACAAGCACCAATTGTGTAATTCTGAAGTTTTCTCATCCTTCCTTTGTTTTTTATTTTCATCTCAAGGTCATATAAGCTTTATCAGTGTTTCTTCAAACGTTGCTTCACCCTTTGTTGGTTCTCTGTGTATCTCTAATCAGATTAGCGTAAAATATTTTACATGGAGAAAGAAATTTGCTTCAAATTATATAACCTTTATACATGACTGTATTTCAGAGTATTGGCACTTGCCCCAAGGTAGTTTTTAATAAATGTATAATGATACTTCTTATTTTCTTAAATTGGGAAATAGTTTTGCATCTTTAATTCATGTTGTCTTCTGTTCCTAGTGCAGAAACTTAGAGAAAGTATTGTAAAGGTGCCTTGCAAAATAGAACTAGAGAGGTTTTAGCATGCATACCAGTATAGGATGTTAGGCAATAGCTAAGCACACCCAGTTACCAAATTAATACCAGTATAGGTACTGCTGCTGGAATGAAGAAAATGGGTTATTTTAATTATTTTGTTTTCCTATTGTTATGTAATTACCATGTGGACTAGATTATTGTGTAGAGTAGCACTTAAGATTTGACTGTAGAGAAAATTACTTTAATCACTGTATTTATGTTAGCATGTTAATTAATTGTGTAGACATTTTAGGACTCCACCATCTTTGTTCATATCATACCTGTTGCTTTCTACCCACAACAAAATTGACGTGACCTGGATAATGTAATACCTACTACAGGTTGTATAATTTCAGATTGGGATCACTGGTTTCCCATCGTTAATTAAAAGGAAAATCAATTTCTTATTTGAATTAATTGCTACAGATTAAATACTAAATTTAATGTTTATCCTATGTAATATTGAAAAGTATAATGCATTTTCTTTTTTACTGTTTCCGTATAGTTTGCAAAACAAAGCCTCTTGTAACCAGCCTTTGGCCAGTATAACCCATCATTTTGCCTTTTTGCATAGTTTGAAATTTTGAAGCAGGAAGAACTAATGTCTCAGATATTATTTCACCTATTAAAATATGTATTTATTTGTATAAAGCCATTAATTAATATTTTATTTCCAGTACAGAGGTACTTTGGACTAACGCAAAACACATAGGGAGCTGTTATTTTTCTGTCTTTTTTTCCTGAATTTTCTATAGCTTTGTTATGTACTTTCATGGCATTGTCTTCATTACATAGTAAAGAAAGAAAGATATTTCTCTTCAAACTCTGTCATAATTTGTGGGGCATAGTTGTATTATTTTCTTAAATAAAAGTAGTTAAGAGTTTACCATTCCAATGTAGTGGAATTTTATCAGTTTCTTATGGCTGAACTTAACTGATATATAAATTGATTTTAAATAAAGAAGCTAAAGAAAAGATGTTGTCTTTATTGGCTGATGTAGCAAGTCGTGTTGGGGGGGGAGGGTTTCTGATGTGATAAATGGTCATTAGATAATGTCAGAATTTAGGGTCAGGGTGGCCCCTTAGACCTAACAGAGGTG